>JAWMRA010000130.1:68941410-68969441 GCA_035584735.1 Pseudotriccus pelzelni
GGATCCAGGGGCAGCCACAGCTTCTCTGCCCAACCTGTGCCAGGGCCTGCCCACCCTCACAGGGAAGAATTCCTTCCTGATACCCCATCTAAACTTACTCTTTCAGTTTAAAGCCATTCCTGTTATGGTTGCACTTCTCCAAGAGAGATCAAACTGGAAAAGGAGAAGAGATTAGGGTAATGGGGGAGATGTAGAATTAATTTCCAAAAGTCTTTACAGTCTAGCTTGTTTAGTTTCATAGAAAAGAAATTAAGAAATGAGAAATACATGCATGGAAGATGGGCATTAAAAAAGGAGTGTGAAAACTGCTTAAGTGAAAGGATGATGTCAAAAGATGGACAAGTGGGTATTAAATGAATGGATAATCCTATGAATATAGAAGGCTGGAAACTAGAAAAATTTTCTAATAAGTAGAGAAAGTAGTTTGAATTTGGAACTGGACTAATGAAAACCTGACTACCTTCATGAAATATCGTTTGATGGTATAATTTTTATCTTTCAGGCCTGTATTTCCCTCAGCTTCTGTTGTTGTTGTTTTGTTGGTTTTGTATGTTGGTTTATTTGATTGTTTATGGTTTTTTATTTTATTTTTAAGGACAGACTGAGAGTAAAAAAGGTAATATAAGGCCTCATTTTTCTCTGGAAGTCAGGTTGGAATTGAGGACTGCAAACTGAGCATCAATTATTCACTCATGGAAGCATGTTCTACTCCAGATTTCTCCTGTTCCTCACTAAATATTATACTCACAAGCCTTTAGCAGAACATTTCACCCACAGAGCAGTTGCTCAATTGTCAGAGGAAAAATGCAGTCGAGGAACTCTGAAAGACCAGTTTCCCTTTCATGGCACTGTGCCTGTTCAAGAATCACCAGCACTCAGTGGAATACCAGCTTTCTATAGCAGGGAAAGGGACATCTTCCTATTTTAATAACTCCAAGGGTTATTTAAAGCGTTCCAGACATCTGAGGTCTATGTCTGGTGAACAGAATTACTTTTCAACTACTACCACTCATGGAAAGGTGGCTCATGCAGGTAAAAAATATTTGCTTGTCCTTTTATCATCCTTTTTCAACTATTAGCAGTTGCTAATGGTTCAATCTCTAATCAACAAGTATCTCTATTTTCCTCATCTATATTGCTCCTGCAATATAAAACAGGACAACTCAAGCATAATATACACCTGGGGGGTTTTCTTTTTTTTTTGTCCACTACTGCATAATTTTTTTTTACCTTTTAAATTCATTTGCACCATCATCTTAGACTGCAGAAGTGTGGCAAAGAAGGAAAATGGTGAAATTATGTGTGGACTTACCATGATTGTAAGTGGGGCCAGGGTGCTCAGTGGTAGAAATGCTTAATGGCTTGTGGAGGTTCACAAGCCCTTGCCAGGGATCCAAAGTTGCCTCAGCTGTGTGCAATGTGTGTCTCAGAGCACAGGTTTTCCTAGACTTTCCCTCGGTGTAGGTAGGGGAAGGACATGCTCTTCCTCTGTCACCACTGACTGAAGCAGAACTCCATTTGCTGGGGGTATAAACCCATCAGGTAGCCCAGGTTATCATCCTGGTTTTACTTCAGCCACCTTTCCTATTCCCAGATGCCTATTCTAGGATCTTCCTCAGGTGAATAAACCAGAGATTTTCACCCGATTTCAGTGCTCACTTTTTGGTTTCCCACAATCCCTGTCTTTTCAGGGTGATGATGCAGGCTAATTTATTCCAACAGCTGGTTTTCCAGCAGTGTCCCCCCTCTAGAACTCCCCAGGGAGTTCCCCATTCTTCAGACCACTGGCTAGGAAAGACAGTCATTGCAGTGTGGCATTAAGAGTCAGGAGTCAGGGCTCCAGAGACACTGGATTATGTTTCACTGGGGATATTATTCATACAGACTAATGGCTCAGTGTAGAGAGAATGAAGGAATGTGAATTGTGTCTCAGAGCCACAGCAGCTTCACAGGAGACTTCTGAGGAGTATGTTTTTCTTTGCTTTGCTTAAATCACAATCCGGTTGCAAAAGGAAGTCCTTTGGGGCATAACAAAAATAAGCTGGTAAACATGGTGATGAAGAACTGAGTGACAAGCAAGCAAACACTCCCCTCAACTTTGCTCTGCTGTCAGAGCAATTTCTCATGATCTTTCTGACCACGAGCCCCATTCAAGCCTTCCCAGCAGCCATCCAGGCACTTAGTGCAGGTCTTCAAGCTGCACTGCACCTCTGTTGCTAATAATCTGAAGTGACAAGACAGCATAAAAGCTTTTGTTTTAGAAAAACTTATTAGTTGAATTTAATAAACTGAAAAGGAACATTTTTAACTGCCTACGGAATGTCCAAACCTCACTTATGTTCCATGAACTCTAAGTGGAAATTTTAATTAGAAGTCAGATATGTCATAGGCTGTTTAGGTGATAAGAGTTGGTTTTATTTTAGTTATCTTATTACAAAAATCAGCCTCTGGGCAACTATCAGCTATTAAGTATTTTCAGCTGAGTGATTTTTTATTTTTTTTTCCCCTCTCTCTTGGTACTGGCAGGTGAATGTAATGGAGAGGACTTCTGACTATATAGTCAAAATAACTTAGAAACATTCTCTTTATATAAATAAGGTCATGATATGTACAGTGTATTTCTAGATATCAGTTTTCTGCTGTGTGGAACTCAGATCAATAACCAAAAAAAAAACCAACCAACTTATCCTTCTATTTCACAGAACAAAAGCTCAGCTGTTTCCCCAAAATGCAAGATTTGTTTTGACTTTGTCTCTAATAACTTTATACTCTTCACAGGGGATGTGTCTCTAGTTCTGCCACGTTATACGGGCAGCTGTGCTAAGGCAGAATGTAGGCGTGAAAACAAATTGAAGGGATTGTGCAAAATTTTCATCGAAGACTTTGCCTTGTCAAACTTGGTGCCTTATGAGCAGGAGAGCAATCAGGCAACCTGGGCACTCCTGGGAGCGGTAATTATGAAGGAGGCAAGAGTGTGCATGGCAGGATTTGTTTAACTTTCCAGCTGGAAACATCTGCTTTTGTCTAATAACAAAGACAAAGGATGAAAGGCCTCACTTCTTAGTGCCAATTAAGACGAGATGTAACAATAGAAATGTCGAGGTCTGAGGAGTTACATGCAGCTCAAGATGCAGAATTTCTGTTTATCTGATTATTTCCCTATTGTTTTTCTATCACAAATGGAGTCTCATTTTCCACAGAATTCAAATTTTTCCTTAAAGTTCAGTCCTATAGGGCTAAATGTTTGAAGATATCAACATTAGACTTTCTGAAGAGCCTTTTCACTTGATCTTGGCTCCCCATCTCAAATCTCTGCTTTGACATTGCTATCTCCCTTTCTCACTGTAGGGAATTTCTCATATTGTTTTTCACCAGCAGTCACCTAAAGACCAGCAAATTATTCTATTCATTAAGAGAAGCTTCTTAAAACACCCGAGCAGGGATACACCATTATAACTTCAGTACTGGCTGGGCAGACAATGCAAAGCAGGTGAATTTCCATTACCGACTCTATTATGAACTTGTTCTACAAAATCTTTGACGTGTTAATTGATTCATGTTTAAGTTAAGAAATGCAAATATATTTTAATTTCTTTATGTCAAAGAAGCAGATGCTGTCTTCATCTCTGAAAACAGAGAGAAATATGTAAATCAATAGTGAATTTCCAGCTGTTTGCAGCAGAACCTTAATACCCTTTGTGCCACCTTCCTGGAAAAGAACTGAAAAAGTCTGTCCTGAGGTTTCTGGCTGTTGTCTAATGTGGTGGGAGGCTGGCTCTGACTTCCCTTGCATATAAAGGCTCCCAAAAGGGGTCAGTGCAGACTCATATCCGAACATCTCTGAAAACCTGTTTTGAAACTCAGCTCACTTGCTTTTTCTTCAGGAAAGAAGCAGGAAGTAGGAGGGGAAATCAAAGATTTTAAGTCTGTGGATACCTGTCAAAGTTTTACCAGGCATGGGACTGTGACAGATTCAACTTCTTGCAAGTTTTATAGATATCCCTTTGAAATCTATGTGACGGTAGCTGTAAAGTCTATTAAAATGCCTAAAAACGAAAGCAAGCCTTTAAAAGAGAGGAAACCAGTGTATATTGGCTCTATTCAGACCAGAATCCTTAGGGCAGGTTGGTTTGTTTCTTCATGGCTGTGTGCACGAATCAGCCCCCATCTGGCAGTTCCAGAAGGGGATTCCTAATGTAGGGGAAAATAGGTCTGTGAGGTGAGGCTTTCAAACAGGGAGAGAACTGGGAAGCAAGACAAGTTCAGGGTTAGCCAATACAACAAAGGACTGGCTCCCTGCAGAAGGGAATGAATGAAAGAGGGGAGATAAAATTGGGGAAAAGAAAGGGAGAAGGAGCAGATGGCTGTGAATGCAGAGCTGCAGGTTAGAAGGATGTTTCACAGAACCTCAAAGTTCAGGACGACTAAGGCAATGAGCATCCTGGGCATTCAGTCCTAAAGATGAAGTGATGTGAATGATCCCAGCTAGAAAAAAAGTTGTCTTTCCACGACAGTAATGAAGTTCTCTGTTTTATGTGCTATAACAGGGCTGTAAATGACAACTGTTTATAGAGTGCAAGCAGCAAATCCTCTTCCCTTTGGGGCTGCCTGGAAACAGACCAGCTACACTCACATATATCAGTGTACACCACACTGGAATCATCCTCAATGTGTTTTCCAGGACATTTCCTAACACTGAGTTGATAGTTGGTGCTGTACCACTGTGGCTTGGCCACTTCTGCAGCCTCCTTGGATTGCTACACTTCTTTCAAGCCACGTCATGGCCTTTCTAGAACAGGAAAATGATGCAAGGAATCATTCCTAGCCCTTGATCCTGATGCAGCTGCAGACTTTTGAGCCCCCTGAGAGTGTATAACTGAAATGGGATTTCCCAGTAACTTAGAGAGGGAAGGATATATATTATATCGTATTTTATCTTTTGAGATGAAAACCTGAGTAGTAAACTAGTGAAGTCAGTGACATTTTAGTCTCTAACCCCAACACAAATGGCCAAGTAATTGGTAATGTATTATTTACTTCATAAAGCAAGTCAATAAATAACAGCTAATATCAGACTAGAACATGGAATCTGTACCTGTCTCTAACAAACTGTGTTTTCCCCTTAGAATTTTTAACAGAACTTTGGGTACAGGGTTTCACTCTTGCCTCGGATGCCATTCAGTGTATATATAAAGAATTTTTTTGTTTATGAGAGCTCTTTGGCTAATGAAGGATACTGAAAAATAAAAATAACTGAAGTTTTCTCCTCAAAGCCCAAATAATAGTGATTACAGGCACCCATGGCTATTTAGCAGTATCCTGCCAGAACAGCACTTATTAAAATAACATTTTTATGCACTTTTTCTCTCCATTAGACTTTAAGAATGAAAATCGATCTCATCTTTTTCCCCTCTTTTTTAATAAAAGGAGCTTATGTTCAAAGGCAGAGCTATTTGTCTCTAAGTAGGCAAAAGGCCTAGAACCTGATAAAAAATAGCAATTTTTTCCCCAGTTTCCTCTCTGGCAGTTCGTTCAGTATTACTTCCCAAGTCTCAGAGGGCACAGGCTCATAGTGAAAGTGCACAGTGGGTTTCACACTGTATCTGTCTTGCATTGATTTTTCTGCCTTTTCCTTACCAAAATGGGGGAAAAAAAGCACCACGAATGAGAACGTCACAATCCTGCTGCCTCCACACAATTGACCATCATCACGTTTACAGTGACCATTTAAAGAATAAACACAGTATTTCAATCAGGAAAGGTGCAAAGGGAGACACAGTTTTAAAATAAATGCCAGTATCAGGAGGCTGAGAAAATGTTTTAGGCCTGTGTTAAGTTCATATCAGCAGATCGTAAATAAGAAATATTTGTGCTTCTGGAGGTATTTTAGGCCATAGATAGTGCTAAGTGCTCTAGCAACATACAGCAAATTGCACAGGACTGCAAAGCCCACAGCAGTTGTTTTAGATTTATCAATACTTGCGGGATTCAGTGTGCAGAATTAATAGCGAAAAAAATCTTTTCCCACTGTGTTAAAAGGCATATGAATAAACCATAGAGACCATAACAGTAAATGGCACCTTTTTGTATTTCTATTTTACAAAAAGCCATATATATGTAAATAAATATACATACACACACACAAAATTTTTAAATGGAAATATATTTACAAGGAAGAGGGTAGGTAAGACTGAAAAATATTTAAGGGGTTTAATTTTTAATTACAATTTCAATGAACATAATTGTATTCAAAGTCACTATGATGATTCATAGTCCACTTCAGTGGAAGAAAAACAGAAAGAAAAAATTCAGCCTTTGAGGGCAAAAGGTTCCAAGGCATACGTAATTTAAAACTGAGGTATGTAGAAATTAGGCTGAAATCAGCAGTGACAAGGTTAGTTGGTCTTCTGCAGAGTAGGTCCCATGAGTGCTACAATATTAGTAGTGTGATTGTAACGTTAAATGGTTAGACATAGTCAGTGTGTCTTTAAAGCTCGGTTTGATCCTTTATTAAGACCTTACTTATTGAAAGAACACAGGTCTGATCACGGTTCAGAACAAGTCACAGTTAGGAGGTGTTTAAAGGGAAGTGACCATGAACATGTAAAAGTACATTTATAAATTGAAATAATTGCCTGAGCTCCATAAAGGAAAGTTTTGGACCTGAATTGATATTGAAATTGTGACAAGGAAATTTCTTGCACTTAAATGTGTTGTGGTTTAACCCCAGTAGGTCACCTGGTACCACACAACTTAAGTAGGTAGGAAAATTGGTACACAGGTGAATAGATAGATAATTAAATGGAAAGAAAGACAGATAGATAGACAGATAACTTCAACTGAGAATCCACACTGGATAACTCACATGTAAGTTGGATGCATCACTGTTTTCTCTCTCTGCACTCAGAAGTCACACTCTTATCTCCAAAGAGCTCCACTATGCCACTATCTTCTCATTGACCATAGCCAGAAACTACAGTAGCTACATCTGTAAATTTTAGTGATTACATTTTAATGTAGACATTGCATTCAGGTGGCCAAAGTCTGAAAAATGGCCTAAAAGCTCCTCTGATGAAGCAATCAAATAACATTTTGCCTCCCTTCTCCACCTCTCTGGCACTGTTTAGCCATTGTGACTTGAATGCTCAGTTGTAATGTGAAGTTTTTGGGGGTTTTCCTGGCAGAGAGAAAAATCAGAGGTGGCTTCATACCATTCAGGATCTTTTTCAACAAAAATAAATAAATACTGTAAAAAAAAAAAGGTCGATATGATTTGACAGTATTTCTTACACTTTCAGTAATAACTAAGATTGTATTTCAGCATTTGATTTTTGACATTCGTGCTGCACTAAAAGCAGATTCCTTCTCTCCTGTGCACAGTGTACTAAACACAGTGCAGAAGTGCAAGGTGAACCATCCCAGTGCCAAAGACGTTTCAATCCAAGCGTGTGTTCATACATCACACTTGCCACAGGACTCCAGTACCTTCCTGAAACTGGCTGCCCCTCTGTGAGACCTGTTTGAGAATCCATCACATAACTTTAGCCTGTTTTAAGCCAGGATGTAATACATGAGTGCAGCAAGTAAGAAGTGGGAACAAGATTAGCCTGACAGGTCATAGCTGGATTTGTATTAGCTATGTATATTTTCATACGCTCTTCTTAAAGCTACAGCTCTGTTGAAACCCTTTTGTGTAACTGTCTCAATCTAATTCAATAATTTTAATTATTCCTCTTTCCATTTTCACTTATTGGAGCATCTTTCTGCCTCTGTTCCCATATGTAGCTCCCTTGATTCTGCTCTTGACACACAATGTATGTGTGAGTGGTGTCTGTTTTAGGACCACACCGCATCAATAGCATTAATATGCATTAGCTCTATAATAAAAGAAAAGAAATCGTTCCTGAGGTGCCTGAAAGGAGCATGAAACACTTGGATGAAGCCTGAAGTACATGAAAATTGTCATGCTGGCTTGAGTGATGCTCTGAGTTCCAGGAGGTCTTCAAGTTACATGAACTCTGCTGCAGAAATGCTGTTTACAGGTAAATCTGGTTCATCCATAGACTCACATTAAAACCAAGATATAAAATACCTTGTTGGGTTCTCTGGATGAGTATCTCAACCTGCTGTTGAACCATTCATGAGCTGAACACCAACAGAAGACAATGTGCAGAAGGAATATCGTGACAGCATCCAGAACAAAATCAATATAAATATGCTGCCTCTCTGCACTGATAGAATTACATTCCCTTAATCTAATTAAATCCCTTTAGCTACCGTTCATGCCCATGAAGGATTCATTTAACAGCAGCCTCTTCCACAATTAAAAGCTGTTCTCTCCATCATCTCTCCATGCTATAAAAGTATGTTTAGTCCCTTTCTGTTCTAATCGCTCCTCCTTTCTGGAGGAGTGTGGTGTAAAAGGATGAGCCTGGCTTAAACCTTGTGAGTGCTGCTGAGTAAAAAGGGAAGATACTTCTCGCATCTTCTAAGCTACAGATCTGCCACACTACATCATCTTTGCCTTGTCTTCCACCTGTGATCAACCATAATCCCAAGGCTGACTTTGGAAGAACTTCTGATTTTTCCCTGTTTTCTGCCTACAGTGCTAATTACTCTCACCTACACACAAAATCTTACATTTGCCTCCACTAAATTAATTTCATTTATTTCTGATTGTTTGAATCTCTAAAAACTTGAATTCTAATCCTGAGTTTGAAAATATATTTCCTGTGTCCAAGTCATTAGTCGATTTAACAAAAACATTGAAAAATACTGACCTAGAAGAGACTATTTCAGAACCTCCTTCAGTATCCCTTACCATCAGTATCTGAACTTGGCTGCAGTTACTCAACATTTTTTCACCTGGGAGCTTTAGCTAAACATAATTTGCTTATGAGATTTCCATCTGAGACCACGTCAAAAGCCTTTCCAAAGCCAAGATACACAACATCCACTGCTCCTCTCTATTCTCGATGTCTGTTACTTTGTCACAAAGGGAGTTTAGGTTGGTTTGACGTGATTTGTTCATGACAAAACTATTCTGGCTGCTGCTCATCTCCTGCTCATCACTCAGATAATAATCTTTCCTGTTTCTGCGCTGACTTTGTCTGTGTCAGGGAGAGTCTAATGTTCAACTCAAAATTTTGTCATTGTCACAGTTTCCTTCGTATCAGGTGAATGAAGGTA
This sequence comes from Pseudotriccus pelzelni, assembly GCA_035584735.1. NCBI lineage: Eukaryota > Metazoa > Chordata > Aves > Passeriformes > Tyrannidae > Pseudotriccus > Pseudotriccus pelzelni. Next base: position 68,950,600 of record JAWMRA010000130.1, read on the forward strand.
AAGTAAATGAAGATACCCTTCCAGAAAAAACCAAAACAGCTACCTTGGTTTTTTTAGGGGTTGGTTGATTGGCTGGGGGGATTTTTGTGCTTTTTTTTCCCATGTCAATAAAATGGGCAGGATATGCTGGGTTTTCTTTTTGAAATATAGAAAGTGGAATTGGGAGCTAATGGTAAAATTCAACCAATTGTAACTGTGAATCTCTTAGAGCTGCCTCTTTAATAAATAATCATATACACATTGCTTAAAAGTGAAACTTTTGCAAAAATATAAAATTAATCATATTTTCTAAAGGGTCTGCTACTCGGGGAAGATATTAGAAATGCATAAGTACATTTAAATTTAGGGAACGTAAGGGAAGATTTTCTTGGCAATACATTTCACCCTTGTTGTGGCAGGGTGAGAGGACAGTTCAGTCTCTGCAGATCACTCAGTCCTCGGTTCCTCTGCTGAGACTGTTGCAGAGGTGCCAGGTAGCACCGGGTACCTGTGCACAAGACTCTGGATGGAGACCAGCACAATTTTGGATGGGTCACTGGGCATCCTTCTGTCACCAGTGATCTGCAGTCATGACTGACAGGTCCTGGACCTCACCCAGCCCCGGTGAGCCACAGACTCCTTTTCCTCTTACAAAGCTTCTACTTTTTTCCACTCATGGAAAGATTTTAAAGCAGCTTTTACCTCCCCTTTTCACACTGCTGTCCTTAGCCTGCTGTCAAGAGCTAAAATGTGTGGTGACATTCAGCAGCTCTGGCGTCCAAATCTGGCAGGGAGCAGGACAGGGAGAAAAATACGTCTGGAGTGTGCAGGGTGCAATCAAACCCCACTGCTGTTGTGGCAAGTGAGATCAGGCTGTGACACCTCTGCATATGGGTCCTACATCAACCATATATAATCTCCATTAAGGCTCAGAGAACCTCGTTCTGGTGAGTTTAAATCATGGCAATTTATTACCAGAGTGGTGACAGGATTTCTCTACAACACTGTGAGGAATCTGTCCTTTGTCACACTGAGGAACACCAACATATTCATTTTCCCTCATGAGTCTGTTAGCCATCAGGAAAGTCCAGAAAAGCTTTGTATTAGAAATCATATGATACCCATAATATTTCCTTCTCTTTTCATTAATAACTTAGGCATTACTGCATACAGGCCTTTATGGCTGTAATTTGGTACAGAATAGTGTACAGTCTTATCAACAGGTGATAATAACAGGTCAGGATGGGCATAAGAAAGTGTTTTAATAAAAATAAAAATAATAACAACAGTGGGAGCTTTTATATTTCGTAAAGGCTTGTTCTTTCTCTATTTAAATATGTATGTATACATACAAAAAAATTTATGTTTCCTTCTGTTCCAATGACCAAAAATTCAAGGGGTCCATTTGTCCATAACATTCTTAACAACACAGTAAGCTGCTCCATCTTACAGCCAGTAGCAATTAGCTGAGAGCTGTAATGATTTTAAATCCTTTTTTTTTTCAAGACACCATAAGGTCCCTGACTTTTGTCGTCCTACTTAACCTTGAATAAGCACTGGACTGCAAAGGGAGACTATGGAGCTGTAAGTAAACTGGGAGATGGATTGAGGCAGGAGGACAAGTCCTGTTAACTTTCTGAAGATGCTCCATATCCCTCCATTACCACTAGGCTGAGAAGGTCCACATTCAAAGCATTATGAGTTCATTAGGTGTCTGGGGTTTGCTGTATACACAATTCTGCTGCTCAGAAAAGTGTGTGCAGTTGAATCAATCATTGCTAATCCTGCCTTGGAAAAATCTTGATTTGCACATCAGCCTCTCTTTATACAAGAGGGTAAGTCCTATGAGCAGTAGTGGAGGGAGCTGGAGATATTCAACCTGCAGAAAAGGAGGTTCAGGGTTGATCTTATCATTCTCTTCATCTACCTGAAAGGAGACTGTAGCCAGGTGGGAGTTGGCCTTTTCTCCCAGGCAACAAGTGACAGGACAAGAAGATATTGCCTCAAACTGTACCAGCGGAGGTTCAGGTTGGACATCAGGAGGAATTTCTTCATGGAAAGGGTTGTAAACACTGGAACAGTCTGCCCAAGGAGACAGTGGAGTCACCATCCCTGGAGGTGTTCAAGAAAAAGCTGGACATGTCACTCAGTGCCGTGGTCTGGTTGACAAAGGTCTGGTTGGGTCATAGGTCATACTCGATGATCTCAGAGGTCTTTTCCAACCTAAATTATTCATTGATTCTGTGAGACAATAGCAGAAGGTTTACTTGAAAATTAATAACTAAACATGCAATTGTTTTACAGTTCTCAATGTTACATATACCTCTGCTTGTTGTCACATCAGCCTGAAGAAACTTTTTTAATGACACTGGTTATACAGTTTGTTGTTGTGTCCTGACTTTGTTACAGCAAAATCTAGAAAAATCAGGTACATTTACTGAAGTGTTTCATTTGTTTAATAAAGTTAAGCACCTTAGTTAAACTCACCAAATTAATGAAACTTTGTTATCCAATGCTTAATACTTTGTGATTCCATGCAGAAAGGTTTTAATCCTGTTGTTTCTCTGTTGTGTTCTGTGGCTGTAGATGTGCCCCATATGCCAGGTTTCAAACAGAAACCCACGTGCTGGCAAACATGGGGTTGACCTTCAGAGAAAGGACAGATCCTGGAATTATAAGGCAGATACAGACCACTTCTAAAGGCTTTTAAGAACTGCTTCCAGTAACTGACTGATATCACCTGTCTGCAACTGCACTGACAATGGTGCAGAGGTAAAGGATGCTCACAGAGGCACAGTTGTGGAGGCAAACCTGTCCATTCAGACTTTTGTGGTTTTCCCAATTAAAACGAAAATTCACTGCCCATCCCCTTCAGATATTATCTGTGTCATTGTCTTTTTCCATTTAATTGACTCTCCCTGTGTTTTCAGACCCCATCTGAAAAACATTCTCACCTCTCCCCAGTTTCTGCCCCTCACAGATGTTATAATTTGAAATACAAGCTTTGTGTCTTCTAATAGGAAAATGTGTTTATGTGAGAAACTTATTCTTGCAAACAATAAATATTGTGGTGACACTTCCCTGAGGCCGGGAACTTGTAGATGCACTTATTTATCAAAACTCATTGTTTTCTTTAATTAGCATCTTGAAGAGAGAAATTTCATGCTTGAGACCATGTCTTTGCATACTCAGAACAAAAATGGTTTTCTCTGTGGCAGTACTTATGTACTAAAGAGCTTTCCAAACTCAAATCATTTCTGAGAAAGAAAAAAAGGAACAGACAACAAAACATATTTGATTTTATTTTAAGAAAAACATTTACAGTGCAGGCATTAAAATTATTTACAGCTATATTCTCTCATTAGGTGAGAGCTGAGTGCCACTTCAGCAGTGGTTGGAACAGATTCGGTGGTAGCAGACACCTCACTGGAGAAGTTCAAAGAGGATGGGAGGGTTGCTGTCTTTAGAATAAACATGTTGGGTTCAGTATGTCAAAAGAAGACTGACAGGAATCAAGGAAATAATCTCAACCTTCTGCCGATGTCTTCTGAAAGGCAATGATGTTCTCCGTGTCCTGTAGGGACCAGGTTTTCGTACACAACCTGGGAAAGACTGAAGGGTCTCTGTCCATATGACACAATCCCTGGAGAGAAAAACTTCATGTAAAAGACAGGGCTGGTTTTCCTTCTACCCGTATTTAGCCTTGCCATTCTTTCAGCTACAATCATTATCAAAGAAATGAAACCATATCATTGCCTCCTCTTCCTCAAAATATTTTGTAATTGAGGTGCACCACCTAAACTGTCAACCTTTTTGGAATATCTGTGCAGCAAAGATTAGAGTGTTTGATCAATTCATAAAAAAAATATAATGAAGAGCAGTTACATTATGTCCTTTTTTGAGGTTTATCTAGGGCATTTATTTTTATTACAAATTAAATCTGCATGTTTGGTCAGGAGCAGATTTTGGAATCATGTGATGTTCCACTGCATGCAACATTGCTTCCTACTTTACCAGTCACACATCAGGACTCACAAGAGACTTTTAGAAATTGCAAGAATGACGAAAAATGTTTCTCTAAACCTATAGACTAGATAAACAATATAATCTGAAATATTTTTTGCACTGGAATAAAAGGTCTGACTGAAATGTTTGCATGGGAAATACAAAACCAAGAATTCTTTTCAAGTCAATATTTAATCTTTCCTCTACCCGAGCTCTTCCATACTTTGTGAAAATTACAGCTGTGAAGTTTTCACACTTTGGCTTCTGTTCCCCTACTTCTCAAGGCTTTCCCTGATAAACTGCTGTTTCTCCCTTTATGACATTGCTAGGCTCTGGGGTACAGCCAAATAACTTTTAGCTCACTATCTGAAAAGAAAAAGTTTTGAGGTAAAAACAGCTGTCAGAGTAATAGAACTTCCTACAGAAGAAACTCCCTTTTTCCATTGGTTTCACTACCCACATTACATTCAGCAGCATTCTGCCAGCCCTATCACCCCTGCCTGCTCCAGGCCACCTGGAGTCATACCAGTCGCTTCTCCTGAACTTTGATTTTTGTTCCACTGGCAAAGACAACTTTGCTATATTGTGATGTTCTGAAAATGTCAGAAACATCTTTGATGTTTTCAAGAGAAGTCGTGCTGCAGAGCTGAGCTCACTGTTAGTGGTTTTGACTCACTTGGAAGCTACTCTTGCTGTGCTACACTTCTCAACAGCCCAGACACCTAAGCTGTGCCGTGTTACATGAACAGTTGCTACAACTAATGGGAGGATATGACAAAGCGTGCAGAGAAGAGAAAATAAATCAGTGAATGGTGCCAAGAGACCTCTACAATACGACATGATGATTTTGGGGAAGTGATTGATAACATGGTAGGATAATACCTCACAATGACTAGGAACTGGAAAACAAAACTGACTTACAGTTAAGGACATTGCCTGTGGATATTTGCACTACTTCATTAGGAGCCCAGGATTGGTTCTAAAAGACAATGGAGAGTGCTCCATTAGAAAGTTAAAACCTGCGTGTGCATTGTGAATGACCCTCAGAAAACACCAGCATCAGTACACATTTATAGACTGTAGATTTATAAATCTGTACCTAAGATAGTCACTGTTTACCATTTTTACAAAGCCCTGAGAGAAATGGGCACTTCCTCTCACACTGAAAGAATCAGCTGGGACAGATCAGATATCACACATATCACTGACTTTTTCTCTGTGTGGGCTCTAAAGACAATAACCAGTTGCAGGACCTGGTTAAATCCTCTCCCTTTTCCCCTTTAGATTTTTTCCTGTAAAAGAAGACACTGAATACGAACTAAAACCCCTTTTTAGTACCAAGCAGTTGTGTTGCAAACTGGTGCAGAGCCTGTCTAGGCCAGTCTTCTTTATGCAACTTCCTCAGTTGCAGCTCAGGTGGCAGTGTTGGTAAATACAGAGGACATTAATATTCTACTTCGTAATATGGAGTAAGGGTATGCTCAGTGTCGTCTTTAACCACCAAGTGTCATCCAAAGAGTATGTCTTTGGCTCCACTTGGAAATCTTGGAGGTGGCAGCAGTGCTGGATGTAATGGAGCTGCAGCACGGCGAGGGAACCTGCTGGTAGAAACAAATCCATACCTGCAGCGGGAACTGAAGCTGCTTTATGGAAGCAGTCAAGGTCAAGGCTGCATTAGTGAAATAAACAATGTAATTTGTTAAACACCTTGTCTTCCTTGCTTCATCTGTATCTGGCTGCAGTCAGCAAGAGAGGCAAACTGATGGAGAGGTGCAGTTATCCTCTGTCTGCACCCTGACAAGAAGCTTTAAGTTACCTTAATTCATGTAATTGCAGACCTTTGGCAACAAAGGTGAAACTGCAAAAAACATGCTATAAATGCCCTTTTAATCTCCTTTAAATCTGCCCTTTAATACTCTTTTAATTTTGCTGGCATACTTTGCATAGAGGGATATTAACCTGTAGCTTTTAAAACTATAGGTTCAGTACCATACAAGCTACAATAACGTTAGTTCCAAATAAGTGCAAATAGGTTCCTGAATCTGAAGGAAAGGCAGTTTTTCCACTGAACCAATAGATGCTGGACTGTATCCTCAATCTGCGGTGACTCTGGCCATAGAAACTCTGTCAGTGTCAAAGATCTTTGGGGAAAATTCCAAATTCTGAAGTAGCAATTTAATCTGTAATATCACCTGAACTTTAAAGTCTGCTGGAGAGGTGGCCGTGGTTTAGGGGGAAAAAAAATTAATTAATTTCACCAAATTGGGAAGGGAAATGTTTGCTACACAATCAGAGAAAAGCTCAACCAGAATGCAGGAAAACTGTGTTTAAATCCTTGTTCAGGACAGTTATTTTGCACATCTTCCAAAAGAAGATCAGAGTTTGTTCCAGCTCACCATAGTGAGGTCCCATAGTATTCATCCTGTAAAATGTATATATATTAACTGGGATCAAGACAGAACAACTGGGATCCCTCTTCACCTTGCTCAGAGTCAGCCCTTTCTTGGTGAGCAAGAGGAAAGACTGAATATGGGGAGTCTTTTTGGTTGGTTTTCTTTGGTTTTCAGGGTATTTTCTGCTGCCACAAAACCTGTTAGTATAGAGAAATTCCAGATGGTTGCAGGATTGTTGCTTGGCTTAGTCAGACAAAAAATATATAGTAGATAAGACCATAAAAGAGACAATTTCTCATTCTAGGCTTCTCTGAAGAGAAAATATGGCATCACTTTATGCCATTCTGACCTTGCTGTCATACAGACATTCTGTATCACTTATTGACAGAGACAGGATACAAGAACAGATTGGAGCTTTAGCCTGATAGAGAATGATTGTTTTCAGCCATCTTCAGAGAATACAGAAAAACTGTCTCTAAGCTCAGATTTAGTAAGTGCACAGTTGTGTGTGTGTGAATGCACAGAAATTCGCACAGATCCACCTGGTGGCATGAAAATTTGATATTATTTTGTACTTACTGGATCTTAAAGTTCTTACTCTTCAGCCCAGGGCAGAAGATCCCTATGGCTGTATGATACAGTTTAACTTTTTTTGAAAGCTGAAGTGTCCACTGGTATTGTTTTATTCTCTGTAGATTCAGTGATTACAAAATTATTCTAAATTCAAATATTAAAAGATCTTATCACTTTTGTTCCTGGCCTAATTTCTGTGTGGCTCTGCTAAAGCACTGAAAGAGCCTCCCAAAAGTTTAGAAAGTTTTTTCAGACTTTGGTGATTACAGCTATTCCTACTTTAAGGTTTTCCATTTCACCTCAAAGGCATGGAACAGCTCTGGGTGAAATACAGACATAAATTATTGTCTCCCAGACAGATCATTAGCAGCAGAAAAGGGACTTTGACCACTGTGTCTGAAACTATCAGTCTTCATTCTTTTGTCTTAAAAGCTCGAAGTCTTTATCTAATTCTCCCTCATCCTCTCTGTGAGAAAGCAACCACAAGAGGGAGGTGATGCATCGCTCAGGGTAGGGGTGGTTGTGCAGGACTGATGAAAACTGGGAGTTTGGGAGAGGGAAGCAGCAGTTTCAGAGCAGGAATTCGTTTGCAGCCATGAATACTCCATGAAAACAGGCATGTTTCCACAAGGAAACGGCTTTGCAAACATCAGCTCCTCTAATTCTTAAAGCAGTCAAGGCAAGGTGGTAGGGAAGTAAGGCTAGTAATTTAAATATTTGATTGGATAAAGTCAGCAATAAGGCTAACCAGCAGAAACTCTGGGGCTTAATCCTGTGTCCTTATTTTGCCTTTTTGTCCCTTACTAATTTTGCTTTCTTGCCACATGATATCCATTTGAAGGTGGAAAAAGAAGACATTACAGATTTGCCCACGGTTTTGAATAAAGTAATTCAGAAAGACAAGTGACTGATTACAAAGGTTCATTGACCTGAACCTTTGCTGGGATTAAGACCTGAGGGAAATTCTGCCCCTCTCCACTTTGCACTGAGCTCGTTGGCTGTGCTAAAAATCTCTCATTTCCTTCTGACACTAGTGTGAGAAGCCAAGGGCAATGCAGAATAGGTGATGGTGTTTATTGAAAAAATGCAAGGAGTATGTGAAGTGCTTGCTGGTGTTCAAATTACCAGCAATTTAACACATCTCTCTAGCAAATCATCCAAAAGTCTGAAACAATTCATTTGCAGCCTTGTAGAAAGAGCCCGTTAACCAAATGTGCCTCTCAGTGAATGGCTGTGACCTTGTCTGTTGTTGAAGTTTGTTTAAAATGCAGGAGGAAACCTTCTTTTCTTGTTTTGTGGGCTTGTTGCTGCAGTCTATATGAGCACTTACATACTGAAGTATTGGCTTTGAGGGTGTTTTCCTCCCTGGGATTCATTAAGAACTACTCGTTAAACTGTTCCACCTGCTCAGTGCTCTGTAGCAGGTAAATACAGGACACAGTCACACTGAAAGCCACGCAACCCTGGGAGACAACTTCAGTTTTTACAAGAGGCGGGACCAAGGAACAAAAAGGTTCAGCGAAGGATGAAAGTGAGAAGTTAACACACATAATTAATTGATTTCTGCAATCTGCTCATTCTATCTGCTCACGCACACTGAGGCAACTGCAGGAGGTGAAGATTTTAACGGAAAAGAGAGAGACACGACCGACCTCCTTTGTCAGCAAAGCCAAGAGTCCTCAGATAATGTCATCTGAATAATGGAGGAGCCGTGTTTTAGCACCAGCTCCTGGGCTGGACTGAGAGGATGAGTCTCTTCTGAGAGTGGACAAACAGAAAAGAGGCTTCTGGCATTTGGCTACAGGCCTGGGTTTAACTGTGTTAGAAAAGTCCTCAGCAACACTGAGGGAAGCCACATACAGTAAACTCTTATTATTTAGGCTGTTTCTTCCAAGTCTTAAGATTCTCTGGATCAGATTTACATCATATTTTTTCAAATTTTTTTCCAGCAGAATGTAATGGTATAAAATCAAGACTAAGATAGAGATAAATTACTTCCCTGATTTCACATATCTAGCACAGGAGATTGTTACAAACCTGACATATTTATCTATTCAGTGTCTCATTTCCTTGAACTATATTAAATTATTTTTTACAGGGAGAGACACACTCTGAATGTATATTGTAATTACAATACTACCTGGAATCAGTCATTCAGCCTAAGAATCCAACGTTTTACACACAGCACAAATGCAAAACAAGAAGTTGATTCCTGTATCTAAGAGTTCACAGCCCTGTTAAATACTCCTCTGAACCAGATGAATTTTACTTTGGTTATGTCACAGGAGAGGTCAACTGCCTCTTCTTTTTTTTCCTCTCCTGAAGGAAAATGCCATATATTAAAGAGCAATATATACACCAATATAAAGCATTCATGAATTTATTTTTCATTAACAAGTCAAAATATTTTACTTTTTCTTTCCTCCTGTAAAATTGCTCTGTTAGCACCTGTAGTACCATTGCAGGCATTCCTGAACAAGGACAGCAACTCACATCTGCAAAAGGCAGTTCATCCTAATTGAGCTGAAAGTCCAAAATAGTTGGGGTGAGGATTTAAATGACTGGTTTTGAGCAGACATCTCACTTTGATATATCATAGAAACACAGCCATAGAATAGTTCGGTTTGGAAGGGACCTCAGAGATCATCTAGACCCAAACCCACTGCCACAGGCAGGAACACCTTCCACATATAAATTTTATTAAATGAGATGACTTCTCCTCTAAGTTCCAGCCTTGAGAGATCAGTGAGCTCTTCCATCACGTGAGGTCAATTCTTGTACTGCTCATTCCAGCTGTTCCCAGGTTGTAGGCTTAGCTTAAATATTGCAGTACTATAAAGAGTCTGTAAAAAAACTTGGAAGAACAACATTTATTAAAGTAGTTTATGGAAAATAGGAAGTTTCTTATATTTGCTGTGTTTTTCAAGCTTTATTGCTCATGGTTTTTATTTTTCCTAGAAGCTTTGAAACCTAGAAATCATCTGGCTATCCATTTATAGTGGTAGTTATATAAGAAAGACAGAGAAGTTTGTAAATTAACATGACTTTAGAGTTCAGGGTTTTGAGAGAAAATACTAGGATGTCTACTAGATTTTGAGGGGGATAATATGGCATTATGTAGTGAGAGAGTTGTTGAGAGTGACCTCAGATGTTTTTGTTTTCTGTGTAAAACCAAAAGCAACCAACGACCTGCCCATAGACACAGAACATGGATCAAGCCCTTCATTCCAGCTGTGTTGTCATTTCAGTATTATTCAAAAGGTCCTGGGCCTGCCAACAAACTCCCTTTTCACAGACATCTGCATTCGTGCAAAATTTCTGCCAAACTCAGGGGCTCTCAGCAAGCACAGAGAGAGATGACCTTGTGCACTGAGCAGAACTGAAGGTTAGATTGGAGAGGAGCACTGCCAGCCTGTCTTAGCAATGACTTGTAAAAGGCAGTTTTTATGACATCTAATATTTGTTCTAATGTGAAGCACATTTTTTTTTTTAGTGGCATTTGCATTGAGAACATCCTACAGCAAGCACTGCTGTGAAGCCATCTGCAGCTACAAGCTGCAGGTTTGGTGTAGGTAAAGGGGAATGATGGGGTGAAAGCCATTCTACCAAGACCAAAACAAGAGACCTTTGGCCTTTCCAACCAAAATAAACCATTGCAGCCATTATGAACACATAAGGAGAAAGGGGACTGTTAGACCACCTCTCTTTTCTCTGAAATTTGATATATTTCTCACTTTTGTTCAGTCTCAGTTTAACTTTCCAGCATGATAGGCCTCATTCCACTTACGTTTTCCCCACTGCCACAGTTTCTTTGGAACGCTACTGCAGAGCTTTTTCTGTCAGGTTGATGTGTCCTTCAAATACAAAAGTGCCAGGTTCTTATTGTATTTGACTTGCTGCTTTTTTTTTTTTTCCCCTCCAAGGATTAAGTGTCAAAGCTCCTCTTAGGGATAAGGATTCAGGCCATGCTCTAGAGGAAAGGTGAGCATAGACTCGAACAGATGTTGGATTAAGTCATCATCTTGTACCCATTCCTTTTTGTTGCCTGACAATAAAAAGTTGATATGAAATATCCTGGTTTTGTTGGAAAGAGCAAGTTAGCTTCTCCATAGGTCTGAAATGAGAACGTGTTCTCTGACAGGACAGGGAAAAGACAGAGGTGATGGAATTGAGATTTTCTTTGTGACCAAGATTGATGCTGCAGAGATTCACCTAAAGGTAAGTAAGACCTTGTGTGTGTGCCCACTTTCACTTTCCCACTGAACCATGAGAAACAAACAATAGGAAGAAAGTGACAGGAAAAGCCTAAGGACTAGCTGGAAAGGGAAAGTATCTGTCATGGGGAGGGCTGAGGCTGAGTTCTGCTGTGCTGTGCAGTCACTGGGGCAGGTAGGTGAGGAGACAGTCCCCCGTGCTCTGCTCTCAGGCAGCTCAGCTCTGACATGATGGATGGCCAGGCCACTCAGCAAGGTCAAAAGAAATCTCCACAGCACAGATGGGAAAGGTGCTGAGAGACTGTTTCATTGCAAGCAAAAGAAAAAAAAAAGTCACATGGGGGGAAAAGAATGATTTATCCAGGTGAGAAATATTTCTGCAGCATGATTTCTTCTGCCTGGCCTGAGCTGTGCTGCCAACCTTTGCAAGCGATAGAAAAGGAAGCCTGCAGCCTCTGAGGGCTGGGCCCTGAACACCTTTGTGCTTGACAATATATTACAATGGGCTGGGAGCTCCCTAAGAGCCAAAGGGTCATGAGGACCAAGATATCAGTGGTGTGTTTGACCTTTTCTGCTCCTGCTGTCTCCCTCAGGCAAACTGTAGACATTAAAGGTTGAAGACTTTTGTCCTCCTGGCACTTGGCTTGTTATACTGCCTGAGGAGACAGATAATGGTCAGTGTGTGTGGTAAAGGAGAGAATGATGAAGAGGAAAAAGAAATGGTGTGTGGAATTTTCCTACTGAATCTCTGGATTTTAAGAAACACTCCCTGGGCCTCTTTTCCCAAGCTGAGCCCTTCTCTTTCAGGTGGATCACACACCACTATTAAACAGGTTCCTGGGATGGTGGGAAGCTGGACATGGCTGCCTATCCCTTCCTATCTTCTATCCCGTAATATTTATACCTAAGAAAGCTTTCCCTCCAGTCATCAAGTCCATATAGCCAGAGCAGGGGAATTATGTCAAAAAAAGTGTGATTGCAAAAAGAGACAACAAAGGATTGGTTTGGATTTATAGCTGAAAATCTCTCCTCACCCTTTGGAAGGAAGGCATAGAGAAGAACCCACACATCTCTCTAGAAAAGGTTAAGGAAGATCAAGATGATCACAGTCATGGGAACAACCATTGCAAGAGGCAGGAAATGAAGAATAACTTTGGGTTTAACTTCTTCCACAGATTCAAACAAAAGTGTGCATGTGGCTAATTTTATACAGGATTGAAATTATTCCCAACCTCCTTTCCTCCCTTTCTGTAAAGTGTGAAAGTGTATTTATGGCTCTCTAGGGCTCTACAACAGGGGAGGCATGAACGACAATGAGGTGCTGTTCTTCTGGGTCAGTCACCTCTATGGCTGACAGGAGGCTGAAAGGGCAGAAAGGAGAAGATTTGTGACACACCAAATTCATAAATACTTCATGTGTATGTGGAAAAATAGTAATGCCACATGATAATTTTAAGTAGGGATCCCCCTTGCAAAGAGCTACAAAGCATGAGATCTGCGGTGTGTTTGTATCATCTATCTCTAAGCTCATATTTAAATAGCTAAATGACCACCTGATCAAAAATACTCAGTAGCTATTAATAGTATTCACTTCTTTTGGTTTTCTGTGGAATACTCAGTATTTTTAAAAAATGAAATTAAAAATCTCATACAAATGAGCAAATGAAAAATGAAGTGTGTTACCATAGTACTACCATGATCTGCTTCTATTTTCTGAACTCTTATTCTCTCACTTGCTTCCTTCAGAGTACTTCTCAATTTCTGACATATGTTCCTGAAAATTATTCTTGAAAAATGCTTTCAGGGTTAGAGACTGGGGTCACTCTGTGTCTGTGGTGGTTATAAAGTCAATTAAAAACAATATATTCTGTCCTCCTGAAAAAAAAAAAAAAAAAGAAGATGATAAAAAGCGCCCCACATTTCTACATGACAGAAAAGAAAAGAGATTAAATAGCAGTGTGCAGACTATGATTCCAGCTGGTCTCTGCAGTCTGTTTTTTAGTTTCAGATGCTTGCTCTAGGCCTGTGACAGTCACATCTCATTATTTCCTTGCACCAGTGACCATCAGGGGCAGAGACCACCCAAGCAATTCTGGTCTTTGGCTAATTATTGCCACAAGGAACCCCTCGTTCTTGTACCCTCTCCCACTTGTGCAGGTTTTAGTTTTCTATAACTGCACAAAATAGACCTTGAGAAGGATGAGAGAAGGCTTTTTTTACGTTTTACACAAAGAAAAAGATTTTGACCAGACCCAGGGCTGTGAGTATGGCCCCACATGGCTGGGTATGGTTGTCAGAGGTATTAAAACATCCTGAAGCTCTTTTATTGCTGTCTAAGGGAAAGATAAAAGATGGTGCTTACATCTCCACCCCCAACTTGCTTCAGTGTTGTTGCTTCTTCCCCGTAGCAGCCGCGAGAGGCTGAAAAGTCTGGGCTGTGAACAAGGTTTACGGGAGCCGTTCTGCTCCCGTGTTGTCTTGCTGAGCAAAGACAGGCAATTACAATTAACTGCTTGATTATAAATTAGGCACTGTCACACCCACCTTGCAGGGGTAGTGTCCAGAACAATTGCCATTAGAGAAGACCATCAAGATCCTTGGAAGGAGGCCATAATTTTTGTGCCAATTGTTGGTGGGAATAGTAACAGTCGGGAGCCCGAATGGTCAAGTTTGGAGCCTCGTGTGTTTGACAGTGCAGCAAAGCAAAGTTCAGGGAGTTCAGGGCTAGAGTTTTGGGCAAGCTCTCTTCTGTGTCAAACAGCACAATTGCAAAATGTCTTTTCTAGGTTTCATTGCTCTTTTCTTCCCCCCTCACTCTTATATTTCTTCCCTTCTATATCACCAGCTCACCCTCTTTTCTCCCAGTTAAGCTCTACAAACATCCCATTTTCAGACTTATATCTAATTCTATTTAATCCATGACTCATAAGATTAAACACTATAAATTTATCAAATGACATGTCAGCAATGAGGAGGAAAGTGCCACACAGCTGGTTTTGGACATTGATTCTGAGACTCAGTCTATTGTGTCAGTGGAAGAATGAAAGAAAACAACGAGGAAAAAAATGTCTTTTTTTTTTTTTCCCCTATAAATTAAGGCAGGCTCATGTAGTAAGATGAGAAACTGACTGGGTGAAAATGAATAAAGGTCATTTTGGTCATTCTGTGGAATTTCTTGCCACAGAGTTTTAGTGATATGAAAAAGTCAGAGAGACTTAAGAAGTTAATGGAGTCATCAATGCAAGAAAAGTCTGTCTCTGGCTGTGACAGCTCTTCTGGGTCCCAAAATCCCTGAGATGCAGATGCCTTCAATCTTGGGAACCTGTTCTGGCAAAGTATTATCACGTTTGTTCTGTTCTTTCAGTCTTTTTTAAGCATCCACTGTGGACCATGAACAAAGATATGATCCTGAGCAGTGATCTGATCCCATACAGCTACTCTGAGGGGAAAATCACACTGTTATGAATAGGGCAGATGTTTTCCAGGAAAGAAAGAAGGCATGTTGTCTCTCTAGCTGTGATTTATCTTGCACCAGCACTTCCCAGGCCCAGGGTGGAACTTTTATATGTGCTGTACAGATCTCTGGGTTTGTTCTTTGCTTGCAAACACAGTAAAAATTTATTTAAGAAAAAAAATATTATTTTTTTGTATTCTGCCCCAAAATTTATTACTATATATAGATTTTCACTGGTAGGTTTGATTGTATTTATATTCTACTCCTTTAGCTTGTTTTACCTTCCAGATGGTATTAGTCAACCCCAATTTATGTTTTCCATTGTGATTCAAGATAAAGCAAAATAGTAATTAAATACAAATATATCCCCAGCTGTAGTGCAGTGGAAAAACAGCCCTCCAAGGAATCTGCCTTCATTGCCAGTAACAATGTCTTTGTGTTGTGGGGAAAAATCTCACTCCACCAAGTGGAATTCCTGTTCCATCATATGATGCAATAACTGCTCTGACTCTGTGCTTGGTTTAAAATAATGGTGCTCCCCAAAACCGTGGAAGTGACAATTCCTGAAGACATGTGAGTCTCTCTACATTTACTTCTGTAGCTTCAGTGAGACACAGCAGCCCTCTCTATTCCTGAATAAAACAACCCCAATTTGGCAGCAAAGCATCCAAAACTCCGTAGGCAGCCTATGGGTTTTACCTGCAGGTGTAAAGAAGGGCCTGATTTGGGTGGTGAATAAAAAAACATAAGCCAATAAATAATCATCCACTTGGAACAGAGAAATGGCACATATCAAAACACACTTTAATCCTGGGCTTAAATTCTGTTTATTTGACAGCCTCTAATGTGCCCTGGTCTGCTGACACAGGACAATATGCCAAAGGCATCACTGCATTGTAATCACACAAGGACAGTGATGAAAGAAAAGACAACACAGATGGGGAGAGAGATGTCCCTTAGCAAGTTAAAAGGTAGTGACAGCCATGACAACTAAGAACAAGAAAAAGAGAAATGCATATCTAGTCCAGGTACAAAGGACATGCAAGGAAAAAAAATCTAACACAAAAATCCAAGTAATTGTGGTATCCTTCCAGCTCTCAACAGGGGAATGATTCAGAAGAGATCATAGTCAAGAAAAACACGTGTATCAGAGCCATATTTTTTAAGTGTATATGGGCACGTTTCTAAATACAGGAATAACAGCATGTTGCTATTCATGCAAAAACCATGCTTGACTCAGGATGGCTTCCTAAATATCGTTTTTGCGAGGCGAGTTTGAAAAAGAGAAATGAAATGGATTTTAAGCTACAACTGAGGGAGAAGCACATGCAATGAAAGCTCACATCTGTGCGCTCCGAGGGTTGCCACAAGCTGTGGCACTTCAAACGAAGGAATGTGAGAGGTCAAAATCTGCCACAGGCCAGAAGCTGTGCTACCTGATGGAAAGCCAAGTAGACTCCATCTATGGGACTGGGACAAAAATCTGTTCTCTTTCTGTTTCTTATCTCTTCAGTGGCTGGAATATCTCTTTCCTGTTTTATTTTTCACACTTAATATAGCATGTAATATCTGCACGATTTTCTGTGCTGTTTGTCATAAATTGAAATCAGTTTTCAACTTCTACTGCTCTGGTGGGATTACTCCTGTCGCTGAGGAAGGAAATGTTAGTCAAAGTGGTCCTTTCATGGAACAACACTCTGCCTTGAGAGGTACAGGTGAGTTATCTGAGCCTGGGATTCAGGAAATCTCTTAATTCTAATCCTAAATCAAATAAAATAACATCACTTATTCAGCTGTTTGCCTTTTTCTTATGTCTTATGCAGCAAAGGAGGGCAAGCCAAGAAATAGAGGGAAATTTCTCCTTTAGACCTTGATTGTTGGAGTGATAAATAAACTGAATGTTGGACTGGTGGTGCTTGCATCTTCTCATATCTCAAAATAATTTCCATGGAGAATTAATGAGATTTTTAGCATGATAAAAATATAATTATTCTGATTTTGCAATCACCTATTCCTGGTAATGTCTCATTCTTACTTTTTTTTTTCCCCTCTTTCTAATTTCCATTCAGAAAGGATTTATTGAATTATCTTTCAAAAGAGAGGCATTAGCTTTGGTAAATAAGAAACTGGAAGTGCTTCCAGGGCTAGGACAGAGAGACCATTAGGAATGCTTACAGTGGCCTCCTGTGTAGTCTGGAGAATTTTAATCCTTATCTAAACCGTTTGCAAATTGACAAGGGTATCTTGACATTTGGTGTAAGGACCTGGCCACAGCTTAGATAATGGCTGCTGCATTATTTTCTTTCTTAATTGAAATTTAATTGAATACTGTGCTGATAAAGCACCCAATTGATTATTTGCTTCTTACTTTTGTGCCATGGGCACACGTGCTCTGAGATTCTCTGGCTCGCTAAACATTTCTCCTGGCCAACAGAGCCAGTGAGACATTTCCCTTAACCCTTTTCTAATCCACTTTTAGGCCTCTGCACCATTTATACTCTGCTTTTTTGTTTTGTGTGGTTTGCTTTGGGGTTTTTTCTCCTTGTTTTCAAATATTATAAGTAGGAAAAGAGTGTCACAATGGCCACGTTGTCAGGGGAGCAGTGAGAAGAGTGATGTCTTCTATTTTCCTCATGGTGTAAATCAGTCATTTGGGACCAGGAATAGAAAGAGACTCATCTACAGTGATGGACCTGTAGTCATTTAGCCCTTAAATTCTTTACTGAGCTGGCAAAGGTCCCCTGTGTGAAGGACAGATAGAGAGACAGACCTCTCAGAAGTGCTTTTCAGGAGTTCAGACAACGAATTGTTCATGTTTTACATGTCATACATATTCACCATGGCCAAATTAATTGTTTACCAGGGGTCTAAATAAAATACAGAAAAAGGCAATAACGTGGCTGGAGGTATATAGTGCTTTACCAGATAAGAAATTAAATAGATTAGGATGCCTCAGTCTGGAGGGAAAAAAAAAAAAAAAGAGACTTGAAGAAATTTATAAAACTATGAAGAACATGGAAGCAAATGAATAGGGAAGTATCAATTCATTCACGCAGATGAGTGCCCAGAGGCATTAACAAACAGCAAGTTTTAAATAAATTAACACTAAAAATGTAGAAATAATTGCCACAGAATGGTACAGAGGCCAAAAATATAGATTAGTGTTTAAAAAAGAATAGCAAAATGTCAGGAAAGAAGGTCCTTCAGGGCCTATTAAGCATGAATATTTGGATTCAACATCTGTTACAGAAAACCTTAGCCAACAGATTGCCAAAATCTCAGAGTCCTCACTGAGGGGGTATTTTGCTGAGAATATCCCTAGATATAACCTTTTTTATCCCTTTGAAAGTATTTCCCAGAATAAGATTGGTCTTGCAAAGGAAGACACTAAAATGTAAATGCTGACATATGTGTAGGTAGTACATGTCATCCCACTCATTGTTACCAAGAATGTATCACATATTATCTTCCTATTTAGCAGACACTGAATTTAGATACTGAAATCCCTTCTTTGTCAGGACCCTCAGGATCAAAATCTGGTAAACCATCTACTTGAAAATAAGATACAGGAGCACAGGGTAATTCTGGTGGAGATGTTTCTTATGATCTCAGTAGGGTGCTAGTTTCTATAATATTCCTGCTTTCTTATGAGAGCAAACACAAGTTAATTAAAGACTCCTGGTTTTTTGTTGGGTTTGATTTGAATGTATTACGAGGCTTTTCCTTTTTGTTGCCAGTTGCTTCTGTCACATTCGTTTCATGAACACCCCCTACGACCAGAATAATTTTCCATGGGAGGATTATTTAGCCCATGAGGATCCCACAACAAAATTTTGCTGGCGTCATCCTGCCTGTGAGTATCCATGCATCCACATTTCCTGGCTCACTACCCAAGTGGCTGGGAAGCTGGTGAACACCAGCTGCAACATAAATCCTCTGGGGGCAATGGCATTCATCACAATCAGAGAGAGTCTGTAATTTATCTCTGAATCAAGCTCTAAATTATTATCATCTGAGTTAAAAAAAAAAAAAAAAGAGAAAAAAAAAGATGGTTGAGTCACACAGTGGAATCAAGATGTATCCCACCTCTTGAGTAGCATAAAGCAGAGGTAGAAATCGAAGCCTCTGATCTAGATTTAGATTAGATCTTAGGAAGAAATTATTACCTGTGAGGGTGGTGAGGCCCTGGCACAGGTTGCCCAGAGAAGCTGTGGCTGCCCCATC
>JAWMRA010000130.1:68987941-69023160 GCA_035584735.1 Pseudotriccus pelzelni
AAAATTAACAAACATTGAACCAGTAAAGTACAATAAACTGTTAAAATCCTCTTGTAATTACTAGTGTTAGCCAAAGAAAAGAAATACACTGAAGCATGTCAATTGGCAGTTCTCCCTCAATACTAACAGTCAAGAAAAAAGTTGCTTTAAAAAGTCAATGTAAATATAAAATCAAAATGTAAAAAACAAACAAAAAAAAAGGATTTCTCTTTAAAACATTGTCTTTCTTTGTGGTCTAGAAAAGTCCAAGCCCTCAATGGTGTAAAAAACCAACGTGGTGTTCCATCAGCGCTCAAAAACAATAAAAATTGCAACAGATCCAAGGGTTGATTTAATATCTTGTAGACAGTCTGGCTACAACAAAGACTTCAGTACTACAAGACCTAAAAGATGGACAAAAATTGAGTGCTGCTACTAATACACACCAGCAGGTTAACTTTATAATGCTTAATAGCATCCCCAATCGGAATTGTGTCAGAGAGAAGGGAGAGCAAGAAGAACAGAACCCCTGGGAATTCACATGAACTGACTGCCCCTTGTAGTTGAGGGAAATCTATTTGCAGAAACAAATTGACCTTGCCAGCTTGATAGAGGCACAGATGTTAAATGATGTAACCAGGCTCCAAATCTGCTGAATCACATGTAGCTCTTGCAGCAGTGAAGAAAGTGGTGGAGGCTATTTTTACCAGGCAAAGGACATTTTTGATGAAATAGAAGTGTCTCTATTGAATCCTCGACAGATATCTAATGTAAATATTTGATTTATTAAAAGTCCGTTGTTTAGTTCCATTATCTGTTTCCAGTACCATGTTCACATATTTGTATTAAAATATATAATTATGCCTTCACTTTTAATGGAAACAAAAGAAGAATTCCAGCTGCTGATCCTTATAAGTAAAAAAAAAAAAAAAAGCAGTGAAATAATCCCACCTGTAGAAGGCATGAAACATGCAAAACACAAAAACACAGACCTAATCTATTTTTTAGCTTTTCACATTCTTAGAGGACTTTTTTACAAAGTGAAGAATTCTATTTAAAAGCTCAAAATTTCCCCACACCTGCAACAAAACTTATTTTGCAGGAAAAATTAGCTCAAAAAGAATAATTTAGTGTTTTTAGCGAACTAAGGCTATGGGGGATTGCAAAGATTTAGGTGAAACGAAGGTGTGTCTAGACTAGTTTGTGGAAGAGAAATCCATTGACAATTGCCAAATGCAAAGCCAGTGGTGGAATCTGTGCAAGTACCAGGGGTTGGAAGGATATTCATGGAAGTCTTGATATAAGCTGGTCCTGTTCCATCACTCTTCCCTGGCCATCTGGTTTTAGCCACTGCTGCAAACAGGGATTTTGTTCCAGAGCAAGAGCAGCTCTCATGTTTCAGTGACACCCAGACTAAGGAAATGTCAGAGAAAAGCACATTCCATTAATCTGAGGCATGTTAAAAGTCACATCTAGAGTTTGACTGTAATACTCCACATATCCAAGCATTTGTATGTATGTCTTGTTCATTCCTGCAACATGTCCTCGAACTCTGCAAATAGGGGCTTTCTCAAAATATTCCTTGTTTGAAGGTACCTTTATTCAACATTTCTTTCTGTTTCAGTGGCTTTGACTAAATGTAGAAAGGCAAAGCAGAACTCAGAACAATCACAGTTTTGGATGCCTGCTGCAGCATCCCAGTTTCTCACTGGTTTTATGAAATGTCCAAAATCAAGAAAATATCAAGAACAAAAATCAAGAAATATGATAATTCCTCATACCTGCAGACACAAACCAAATGTCAGTGACTGGAATAGAATTACAGTGATACCTTCAAAGTAAGAGCCCTCAAATTAGCTGGTTTGGGTACAGGTATCAGCCTAGTTTGAGCTGTGTGTAAACCAGTT
Organism: Pseudotriccus pelzelni; assembly: GCA_035584735.1. NCBI lineage: Eukaryota > Metazoa > Chordata > Aves > Passeriformes > Tyrannidae > Pseudotriccus > Pseudotriccus pelzelni. Next base: position 68,989,828 of record JAWMRA010000130.1, read on the forward strand.
CTGATTTCAAAACCCACCAAAACAAACTTCATGAAAATGCAGAGGGTTGATTTCTCTAGTTGCACACTCATATCTTACCTATGCTGGTACTTTCATCCAAACAGGGTAGTTTAAGTGGCTGCAGAGCAGATGTAACCGAAGACAACATTAGATACAAGCAACACAAGAAAATCATCAAATAATCCTCATTAGTGACAAGGAAATCAGGACAGACACTATTTAACTATTGTTGCACATCTTTGGGGACTTTGTTAAAAAGAAAAGCGTTCATGTAGATTTAAAGACAGCTGTAAATATTGGTACGACCTCTGAAAACTTCTACTAAATTGTCTAGATACAGTAAAAATCAAAAGTGACCAAATCTCAGGCAGATCTCACTCTTTCTGGGAAGCCAATCAAATATATGCATCCCTCATTCTCCTTACAACTCATTGCTTCCAATATTTCAGTATTTCATTTCTAAAAGGAAAATTAAAAAGCATGTCAAAAATCTAATGAGTTGTATTTATAAGCCTCCTTTTTGTCAAGTGACTCAGGGCACCACAAAGACAATTAAATTTAAATTATAATCACACAGATTGTTATGAATGCATGCTATTAACAAATTAGAGAAAAAAATCTAAACTCCAAAATTAGACTAAAAGTAACCAAATGTGACATCATTAAAAGCAAACAGTAAAGCAAAGCAACAGGTTGTTTAACTTAGTGTGGTTCCAGAAAGTGTAAAGGTACTTTATTTTTGTGATTTGTTTAACTTGCGTTTTATTTGGTTTTCTGCCTTACAAGACATAAAGCAGATTTTTCTGACATCTCAAAATCTCATGAAATATTTATATGGCTGAAACTTATCCATGGATGGAATAGAGAATGCTGACCTTAGGCAGCTGGGCCTTCTGCAACCTGTGCCAAAGAATAGCTTGAAAAATCCCCCTTCTTAACTAGGGAACAACTTAAAGTTGTCAGCAAGGAGGGCACATTCCCTTCCAGAATTTGTGTGTGAAAATCAGGGCTGCCAGCAATTCCTCTGTCCCTTCAAGACTGACGTCCTGAAATTTTCTCTTCCATCCATTTTCAGAAAAAAAAAAAAAAAAAAAGAAATGGATTTAGACTTCATTGCTGCAATGTGCAGACTTCATAAATATTGAATTTTTTTCTATGGAGGTAATTTACTCTGCTTTCCAGCCAGTTCTCCTCTGAGAAAAGATTGATCTAAGTTTGGACCGTTTCCAGGAAAAGGTGAGAATGCAACCAAATCTCCTCTTCATTTTTACAGATGGCCACACTAATCAAGTTGTGTTATTTGAAAAGAAAATGCCTGGCATTTCATGTTGGGAAGAGCTTCACGTTTCTGATTCGTGTTAGACAGACTCTGGGCATGTTTATTGAAGTCAGGCCTTGGGGATTTAGGCAGGGGAGGAGATGCATTTCAGCTAAGTTTAGACTTTGACAGCATCAATGTCTAACTCTAAGCTGGTCATCTGGGATCTTTCCAGTGTCTGGGGAAGAAGTAAGAACTTTGAGTGATCATTTTTTCTGATCTACTTAAGTTTCAGATTAATTTTTTCTTTGAAGAAAAACGAACCTGCTTATTTTTCTTTCTCAAAGAGTCCCTCTATTTATAAGGGGGTTTACCAGGCCAAAGAAACTATAATTAACTGATTTAATCCATGATTACTTATGGAGTACTAAAAAATAAGTGTAAAAAAATACAGCATTATCTATTATGCCTTTGATTCAAACCCGAGGCAATTAAACATTTACCCTTTCTGATCAATATATATCTTCCCTGGCCTTAAATGTTTAGTGATGGAAATTATGTAGTTCTTTCAGGTGATCTATTCACCATTTCATGATCCTCACTGTGAGCCACTAGAACGCTTTTCCTGCAGTTCAACATAAATCTTCACAGACAGAATTTAAGCCCCTTGTTTTTTAGCTTTTGGTCACGGAGTAGAGGCAATTTCCTGGCCTGCAGCGACCCTTCTGTGTGTTTCAGTACTGTTTCCTTGTCTTCCTTCGACCTAGTTTCTCACTTTATAACAGGAGACTTTCTTGTTAACAACCACAATTCAAAATATTTTAACTTTGTTAAAAATATGAAGAAAGGAGGAGAATATATTTTAAATGCTTTCACTGCTTGTAAATACTGAGGCTCTCAAAAAAGTTTGTCTGTTTTTTTTTTCTTTCCCACTTCAACTAAACTGATGGAATTAATGCCAGTTTGACAATATGTTGTGGTTTAACCCCAGCTGGCAACTAAAGTACCACACAGCCCCTCAGTCATTCCCTCAGCCCCCCCAGCCTGGTGGAATGGGGAAGAGAATCAGAAACAGGTCAAATTCGTAGACTGAGATAAGAACTCCTTAATAATTTAAATAAAGTAAAATATAAGAATAGTAATACATTCATACAATAGTTCGTGTTGGAAGAGACCTTTTTAAATGTCATCTAGTCCAACCCCCTTACAATGAAAACGGACACAGAATCATAGAATCACAGAAAAGTTTGTGTTGGAAGGACCTTAAAGATCATCCAGTTTCAACCTCCTGCCATGAGCAGTGACACCTTCTACTGTCCCAGGTTGCTCAGAGCCCCATCCAGCCTGGCCTTGGACACTTCCAAGGGTCCAGAGGCAGCCACAGCTTCTCTGGACAACCTGTGCCAGGGCTTCCCCACCCTCACAGTAACAAATGTCTAAATCTAATCCTCCCTTCTTTCAGTTTAAAGATATTCCTCCTTGTCCTATCACTATGTGCCTTTGCGAAAAATCCCTCTCCACCTTTCTTATAGACCCTCTAAACACCGAAAGGCTGCAATGAGGTCAAACCAGAATGTTCTCTTCTCCAGGCTGAACAACCCCAGCTCTCTCAGTGTCCAAGCCCTTTGATCATTAAGATGATCACACCTCTGATTTAGACTAAGCACCGCTCAACAACAACTAAAACATCCGTGTTTTATCAACATTATTCTCATCCTAAATCCAAAACACAACACTGTACCAGCTCCTGAGAAGAAAATCTCAGCTGAAAAAAGGACACAGGCCTCAAATATTTTACATATTGTTATTTGAAAGAGTAGAGAGTCAGTAAAATGGTCCATAGGACAGGTCTTCATAGCAAAGTTTTAGTCGGTTTTCCTTAAATTAAAGAGCAAACATGAAGCAGCAATAAGAAGAAAGATTTGAAAGAAATTTCTATCTCAGTCAATACCAGATCCCAAATATCTCCATGTGATGGGAAGAGGAAGGGAATCAGCCACATATTTTCTGATGTCTCTCAAACTCTACTAATTTTGGGTGGGTCAGAGGTAGTTTTCTTCACAGTAGCTCCTGTAGTGTTATGTTTTGGATCTCCAACCAAGAAGACAGTGTTGATGTTTTACTCCAGCAATGTTTTCAACTCTGCTAAGCAGTTCTTGCACAATGGCATGGCATTTTCTGCTTCTCACATTGTGACAGTAAGGAGGTTGGGGGTGCTCAAGAGCCTGGTAGGGAGCACAGCCAGGACAGTTGAACCCAGGTGACACCCACAATAAGCAAGAAAAGCTGGGGGAAGAAGAAGGAATGGGAGGATGTTCAGAGTGAAGGTGACTTCCCAAGTAGCCATTATGTGTGATGGTAACTTTCCTGGATGGTCACCTTACTGCTTTCCTGGAACAGGAACCTAGTTATCTGCCAGACAATGGGAATCAGTCAATGAATTCTTTATTTTAGTTTACTTATTGAACTGCCTTTATCTCAACCAGTGATTTTTTGCACTTTTACCCTTTTGAATATCTCTCCCATCCCACTGGGGGGGCGTGACTGAGCAGCTGTGTGGGGCTGAGCTGCCTACTGGAGTTAACCCCAATACACAAAGTGATTCCTGGGGGTGACAGGATCGTCCCATAGTGATGCACGTTTGGTCCCATGGCCAGGCACAATGCCATTTCAACAGGCCCTTGCTAGGAATTGTGAAATTCCTCCATCACATTTTTATGCATCTCTTGATAATGAATATAGCCCTATATGAAAAATAAATTAGAATGAAAAAAAGAAAAGAAAATATGGATCTGTTTGCTAAAGTGGTTTAAGTGATTTTTTTTCCCTAAAAACAAGCACAGGATGAATCATGGTGGTCAAAATAACAATTTGTTTGCTTTTTGAAGTGTGCCCATTCCTTGGCAATTCTTCAAAATACTTTGTTACAAACCAGTTACCATCTTTAGAATCATCACTAATGTAAATCTTTTCTATTGTATAATTTCTTTCATCTGAATTTATCCTGGTGTTCAAAAAAATGTATGGAGATATGAAAGTGAGGGGAAGGAAAGTTGACATCTCCCTTTTAAATGCAGCTGGCTTCAGGTAAACAACTTGTGCTTTCACCATTTCAAAATTAAACATATATTTCACATTAATGGGCAATCAGGCCAGAACAGGGAGAGACAACTAAAGCCAAAAGACACAGAAAGGAAATATTTCAATAACAGCTCTTATTATTTTCTTTTTTTCCCCTCCTTTTCTTCCTGGATGAGACCGATTTTGTTTTCTGAGCCTGAAATTACATCGTTGTCTCAAAACCATCTCTCTTCTTTTTGCTGGAACACAGAGATTGTTGGTTACCTCTGTTCTATTTTTTTTTTCCCCACCTTCTGTAAAACAGAAGGCTTGCAGGAGAACTATTTTGACAGAGACTAAAAAGCAAGCAGAGACAGAGTTGGTATACAAGCGCTTTAAAATCTCATGTACAGGGTATTGCATTCCAGCTTAGTCATCCAAATAGAAGGAAAACACAGGTCCTGACTCTGTGACAAGATTCTCTCCAAAATAAGAAGTGAAACTAACTGCAATACAACCCTGAACCATAAAGGAATTGGGTCTGAATTTGGTGTGGAATTAAAAACATCTTCACAACAAGGTATGAGCAAAAAGGAATGAAGACCAAGGCACCTTGGTCTTAGGAAATGCATTCAAGGTAGTTGTCATGGGTTGAGCAAATGAGCTCACTATTGTACATCACCCAGATTCAAAACTGAGAACAGCTTGAAATGAAAAACAGATCAAAGGTCTTCATTTAGTTGTCCATTTAGGACCCTAGGGCAAAATGCCAGTGGTGAAGTTCACAGTGTAGTCAGTAGTAGGGAGGCCCAAGGGCTGAGACTTAGCACTGGAAAAAAATAAACAATCTCTCTGTTTTCCTCTTTGTGCAGTTCATGATTTTAATGTGGATCCTGAATAGTGAAGCTCATCCAGCCTTTTTGCCCCATTATTATGAACAGAAACAATTATGACTGTGCCTGCCCTCGGCATTAGATAGAGCCCTAGTCTAACAACCACTCACACTGGCACAGGGTGGGAGAAGGTCCTGTTTTGAGAAACATCTCTTCTATTGTGTGTCCAGATTTCACCTGATAAACTCTGATACCTGACTATGATACAAATCCAGACAGAAATTCTTTCTATAATATAGACATAACCTGCAGTTACAGCTATCTGGGCTGAAAACAGGCTACAGGTTTGCTTTCCCTGGGAGAAACAGCCACCTTCAGGAGATGAGTCAGCTTTGCCTAAAAAGAGACAGACTTCAAAAGTTGATTTAGAAAACTAATTTCAGGCAGAGGTAAAAAAATTTGTAATGAGCCATCACACTGACCTCTCTCTCTCTCTCTTTCATATCTTCTCCTGCTCTTTATCACAGAGCATACCAAGAAAACTGGCTTAGATCAACCCTTTTAGACAATTACACATGATCAAGGAGAATCCCAGTCCTTGGCTGGAAGGCTCCCTCTGTAGCACTTCAAAGCCTACAAGTATGAATACAACCAGCAATTTAGAGAACAAGGGGATATGTGGAGCTGTTCCCAGGGTGACAAAATTCTTCCTGGGACTCTTCTTTGTTCTACCAGTGAAAGACTTTGGTCATCTCTAAAACTATGTCCTTAATCCTGGACATGAACTCATCTGTCCTGGCTGATGAGGCAGTCACCCACCAAACCCACCTGTAGATTCTACCCTGGGAATGTCAGAATCTGCAGTATGAATGACTGACAGTATAAAATGAGATCATTATTTAGATTAGAGAACTCTCCTATAATGTGTCATAATGTACTGCATAGATTTTGCATTTTCAGAACAAATCCACTGATGTCAATGAATTCAATCATGTGAGAAAGACTGTACAATTGGGATCACCCCCTGGAATCTGAATAGAAAATTAGAGATCCTCAGAGCCTCCTTAAATAGTTTAATAGAGAACAACATTATCTTTTTAACAATTTATAGGATGGTTTAAAAAGCAATTTTTGAAAAACTCTCATTTTCTTTCAATTCTACAGGGTTTTTATAGTCAAACATTTGTATGGAACTCAGTATTACCATTTGTGTCATTTATGTACAGATCTGTAAAAATGTATTGTTTTATTCAAGCTAAATCTACCAGGCTTTTCCAGAAGGATCTACAGCTTCCTATTTTTGGTGCATTTAATTTTGGAAAAGCCAGTGATTTCGCTTTCTTACTTTAAAAACACACACAAACACACACAAAAAAAAAAGCAATCAATAAAGAGTTAAAATAATTCACAGGCTTCCTCACTCCCACATGGCTGGCAAGCAGCTTCTGAGATTCAGCTGCTGGTAGACTTGCAGCAAGAAATGTACACACAGAAATTAATAGCACTATTTATAAAATAAGAAGTAAAAAAGAAAAAACCCAACAATATCTCCAGGACACTTGATACAGCTGGGACAGCACAAGGTGAGCTGAGCACAGCACACTGTGTGTCACGACTCTTACCTGAGATGAATGGCCAAAGACTCTGCAAAGCATATGGCTCAAGCAAATTAAGAGAGTCTGGAGCTGTTTACTAATGAGGAAAAAACCAAGCAAACAAAACTGAATGTATTAGTACATCACTAACTAAAGGGCACTGTATGACAGCAACAAAATAAACAGATAAATCAGTAAAATCCAATAATCCTGTCAAATAAATCACAGGCTCGGTGACAATTAAACGGAGCCTACTTTGACTCATAAGTAGTGCCACGTCCTCCCAGGCTAAAAAAAGACTTTGGAAAGCCTTCCATGCAATCATGTTAGTTTAAATCACCTGAAGTGTCAAACAATAGATGGCATTTAATATGAGAGGGAAAAGTAATTTGGCAGAAAGATCAAGGGTTGTCAAGGTTTGTTACTTTCTCGTAGTTGCTCAAAAGTCTGAAACCAGGAAAGGCCCCTGCAATTGGGTGATTAAAGGTGTTCACAGGCTGTTCATCCCTGGTGTGAAGGAAGCTCCTGTACAAAAAGTAGAAAGACACTGGTTTGGCAAGTCCAGGCACTGGTCTGAGCTTTTCAGATTCTTATCAACCTCTCCACAATAAATCCCCCCCCTATTTAGACTATACACCACTTTTAAACATGAAGACTCATGGCAAGGAACATGAAAGCATTATGTTTTAGGAATAATAATTTCATACTAGTATTACAAGGAAATTGACAAACAAACCAAGCTTTGATGCCCCAAGTTAATCAAAAAAGTACGTTTGACATCATGTTACCTCATCTGCAGGGCAGCATAAAGGTTTGTCTAAGTTAAGCAAATTCTGATTTATAAAACTCTTGGTTGTGCTGGACCAAGTATCATAAGCAAATTTAAACCTTCAGAATACACATTATTCTCATAATCTAGGGAGAGCCACCCAATCCACTCAGAGTTCAGAGAAACAGTAAAAATATTATGCCTCCATGCTGTGCCTAAGACATCCTTTTACTACAGATGGGACGGAAGGCATCTTGTGAATGTGGTATTTACACATTATTCTGGTATTTTCTCTCTGATGTTTACAGGAAAAAAAAAAAAAGAGGTTAATATTACTATGCATAAGCTTGGAAATATGTCTGTATCATCTGCGGTGGTTACTTGTTTACCTTCAGCTGCCAGCTTTGAACTGTGCAACAGCAAGGCAAGAGTTCAGTTCTGTTTTCACGCAGGTACGAAACCTCTCTGTCAGTTTGGAACACAACACCCTCACTGCCACAGCCCCTCCGCCACGACATTTTTTGCACAGGCTGTTTCAGAAACGCAAGCACGCCAGAGCACACCTGTCCCTCTACAGCACTGAAATCGTTTCCTGAGACATGGAGTTGCAGAGTTAGAAAGTGCTATTGCTCGGATTTTTCAAAAATTTGGGGGAAAAGAAATCATGGCATGAGCTTATGAACTATAATCTTGTTGAACAGATCTCTAAAGAACAATAACACGGTCAAATTTCTTGCCGAGACATCATTTCCCAACTGAGACAAGCATAGTAAAGAAATTCTGGGAGGACAAGAAGAGTGCTTAAGAAAAATGAATGGACACTTCCAGAATGCAGTTCTGTTTCTAAATAACCATGTCTGTGTCATATAACACACCTCCAGAGCCCTGAGCAGATTCTGATGTTTTTAATTCAGTGAGGTGTTAGAAAGGCATGGAATTCTTTGCTGTGGTAAACCTTTAGTAACCACAGGCAGTGGAAATGGAATCTGAAGTCATGGTTAAATTAAGAGCCACAGAGAGTCCCTGCTATACATTAAAATTAATGTAATGGTAACACTGCCCATTAAAAACACAGAGAAAAAAAAATGAAACAAATAAGTGAGAAACACACAGAAAATCTTTCCTGACAGGAAAAAAAAAAGTGTCCTGGGTCAGTTTTTGTGAGGGATTCAGTTAAAAAGAAAATTAGCTAGAATTATGCATAGAGATGTTGATACAGAAACAGAAGAGTTAGGAATCAGATGACTGACCCTGCACTAGAGTTTAACACCAAATTTAGAAATAATTGCTGGTTTCTACTGATGTCCTTTTGTTTAGAGTGTGGAATTTCCAGCCACAATTCAGTTCAAAAAGCAGAAATTAATGGTCTGATTGCTAAGAGCTTAGGAGTTAGTGCCAGGTCTCAGTACATGACTCCAAAGTTTTTCAAAGATTTGGGAGCCTGGGTTAGCAATCTCCTTCTGTGTTGGACACTCCTTAGCTTGTTAGACCTCAGGAGAACAACTAAGATTTTATACTGCATCTTCATGAATCACTTCAGTGGAAAAAGAAGTTCACTGTTGCTCTTAGCTATTTTTCCACCACCTCAGAACTCCAAAGAGAGATAATTATTTGGACAGGGCTGAATCACTCAGAAGGCACACATTGCTGAGCGAAAACAGACTTGACTTTTTCCTTCTGGAAAGTTTGGTGAGAATAATTATCTAATTTACAGACACTGCAGAAAATGACTATAATAGATGATGGTCCCTGTTCGGAACAGAATGCATCACACAGCCAGATTAAAATACAGTTAATTGTACAGAATGAGGGGGGTGTAGGGGGACAGAAATAGGATGCAATTTACAACAGAGAAAACATGCTTTAGAGAGGCATCTCTAAAATACATCTCTAAATATAGAGTGATGATAGACAAGAAAACTAAACCCACAGATTTGAACATCTTTGTGGCTTGAAATCCATGTCCAAACTGTACAGCTGGTGCTCATCTCGAACAGGAAATGCCATTTGTAAACTTTTAGTGCCATCTGATTTTTTGGGCCAAATCGTCACAACAAAGTTACAATAAAATATGCAACCTTATTTCACTTTCTTTTTTTAAGATTACTGGTTCAGAATAAAAAAAGGTAGGAAAAAATTGGGGGAAATACAGTAGTCAAACAGCAACTGCATAGTTAGAGAAGATAGAGTGTATATAATGTAGACATTTAATCTTCACAAGATTTCTATACACTGGGATAAATATCCATCTATCCCAATATTCTTCAAACTCACTGTCAATTAATATTTTGCCCAGGTTCTGTAAAACTCAGGTATATGATAAATTGTTTAAAGCAGTGAACTGTTTCAATACCAATGTCAAGTGACGGGTTTTTTTTTATTCTGGCCATGAAAATAATAACATAATTTCACAACCCTGAAAGTTTCAAACTACCGTCAGCAGAAAATTAAGATTCCAAGAGTAACTATAAAAGGATTTTAAATACAAAAGCAAACAGCTGCTTCAGCTACCCTAGATAATAGAGCACATTTTCATTGGGGCCATCAAGGAAACACCAGTTTCCTGGATAATGAGGTGAAAACTTATCTGGAATAATCAGAACTAAAGGTCAGATAATGCAAGAAGAAATCAAGGATTAAGTCACAGAAATAAAGAACACAACTCTCAGGGAATCTGAGGGCTGTTTTAAGATCAACAATTTTTAATAATAAACCAGGAGTTCCAAATTATCAGCTCATTGGAATATCGATTTTGGAAAGGTATTCTATACACAGAAGGAAATTTCACATCCAAGCTGTGTGAATACACACCTTCTTTGTAATCTGCAGCTGCTCATCAACTGATATGGCTTTGAACATCTCTAAAACAAATGTCTGAAACATAAAAGTAGATTAATGTTACTACTGACATTGTCTGTACTATGTTGGAGGGTAGAATAACCAGGTGCTCTAACATATTTGGTGTACCAAAGCCAGTCCTCATAAAGCTGGACATCCACCTGGAAAAAAATACACAAAGAGAGATGAATTTCACAGCTCCCAGTGGTGGAAACAGGAAAGCTATCAAGCTCCCAAAAGACCAGAGGGAAAGAGATGAATCAAATGACCAGCCTGAACATGTCTTGAAATGAGGCCTATGCTTGTTGACAGACATTCTGTGCCAGAAGCATCATAGGGCAAAGTGAAGACTTGATGCTGAGCAGGGATCAGAATCTAAAGACTGAGGCACCAAAAAAGTTACAAGAAGAGAAATTCTAATTGCCCAGAGAAGTTTGGTTGCCCCATCCCTGGAATTGTTCAAGGCAGGCCTGGATGTGGCTCTGAGCAAACTGGGATAGTAGAAGGTGTCCCTGCCCATGGCAGGGAGTTGGAACTGGGTGACCTTTAAGGTCCCTTCCAATCCAGGCCATTCTATGATTCTATGAAAAAAGTCTTTGCTGTGATGGTAGTTGAGGATTAAATTATCCAAAGGGCTTGTGAAATCTCTATCCCTGAAGATTTTCAGAATTTGACTGGATTAGGCTCTGAGCAAACTGATATAACTTTGTTGGCCCTTCTCTGAAAAGGTGTGCACTGGAAACCCCTTTTGCTTAAATCTCTCTATGATTGTACTGTATTAGACTGCCCAGATTGGAATAGGAATTCTGACCCCAAAACACCGACTGCCTTTGTGTGTTTGCCTGCACAGAAGAAAAAGTCTTTGAAACTAGACTGATTCTCTAACGTAGGGAATATTGCCCTGAAGAGAATAACAGGCTGAAGCTCTCTTCCTAAAGTGTCTATTTCTCTCCATTGACTGCAAAACTTGTAGCTAACTTGTAGATATTTCTTTGTGGATGTCTAAAATCAGATGAAATAAATCCCATTCCCTCTCTGTCCATGAACTCAGCACTTATTTCTGCAAATTGCCACTTGCAAAGGATCATACTACACTCTTTCATCCTGGAAGAACTATTTTTCAAGTGCTTTTCTCTTCGTTTCTGTCATAAAAATGAGAGGAAAACAGCCATTTGCTTTAATGACCAGCATAACATCACACTACTTTGAATCCAGAAGCACATCTTTCATTTAATCATCATCCATAAAGATATTTTTTTTCTTACTTCATCCAGAAGAGTCAGGGAATTGTTAGGTTTTACTGTAAGTCTCCTGGCACCACATTTCATAAGAATAACATTAATTCTGGCACTTTTATTTGGATTAAGCAAAGATATTCTGCTGAAACCTCTAAGGATGTGGCATAGCAGTCCTAATTTGGGCAGTATTTAAGTGTCATCGTGTTCAAATATGACTTTGTGAAAGTGAAACACATCACAAAATAATGCATATCTATGGATGTTACTTTACCATATGTCTTATGGTACGATTACAGTTGATTTCCTTCTCCTCTAAATTTGAAGCAAATGAAAATGCAGGATAAATATAACTATTTTTATAGTCAAGAAGGCAAACTACATTGTGAATGAATGATATGGCAAGTTCTGCAGGCACAACAACTGCAGTACAAAATATCTCAAACAGAAGTGGGCGAGAGCTTTGTGCCACTCCCACAGAATATTGCAGAATATTAATGCTTGGGATGCTGATGGAGAGAATTGACAGACATGCTAAATTATGAGCCACTCATTTCCCAAAAAAGTCATAGAGAAGACTTTGTAATGTCTACAATTTCCGTAGACTTGAATCTGTATCCTTGGTGGTGTTCACTATGCATTCGCAAAACTGAAAACTCCTTAAATGAGGAGACAATAAACAGTCTCTAGAAAGATTGCAAGTCACTGCATCACTTTTCTTCTGTGCTGTGATCTCTCTTACAGTTCAGGTTGGGTGTCTCACCCTCCTCAGTCATCAAAGTTGTTCGGATATCCTGACTCCCAGTCTTGTATCTGTTTTTCTAAATGCTTATCCAGATATTTTTTTATGTTAAGGAGACAGCAGAAATGTCCTTTCAGGCAGATTACTGTATCTACAGCCTTCTCAAAGATGCTCAAGCATAAGTGGTGAGGTCTTGGTCTTGTAGAAGAAGGAGCTGCCATCTTCTCTCATATTTTTATGGCAAAATGTTTTGGAGAGGTGATCTGGGTACTCTGGACAATAGAAACAGTGACTATCTTGTTCCTTCCTATTCACAGTTCTAGTAAAGAATACTAAAGACTTGGTTTTTTTCCCCAACACTAACCACTAGATACATTCAAAGATACAAAGACAAACATTCAAACAAAGAACATTCAAAAGAATTGCCACAGTTTTTACTGATTTTCAGACAGGAGTGCTCTGCCGATGACTCTTCTGAAATTTCACACAGGCACAAACACCAGGGCCCGAATTTGAAATGCATATGATTTTTACTCCTTTCAGGAAAATATACCAATAATTACCCATAGTCTTCTGCAAATGTTAAATACCACTAGTAAAATATCTGAATTATGTTTATAATTGTTAATCACTGGGAGAGAGAACATGCATGTTATCTTACATTTTCCAAGACTAAAGAAAATCATCTGATCAGAGCACAGAACTAAATTATAGCTGCTAACACTCCTTCTAGCTAGAATTCTGCTGCAATCCTATCACAATTTTTTGATTAAAATAACAATCTCTATTCTGCTTCTTTGGGTGGTAATCTTCAGAAATGTGATTTTAGGACAGCAGGTGTAGATGTGGAATTCTCTGTGAGGGATGATTTACTCCATTCAGCTCAAGGACATTTTCCTAAAGCTATTTCAGGTTAATAACTGAAGTATTGGTGTTTGAATGGATGCAGTATGAGAAAAAGGTCACGTATGAGCAATTTCTGAGGGCGTTATTTCTTTCTAACACTAAGGATTAGTAGCATATAAAAGTTGCTATTTTATCCCCAGCCAGAACAAAGTTGAGCTCTTGGAAGCCTTTTAGTGTCCTTGGCTGCACCACCAATCAGCTGGACTACATCACCATGTCAAGAACATCTGCATAATTCTTTTTCTAGTCTGGATTTAATGTGCTGATTTTTCAAGGTACAGATGGATAAAGTGTTCTACTGCTACTGCCTTCTGAACTGTCTCAACTGGCCTTGTTCACAGTCCACATGTTTATACTGAGTTATTTTTTTAAGTTTCAGAAAGACAAGAAACGTGAATTGGACGGTCACAGAAAGGTGAAATGAATGTTTGTGGATCCATTTTTTTTTCTTAAATTATGTAACTTTGATACAATAGTCACAGATATAAATGTGCTCTTTGTCTTCCTTGTCTGTCTTTCCTGACAAACCTTTATCCATTATCATAGATCTCCAGTTTCACAAGCATCCACTCCATCCTGACTAATCCTGTTCTAATGGCATCACAGTTCTGCATCCACGTAGAGGAGATCCAGTTCCTCCTCCATATTTCCCAGTTTCTGTACAGGCATTGCTGTGCCCTTCTTTGATCAGGTTTACCCTTTTCAAAACTATTATTTATTTTGCTTCATGCAATTATCACTTTATTCTACTCTATTCAATCCTAGCACTGCCAGGACTTTACTACAAGACTGACTAGAACTTTCCTTCTTAAAAAGTGAATAAAAAAACTCACTAGCAGACTTAAAATATTTTCAGAGCAAAAACAGGTATAAGACTTTCTAAAGTGGAAGAAACTCAAGAAGAAGCAGCATAGAAATGAAAATGATTAATTCCAACTGTGCACTACACATTTGCAGGTGCAAATTTCTTTTATTTGAGCTTGGTCTCAGTCCAATCTCTTTTCAGTGGAATCTTAAATTGCAATAAAAGTCACTTCTGGTCACTAGGATAAAATATTTTCTACTACACAAGGTCTGGTTATGTGTCAGCTCCCCAGCGCTTTCTGATCTCTGCTGTGCTATAGGTTATGTACCTCCTGCAAACCTCCTCCTCCTCCAAGCATAGCCCATTGCTGTCTGGGAAAGGACAGTCCCAACCTTCCTCCAGAGGGTTTCCCACTGGGAATCACTCTAAGAAGGAGAAGGGAAATGGTGAAAACACCACCCTGTCACTCAGCCATACCCATTTAAAAGAGTATCACTTGCATCCGGTAACTGTGAACTAGTTAAACAGCTGTAAAACCTCTCATGGATACTTCAAAAAGAATCAGGTTTATTGTGCTACACCTTTCCTGACACACGTAGTCACCATCTGTGTGGAGGACTCCTGAAAATCCCTTTTCCCTTGCAGCACCAAGGCAAAGCTTCTTGCTTTTAATGGGATTCCAGTTGGCTAAAACTGAGGCTTACCCTGCCACTAATGTGGATTTGCACTCTTGCAATGGATGGGAATTTGCCCTGAGAACCTATGTAAAAGCATAAATGTATTTAATTCTATATTTAATGATAATAGTTGATTTGACAGACATAGAGTGATAGTGACAGAACAAAAAAATCAACAGCAAGGATGACCCAGATCAATTAGGCATTTTTTAATTTTTTTTTTATTTATTTAAAATTACACAGTTGAATTCATAGCTTAATTCCTAGCTAAGCAGTACAACATCCTATTTCTCCTCAAATATCTAAGGTCACAGCCTGAAAAGCTTTGAGGATTGCACCCCAAACAGTACAGATAAGCCCTTGAAAGGTACATATGGATACTCTCTATTTTTAGAGGATAAAGAGACAACTTCATATGGAAACTGTATACAACAAAATCTGATTTAAATATACATCCCCAAAAAGTATTCTGATGGCGACACTGGTGTAGATTCAACATCATCAAAACCACATGAAGCTGGATTCACCTTTCAGGGGATCACTCTCCAATTCTGCTTTCTGTTGTTTTCAGATCTGACACAGAAGATGCTCATTCTGTTTCTTGGATGAGTATCTTGAGATACAGATCTTCACTGAGCTGTTTCTATTGCAAGTAAAAGGTTGTAAAACTCCTATGTGTTTCCCCAGGGATGAAAACGAGAGATGTCACCCACCTTTCCACTACAACCACCTGTCTGTAATTCTCTTTTCCTGCATCTTTTCCGTTTCTCACTATTTTCCTTGGTGATGTCCAGAAGCAGAAACACTTATTCAGGACAGATGAGGCATTTGAGTGAGGTTCCAGAGCATTTCCTTTGTGAAACTGAATCAGAAATAACAGCAACTTATGGAAATATCAGCTAAATCAATATAACATGTTTTTCCACACAGTGTTTTTGAATGGTATTTGTATTGAAGTCACTACTGTCTCAGGAAGTACTGAGGCATTTAAAGCAGGTCCATTCTAGCACTTCATTTTATCTATCAATCACAACCACACTAAGTTTTATAAGACAAACCACATTCTGATAAGACTTCTGGCTATTTTTCATGTAAGACTGAGTCATTTCAGCAATGCTACACCAATATACCCAGATCACAGATTCACTGAAGCAACATAAGTGTTAAGTAACTGTCAAAGCCAGATAACCAATTGCAAGGCAATAAAATCCCTTAAGTGCAATTAGGTCTACAAGTTCCAAGCTGGTTTCCTGCAGTAAAGTACAGATGCTTAAATAAAAGTTAAAATACATCTGCTTAGGTACATTATTTGAACAGTGAAGCTTGTGTGTGAAGAGAGAAACGGTGGAGTGCTGACTTAAAGTTCCATAATATACAGTTGTATTTAACCTGCCAGAATTTCGAGGTGAATATCCTTGAACATGTCTGTAATTCAAACATACCAAAAGAGGACTAATCATTCGTGCTATAGTCCACCAAAATTAGACAGAAGTAAAGCATGTTATTAATTACAAAAGCAACTGATCAAAGGCTCAATAAGGAAGTCTGTATTGTATTTTTCCTTCCAGGTTTACTCTGCTCAGTAGCTTGCTTGGGATGTCAGAGGCAACAAATTGTTCACAGGTGTTTTTGGGGACCTAAAAAAGTTTTACTTTTCATTCATTTTCATTTTCTTACTAAGACTTTAAGGTGAATCTGAGGTTTGCCGGCCTCATTATCTGCTGTTGCTAGTGGGTAGATACAAGCATCCCAATTTGAACACACTTTTATTGCCAAAATATGCTCCAGCTTGGAGACTGACACACTGTTGATAAATCAAACAAGTCTTGGTTACACTTGGTTACACAATTTCAGTACAATGGACAATAATAGCTATCAATTATCTTTCTGATCATTTCTTCTCAGTCATTATTTCTTCACCAATTATCTTGGTCTCCTGGTGAAAACAGTCCTCGGAGCAGTGGGAAAACATTGGGGAAACAAAAAACTAGTTATTAATGTGTCAGTAATCCACCCTGGATCAAGTGAAAATAGCCAAAACAGTAAAAGGTGCAACAGTACCAATTAAACATCCAGTGAAAGGATTGGTTTCTTTTTCTCCTTGAATGATGGAAGTCCAAACTGGATGGCTCTGTTCCAATATACTGGTGTATAACTTATACAGCTATTACATAACAGTTCAATGAAACTTATAAATCAGCTTTAATAGGGGTGAACAGGATGCATTTCATACTGATACAGATTTGAGACACTGGAAATCAGGACAGGAATATAACCTCATAACAAATTATGGATTTATGTCCCTGGAGAAATGAGCAATGCCCACCATCTTAGTAATAAAATCTCAAAAATAGTTTGGCTCCAGTTACTCTTTCCTTGGAGAAGAGCAGGGCAAACTTAAATAATCCAGAGAGTAAAACAAGGAAATGAATATTTGTTGGATGAAAACACTGAATCCCCAAAACTCAAGTCAGGAAATGCATAAATCCCTGATTTCAGTGAGTATCACACTGAGCATCTTTCATGGTTGTTTCTGTGATTCAGTTAATTGTTAACTTGTCAGCAGCCTGTTATGAAGGTTCTTATAAAATGCCTAGTAAATTGGAGGAGGTAGAATCCCCATACGATAGAAATATTCAAATCAATCTATTTACTTACCTTCTGAATTCCTCACATTTGAATACTGTGCTCACTGAGAAGGAGTGGAAAATAAATATTTATGAAAACCCAGGGCTTTCAAGAAAATTATTTTCCTGAGAAATTAGTTTTGCCTCCTATGTGAAAGTTTTGATGCTTTTAATGATTCCTTCAGCAAAACTCAAAACAGAATTTCGCACCCAAGTTTACACAATGATATTTAACACACGGAAATAATTGGCTATGGAGTAATTTTGGGACCTCAACAGCCTAGGCAGCTCACGGAGGCACAAGACTCAGAAGGGTCACCAAGCTGCTGGCACTGCTTCCAGAAAACTCAGGACAAGGCTCCTACTTGTCTGCAAAGTCAGGGAGAGACTTAGAAGTCAAGACAGTAATATAGAATTGATGTGTTTAAATAGTAAGATGCACTTAAGTAGCACAGGTCATAGAATAACTCCAGAATGACTCTGAGTGTAATAATGGGTGTTAAGGAAAAGCCATAAGGATCCAAGGATGCTGTGAGGAAGATCCTTGAGCAGCAGCTATGACAACCAGAGATGAGCTTAAATAAGATGACCTGACCTGCCAGTAAAAACCTTTCCCCTTGGACTTGGGAAGAAGAGATGATAGGACAAGCAGAGACAGCAGAGAAAATGAATGAATTTGTCCTGGAATTGTGAGACTTATTCTATCAAAGAATGGGGAAAGTTGACAGTAATATCAATGCATTCAGGTTTAGATGAACTTGGAAATGTAATTCATGACATCTGAACCAGTCCTCTCACTGGTTTCTTGAAGAAATCTATTATTCCTGACAGTGGCACGCTAAGCAGTTATCTCCTTATGAATAAAGTTTCTACTTAAAACATAAAAAATCCAAGAAAAAAGTGGAGTCAACACTGGACCATTCCACCTCTGTCCATGTCAGCAAGAAATCACCAGTGACACATCTCTTCTGTGGAAAATAAATTATTTCTGTTTTAAGTTAATATGAATATTTTTCACCTAATGATCCCTGCTCAGATTTGCCATCATCTTTTGTCATCAGGTTATCCTCTGTAACTGCATCATACTCTTGCAGGAAAGGATCAGAAATAAATATTACTTGCTAATTACAGTTCCAAGAATTGTTGTCATGAATTGAGTAATTACTTGGCTTCAGGTAACCTCTTCAGATTCTTTCCTCTTGACTTGGTACAAATTCACTTTCTTCACTTACTAAGCAAACTGGCCCCAATGTTCTCTAGTCTGAGCCTTCTGCAGTGCCCTCTGAGGGAGGGTGCAATTCATTTGGACCTGGGATTTCTGGTCCATTGGTCCTCTCCCTCAGCCAAGCTTTTTGGTTTTCAGGGCATGACATTCATGATATAGGAAGTATTTAAAGAAAATGGGAAGAGATGGATGGATGGATGGATGGATGGATGGATGGATGGATGGATGGATGGATGGATGGATGGATGGATGGATAGCACTGGCTTTTATTATAGGACTATTAACATTGGAGGTAATTTAACTAGTCATTGACCTCCAGAATATCATCTGTATATTGGACAGCTCCTATTCAAAGTACATTCATTCAAAGTTAATTCTAATGTAAAAATTACACCTTAGCAAATGACAAACTTCCACATCTTCTCACAGTGGAATAAGAGTCAGTTTATACACTCGTCAATAAATGACTTCTGAGTATCTCTCAGCTGCCTGTCCTTCAATTCTCAAGAATCCTCTTGGATTCTCAAGTCTAAAAAAAAATAAATAAAAGAAAAAAACAGCTCTGCCTCAGTTGCTGTGGCTATCAGAACAGTTCAGAACAGGAATATTTCACACTAAAATTAGAATTCTTCACTGCTATTTGCTCCAACTTCAAAAGGGAAGTAGGATAGACTTTGCAAGTGATTACCTGCAGTAAACAGTATTAATCCCAGTTCAGCTGAAGAGGGGGACAGAGTTCCATTAGCCAAGCAAGCAGAAGTGGCATTTCATAGCCCCTGAGATGGTTCCAAGTGTTTGTGAAAACCAAAGTCAGTCAAACCCATAACAGAACAGCTTGGGCTCACTCTGCCAAGCACACACATATGCAGGGTTTATGCAGATTAATTTGTCATTTCTAGAATCCATGTTCCATGAGTGCTGTAATGTTTCTCTACTCAGCAAGCATTGTGCAGCTTTTAATCAGGTTTCTAATCAATTCACCATCAAAAGATTATTGGTTAACATCTCTGATTCAAAACTCCTCCCTCATAAAATGAGCTGTGTTGTACAGTGTAGATTTAATCTGTGTCTTCTTTATTGAAGGTGTTTGCTCCAGTCAGGAAGAGCCATGACTGAACTTTAGGAGCCTCTGTTGTCCCATGAGGGACTGGAACCAACACCAGAACACATTTAGTCTCTACAGGAACAGCACTGGCCCTACACAATAAGCTAGAGGAAGATGTGTTCAGTATTACTATAGGACACGAAATTAAAAGATAAAGTTTTTCTTGTCCCAAATTGTCTTGTCTGTCACTTCTTCATGGGGCTTGACAAGGACACATTCCATTTCCCAACTGGATTGCTGTCATGTATTTGATTTCTGGTCATTTATGATCCAAGATGGAATTTAATATGCTGAATAAGTGTCTGGTAATATAAATCCATTTGGGCTCACCATCATGGGCTACAGTTAATATCTAATATTGAACAACCAAAGAAATGGAAGAAAAAAAATGGATTTCACAACTTAGGTTCTGTTTTATGTTCCTTACTGCATTTTTCTTCTTCAGGTTTTTAAGAAATAGAATTTATTACCAAAGCAGAATGAGATTCCTGCACAGTCAGCACCTTGGGTGCTTTAGCAGAAGATCAGCTAACTCAACATGACTTATGTTTTCCTCCTGCGCTTCAGAGAATTTCAACTTTTTGTGGGTATCAGCTGGAAGTGAAAAGGCTGAAAAACTCAAGGGAGGCAATTATTCATGGTTTGTACCTTTAGCCAAGTCAGTTACACTGTGGAGGGTAACCAACAACTTGATAAGTGAGAGGTTTCAGAGGAGCTGGGCATCCAGATGGCTTTTTAAGGCGTCTGTGGATACGTCTCACACATTCACAGCACAGGCTTGATGAGGAGGCATGTATGTTTCACATCTACAATGAAAGATTTTAATCAGAAAACTAATTAAATCTCACTGAACTTCCATGGGAAACCTTTCCCTAGCTTTTTATCATTTTTATCCCTTTTTTGTCAGAGGGACAGAGTTTGCAGCAAACTGAAGTGAGACTTCCACCATACATTAATACAAAACTCCTGGTTTGTTCATAGCACGACAAACAATTTGTGATAGCAACAAGTATGATCGGCCTGGTGTCCCCCTAAACTCTTTTGCAGTTTGTTTACCGTCTCCAGCAAAGCTTTTCTTAAGCAGAAAAGCATAATTTCTTCAAATTCAGAAACATGACAGACATTTTTTTTCCTGGATGTAGCCTCCTCTTCCCAGAGTTTCAAATTCAGTCAGAAAAAGTACTTCTCATTAGAAACCTTGTCTAGTAGAGGTCTTTGAATTAGTTCTTACATCAAGATCTGTAAAGCTGAAAACATAATTTCTAAGAATCTTTGTAAGGAAGCTTGTGGGAACTTTACTTTTCATTAGCAAATAAATAGATTACAGCATGAAAAATTCTCATTCGTTAAGTTAGAGTCCATCTTGAAAAAAGCATTTTGTGAGTATATTCTGGCTTTTCAGAGGTGAAAAATATCACATTTCAATTAATTCTTACCAATTTGTTACATTTCTGCTACAAAACAGTTCATGGATATAAAAAAAAAAGCATTGAGATCTTAAAATAGGAATTCCCACAGATTATGTTGGATATAGAAATAAGATTTTCTTTTTTCTTTTTTATCAAATAAGGTTTTTAAGAATAAAGAATGTCTGGAGAAGCATATAACTCTTCTGTGGTGTCATCTCAAAGATATCTCAAGTCCATCTAAAAATATTTCACTACTATGTGAAATCTGAGCATAAGTTTATATAATTAGGTCATTACTTGAGTTAAAATGTTTAAAGACTGTGGAAAATGACAGTCTGATTTCACAGAACCATTCTTTCAGGTAATCTGTAGACAGCAGCACACATCTTGCATGGCTTTTATTGCTCATTTCCTTTCCCCTTCCACTTACATGAACTGGAAGGACAAGCGGGTTTTCCTTAAAAAAGCAGATTACGAGTGGATCCCTTTTTTTCAGAACCTTGTTCTTCCTCTGAAGGTGTTTATATAACCTCTTATAATTGGCAAAACACGACTTAGAGAAAAAAATCAACAGATTAACAATGTAAGTCCATCTCATGATTATCTGAGGTTAGAAATATGGAGCACAGAGACTGAGATTTTCCACCACTGAAAATTCAGATTGCAAAATGATCTTTCCAAATAGTTGCTACACATGTGTGTTGGTCATTTATATGTAATGACAACCCCCATTTGATTATGATGGCTCTGGAGCTAAAACAAGAACAACATATTTATTTGCTGTGTTTTCTGACATGTTTTCAGAAAAGCTGATAGCAGTGTAAGAAATCTATTCCATACAGTCAAAAGGAACGGTATTTCTGTATGAATGAGAAAATATTTAAACTAAAGCAGGGGATAGTCTCTGGGTATGGAAGACTAGAACACATGACAGATTCATCCAAGATCAAGCCAGTGTAGAAGTTCAAAGTTTTGTGACTGCTCTTCACACGCAGCCTACACCTTTTATTTGCAACATCTGCCTGAGAGATCTGCTTTCACTGGTAACCTAATCTACTCTGTTCAATTCAGTGAATCTTAATTAATGATGTTCCAGGACCAAAATACAGCAAACTACTCTACAGTCAGTCAATTTAGGTAGTAAATATTTGTCATTTTCAAAACAGCACAGACAGCAGAGGCTGCACTGGGGCGCTTGTGTCAAACCAGAGTTAATGTGGAGCCACAAAAAAGTCTGTGCTTCAAGCAGTCATAACCTCTTTCCATTTTGTGAGTGCTTCAGATCTTGGCTCTGTGTAACACAGGATCATAGAATCACAAAATGGTTTGGGTTGGGAGGTATCTTAAGGACAATCTGGTTCCAACCTCCCTGCTAGGGAGAGGGCAGGGAGCAGGGACACCTTCCACTAAGCCAGGTTGATGTGAAAGGCCTCCACTCTGCTAAGACATGGCATAAAAAATGATTTATCTCTGGAAATATCCTTGTTTTCCTATGAAGATATTTTTGCTACACAGACTTTGATCAGAGCCATGCCTTTAATTCTGTTCTATTGTGAGTGCAAAAGGAGCTCACAGGGTTAGGACTGCACAAGAGACAAATCAGTCTGGTTTGCTCGTGGAAGCAACAGGATCTTACTTAGTTCTCATAGTGTGACTCAGAATCCACCTGTTTTTTTGTTTCTCATCACTGCTGTCGCTGTTCCAGAGTCCTGCTTTGCTCAACTTGCAGTTCTTTCCGGCTCCTGCCCCAAAATTCATCACCTGTTTCTTAGCAGTTTGCTTTAACTTCTTACTCTTCAGGCTTAGTAGGCCCATAAAACATCACCTTAACCCAATGTGGAGTTGTGACAACTCCAGACTTGGTAATGTCTCTAGTCCTGCCATTCATAAACCTAAAAATAGTCATAATATTATTATTCAAAGAACAACTGTATCATGTCAATAGAAAATACCTGGTCTAGTCTTTTGCATTATATCAGCCAGAAAATTCTATTTATGGATTCCTGAACCTATCACAAGTACTGAAATTCAAAATATAGGGCATCCGTAAGAAGGTAGTGAAAGCCAAACACAATTAAGTAAAATTTTAACATAGGCCTTGGTTTTCTTGTCAGATAAAATCCTTATTCAAATAAATAAACTACACTTTAGTTTGAAATTGTCTACCAAAAATATTTATATGATCAGTTTTTTTATTGTATCTCTTGTAAAATGACAGTTAAAGGACGCTTTTGGTCCAAAATTTTAAGCCAGGGTAGAATAATTAAACAATTAGGTTTAAATGAAAAATTACAGGACACAAAGGAGCTTATTTGCCTTTATTCCAGACTATAGGAAAACATAAAAGTCAACATTGGCAATGAAACTTTCCTACAATACTGAATTCTAATCCTTTTTCTGTTTCATTCTGGAGAACTTTTTTCACACTGGATTAAAAAGGAAAGACAATCAATTTAAATAAACCTCAGAGCGGTTGGCAATATTCAGTTTTCACACATTTTCAGACATTATTTTCAATGCATTAATTTCACAGATGTTACTAAAAAATAAATGCTTCCTTTACTCACCCCCTTCTTTTTTTTTCCCTGGTAGATAAGAAAACTTAAAGGGCAGAAATCAGAATTATTTGCTCAAAGTCATAAAAACTGATAGTGGTAGAGTCAGGAATAAAATCCAGGTCTCCTGGTTGTTATTCTGGCGCACAAGTGACTGGATTATGCTATTTCATCTCTCCTTAGTGGAGCTGCTGTTCTGCACACTGACCTCTGGAGCCAATAAAGATACAAGTGTGGCATTTGTTAATCTAAAGACTCTCAAGAGAGGAAGAAAATGGGACTGCAGGTATTAGATAGAGGGCAGGCAAACACACCACAAATAGAGACTCAGGTTTTATGCGGAGTTATAGGAGCTATTTTGAGTAAAGCTGGCTGAGTCATTAATTCATTAGTCACACAAAGAAGAAGATGCCCAAACTTCAAACTGAAACAGTTTGGAGAATGTGCCTCCCTTGAGGAGGTTTGCCTTCAGATCTTCCATGTTATCTAATATAGGTTTTATTTACTGTAAACAGAGAAGACTTGTGTAGCAAAAGCAGAGGGCTGTGACAATTTCAAATTAAAAATGCACTAATCAGGATACAACAAATGTTAGTTGGCCTTGAACCTAAATATAAACATACTAACATCGTGTAATCAACAACACATAACTTTTTTTGTTACAGCATCAGAGCAATGCGATGATTAAAGGTTTAAAGCTTGAAAATACTCACATCATAAAAAACAGCTGCCAGATAAAGAACAAGGTAAGCACAAGGTACTGTAAATGTCCAAGACATCCTGCCTAATACAGATGAAGGACAACAGGCAAAACTGAAAACAAGGTTAGCATTTACAGGAGCAGATGTCCATCTACCACAGAAAAGAAACCAAACCAAACCAAACCAAAAAACAACAACAACAAAAAAAACCCACAAACCAAACTATAAAAATAAACCGATAGGAAATGGTTTCATTATGATCAAAAAAGATTTCAGGCAACATAGAATGTCAACACAAATTTGTTTGCCCCATGAGACCCCAAAAAATCTATTGAAGCCATGGCTTAGTTGGGGTCCCAACTTTCAAATAAAATGTCCCTCATTAAGACAACTGATGTTTTAAGATGTTCCTTGCTAAGGTTCTGTGTTATAAATCCTTCTGATTGTTAATGCAAATGTTACCAGGTAGTCACTCCAAGAGTGCACGAGTCAGCAGCAGGTTCCCTGCTGAGCCAACCTAAAGGATGCTGCTTAACTCTCCCTACAGCTGGATCTCATACATAATGTATTTCTCTTTTTCTTTAAAACAACTAGAACAACCGTGGTAAGTGGCTTTGTACATATGTAGTCCATCACAAAAGATTTCTGGAAAACTTCAAGTAATAGGTAAAAGATGGGCTCGTAACAGGTTTGTGAGCTGGGAACATCAATCTTGTTAGCAGAACATGTACTTGTTACACTAAGCTGTTCCTTGTTGTAGAGGGACTATCTGCAAATCCCTGCACTGCACTAAGATCTGCCTGGTTATTTCATGATCCTTTGGTCGGAGTTACCGCTGTTTGAAGATGCATTCCTGATCAAAGACATGAAGGAGTTCTGTTGCAAAATCAGTGGTACTAAAGTACTAGACCAAGCTTAAGGTACATTTTTCCCTATGCATTTAGGTTTTGTTCCCCTTTATATATCACAAACAGTTTAAAATAATTTTATCTGTGGAGCTGTTTCAAAGACAGTTGAAGCCAATCTTCTCTTTTGACTTCCTTAGGCTTAAGTTAAATCTTTATACAGGAATTAACCCACTCCATGTTACAAGAGAGAGTAAATATTACTTGGACCATGAAAACAGATGACGCCCTTGACATCTGCCTGGTGAAAAAGTATATTTTCTGTATTTAAAAATTCCAGTTTGTTTTTTATTTCCTTTGTTTATTCTCCAAACAGACAAAGCACATGCTCATCACCTGTGCTTATCAGCTGGCAAAACTATATTTTCTTTTAGCAGGTTGATTATGGTCATAAAGTGCCTTTATAAATATACATTAATGCAAGTGTTTACCATCTGTTTTATGCACTGTTTTTTCACTGTAAAGATACTGTTCCATTAATAATATCTACAACCTATCTTTTATTTTCAAATGTATAACAAAAGTCTGAAATAAACACATCAGCTCAATAAAAAAGACATTCATTTGACTTTGGTTCATTAAGCACCTTTAAATTTAACCAGGTAATTCAATCAGCAGTATCTCTTTTTCCTACTGGAATCTTTGACTCACTGAGCAATTTCTCTTCCTGTAGGTGTCTGATCCAGCTGAGTCTCAGTGATTTAGAAACTCAATGACTTGATTTACAAAGAAGAATTAAGGTTTCCACTGAATAGCCAGCAGAATCTACAGAAGTATCTTAACAAATTGTATGTTAAACTCCTGCTGAGAATCAGCAAACTTCCTGAAGAGGCAATGGCTATCACATGAGACCTGGAGAGGAAAACAAGAGAAATCCATCCATCCACCTGTTCAAGAAAGGGACAAGTCACTGCAAATTTTCCTGTTATTTCTACTCTATCTGTCCATATCCCCAGTGACATGCAATGAATTGTATTTGCACACCTTGATGGAAACAGGTTATGGCTGTGTGTTCTTGTTTTATTAAATTTCTTTATGAGGGAATAGTATTATGTACTGTATGCAGTGTTTCAGAGTATATAAAGCAGAAAACATAATGTATTTTCCTTGGAGAGTAGGATTTATGTGCTGCAAATGTCTGATATGAAGGAATGGCTTTGTGAGGGATTACTGTCAATACTGCCTGTTTATGAATCAAAACCTATTCAGCAATCCTAAGCAGCTGGAAGCTGAACATCTGGGGCAAGAGTCAGCAGAAAATTTTGCTACCTCCAAATATTGTCTTTGTAGGGGATCAGTTTATCAAGGTTGAAATATGGGCCAGCTGTGAAAAGCCAAATGGAGAAATAAACCTCCCTCTATGGAGCAAGGACAGCAAAGCTGACACAAATGGAAGTGTGGAATCTGCTCCTCAGTAACTATTCCCTTTCCTTTAATAATATGCATAGGTAGACAGAGAGAAAAGGATTTTGAATGTATCCTCTATGGGACATACCAGGGTCCTGTGGGCAAGAAGAAATGAGGGAGAAATGAAAAACAGTCTCCTCAGGCAATGGTCTGTAGCTATGGGTTTAGATCCTTCCCTAGTGCAGATTCAAAACTGAGACTTTAGGTAACTGCAGCTCACAGATGCCCTTGGGGTAACATCCAGTTTTGCTTGTGAAAGGAGTCTGTGACCCAGTGGGGTTGGTCAGAAGAAGATATTTTACCAGAAATACAAAGCAGTTTCTCTCCTGATTGCTAACGGATGCTCAGGAGTTCAGGGTTCTCTCCAGGCTGAACAGGGACGTGCATATTTTCCTTCTCAAAAAATGCAGAGCAAAGTACTTTCAAACTTTTATGTGCTTTCATTTAGACTTTTAAAAAGTGTATAACAGAGCTCTTAGCCAATAATTAATTCTTCCTTTTACCATTAACAAATGAATGTGACAAAAGGCTGTGATTTTTAATGACTGCTGAACACTGAGTAGGGCAGTGGGATGTCTCCAGGACCAGTATTAACTTCTGCAGTCTGAACTGTTTTCCACTATCATAACCATGGTATTATCAAGGTTTTCTGCTAAAACCAGGATCTTCATTTTGGCCACATGGAACTTGGGATGATGAGCCTAAACCACTCAAACTGATATTTTTAAAAGTCCATGATAGGCTAAAAATATTTTGGAAAATTTTAGCCCAAACAGCCACGTGTTCTGAACACCACTTAAGGGGGAAATGCATTTCTTTTCATAACATCATAAAATAAAACCATTAAGGTTCGAAAATGATCATGTTAGTCCAGCCCTTGACTGAACGCAACCATCCCAACTAAATCGTAGTACTAAGTGCCACATGCAGTCATTTCTCGAGCACTTCCAGGGATGGAGACTCCACCACCTCCCTGGGCGTCCTGTTCCAATGGTTAATGACCCTTCCAGTGAAAAAAATTCTTCCTGATGTGCAACCTGAACTTCAGCTGGAGCACCTCGATCCCATTTCTCCGTGTCATGTCACTGGTTGCCTGGGAGAAAAGGTCGATCCGGACCTTGCTACAACCTCCTTGCAGGGAGTTTCTGGGGAGTTTTAAGTCATAACTGGAGATTTCCTTTAAATCTTGCTTAAGTAGCAGAATAGTAAGAAAGGAGAATTATAAGAGATAAGTGGGGTGCAGAAAAACTCCAAAATTATCCCATCTTACTACTCACTAATCATTTGAAAGCTGCCCTAGCAAAGCACATCTCATCCTGATGATATTGCATGGAGGATAAATAGGCACGTGGATCTAAACAGTGGAGGTAAAGCTCCTACCCCTACTGACCACTCCTGAGGGCATTAGTGATTCTCCACCTAATGCAATTTTTATTTTCACTTTGCTTAGTAGAAAACTAGGAAAAAATATAGGAACAAAACTCAAGACTATGTTAATTCTAATATTCCCCAGCTTTTGTGCGCTCAGCTTTGCAGCCTTATTGCAGGAAATTAATGGAATTGTTCCTCAGTGTAATTATTTATTTGTAATAAGGTTGTGCAAGAGTTTATAAATTGTAATGTTAGTAAACAAAACTTAGATTCCCCGGCCTGGGAAAAACAGGCTTTTATATTAACAGCTACATTTTGTTATGTCTTCAGGTTCATTAAGTCATTTTTCTTTACAGCCACTGCAACAGCAAATGGTTCTGTCATTAAGCTCTTCATAGAAATTTACTATGATTTTATTGAAATGGAAAAGAAGCCATGCTTTGAGACTTTAAGAATTTCTTAATGCACTTCACTAATTTCTGCTTTATTTGAAAACTGCTCTTCAATATTAACACAGCTTCCCCTGCCTAAAATAATTCCTGTTATTTGCCACCTCCATATTCCCAATCACAGAATGGGTCGGCTGGCTTGTCAGATTTCATCTCTACAAAGCAGCAAAGTTATCAAAATCTGTCAAAAATATATGTGCATTAACATCTGATTTAGCCCACAAAGAATAGGAATGGAGTGTGAAGAGTATGGCTGAGTAGACTAATGAAATTTTAATGGAACTTCAGTTCTATTTATCGGATCTGTATTTGTCACAAAGTTTACTTCTTTTGTTGTTTCAAAAATTGTCAGTGTTTAACAGAATTCTGACTGTCTGCCACACCACCTAGAGCAATTCCACTGCACAGCCCACGGCCTCTGCAATTTTGCCTTTATCCCAAGGGGAAAAAAAAAGAACAAAGCTGCCTCATAATATATGATGACCAAAAAAACCCAAAAATATAATTATAAAGATTACTAATACTGGAATTTTATGTTCTGGGAAGACCACAGTGAAGGTAAAAAATTAGGTTAATGTGGTCAATCAATTTTTGTTATGACTCATTTCCAGTTGTATTTCTCTTACACAGAAGGTTTCCAGTCATGGCTTATTATTTTATACCAGACCTGGATGTTTCTGCCTCAATTAACTTCCTGGCTAAATCAGTGAGGAGCTCATAGGAAAGATAATAAGAATTGTAAAAGAAGACTCAAAATATCAGCAGCTCATGATCAAAAGAGTTTAGATTAGGTTCTGTACCAGACCACAGGAGGAAAACATTCCTCTACCAAGAATCCAATATGGATCAGTGCTTTGAATAAAACAAATGAGATCAACATCAATGCCCATACTGAATCATTAGAAATTGGTCTATTACTTTCTTTTGTAGACTACAACCTAAATAGTCACCTGCTTTGTTTCATGTTTTACAGAATCTTTACAAAAAAATAACATTAACTCTGTGGTTTACACTCACAGATAAAGGGCAGAAAGACTGAGATTTTGCATTATTTCATACAAGCACAGAAATTAATACCTTTCTGTACTGACACAAACTCTTAAAATTGAAAATTTGGTTTTAGTATTTTCTTGAAAACAGTCAAAAGAACAAAATCTGTTCTTAGTATCTTGCCACCTATGTCTACCTAGAAATATAAATATTGAAATATTATAATGCTTTTGGAGCTAATCCTCATTTGGAGAACTTCTACAAACCTTTCTAAGTGACTCTCCACATTTTGTGGTGCAAGTTTGAACACACGGAGTCACATCCTATGTGTCTTTGTACTTCAGGGCCTTTTGCCATTCTCTGATCTTAGTTTAGTTAAAAAGAAAAAAAAAAGAGAATGAAAGATTATTTGGATACTTTGTTCTTACAACTTCTATCCTGTAATACACTATGCTTTTATTTGATTTATTCTATTCTACAAAAGCAAGCAGCTTCAAGGAAGGAAAAAAACCCAGAAAGAACAGAAATTGTAAAAAAAAAAAATTGTTTTCCCACTGACCATAATCTGTTCCAAGTGAGCAGAATTTCAAAGAAGGAATGTTGTATTATCAGATGGGAAAGAAAGGAGAGATTCAGGTCTCTTCACTGAAAGGGGGTTTTGCATCAGAACTTTCTAATTAATAATCTTACTGTATTTGAATAATCAATGTCAAAAATGGCAATTAAATAATTAGAAAAAGAATAATGAAAATGGTCAAAGAAAATTTCTGTGACAAAAATTACATGGGACTTCCCTCCTGGAGGGTTGCATCAGTTGTTCCATGAAAGCATCTTCTGCTGGCACTCCCTGAAATGTGCATCTGCAGCTTCCATGGGATGATTATGACTTCTTGGAGAAGGAAAAAAAAGTTGTTGCTGCTCCCACTACACTTTTGTATGATCTTCATCCATGGCTGGAGGAAACTGGGGTGCTTTTTCCAATGACAAGGGCATATCCAGATGAGACAGACCAGACTTCCTAAGAGAATTTATTTTGTGAGAACAGGAATGTAGATCCAGCAAACAGCTGAACCATAGGACCCCTAAAACTGTTTGACTTCCACTGAGAGTTCTTCCCTCACCTTTCTGGCCCTGGCCTCACTTGGCACCCCAATTCTGATGCTGCTAAGTACAAAGTACAGATTGGTGCGCCTGAAGCTTCATTTCCTCTCAGGCAGTCTCAGAAATAACATGAAAATGCGTATAGAGCTTTCAGGAAATCAGGACATATAAAACTGCTACGTGAAAGACCTGTAGGTTTGAGGGAAGCTGATGTTTGCTCTGCTCTATCTTCACCTTCCTCACACAACTGGGTTGGGAAAAAATAAGCCGAGATTGGCCAATTCTAATCTGCCCTCTCACAGACCCTGTGGATTCATTGGAGCAGCTGTGAAGGAGAGAGTCTGAGTGACTTCTCTTAAACCTCAAAAACAAAATACTTAAAGCTTTTTTAAAGAGAGAGCTGTCTTTCAGTCTCAAAAGAACCAGAGGTACATTCGTCCTGTCTGAAATCAGAGGAGTTCAAGGAGATGCAGTATTTTGGCATGATTTATGTATTCAGCACAGACATATGTCTGAGAAAGACTTTTCCAACCCAGCTTTGGACATTCTCCAAAGCCAGCTCCAGCAGAGATCAAGGCCTGACAGAGCCCAGAGCTCGTGACTCAGAGAGGATTGTTAGGAAAGCACAGGGCCCAGGGACAAATAGCTAAGGAGTGTGCTCACAATCAGCGTCCTTTATTGCTTCCACCAAGCCAACTGCCTCAGTCCTTGGGCAGGCAGCCCTCATTCCTAGGCAACATCACAATTGGACAAAAAAATCGAGCAGGGCTCTTTCTTGGCTAACGACAAGTGCTGACCAACTGCAATTTGGAAGACAAGAAAAAGATTTCTTCAGCACTGTCTGTCTTTCAGAAAGATTTCAGAACTATGCTCAGCTTTATGTGTGGGTAGAGACAGGTTTTTCTTTGTCTATAAGGTTTTCTTTTTTATTAATAAAAATTCAGGACTTCTTCCAGTATTTAGGTCCCTGCCACATGATGGTTTGAGTCTTGTTTACTGACTCATTGCTTTCTGCCCTGGCTTCCATACTCTTCTCTTCCCACACCTCAAATAAGAAGCTGAAACAATTCACACTTCTGAGTCCTGGGAAAAAAGCTCAAACTTAATTTTGGGCACATTTACATGATCAAAACCACCTAGACCCAGTTGTTTTCTATGGAACAGATGAAAGACAATATATTGCTCAGTACTGCTCTAGGGAGGACAGGCTGAGCCAGTGGAACCACATTCTCACTGCCCTTCCTTGAGCAGGATAGGAGGTGTGGACACCAGTGATTGAAAGCAGAAGTCTCTGATCATGGGGGACTTCAAGTCTGCCTCAGTTCTCACATGCTTTCCCCATTTCTTTTACTGAGCAGCACTGGCAGATAGTTAACTAATCCAAAGTTCTCTGGGATGTCACTGCTGCAGGCAGAATGGCCTGAAGTCATGGAATTTAACTGAATTTATTGCTAATCAAGACAAACATCTGATCACTGATTCCAGTACTCAGAAAAAGAAGTACCCACACTCATAAAAAAGAAAGGTGAAATAAACATGTATCCTTAAAACTCCTGAATTTCAGATTTCCTTCGTTTTGCTGTAAGATACATTCAATGCACCCAAATTCCTCTAGGGAGGCAAGTGACACGTGAGGCTGAGGCTATGTGTGACCCTCCCTTTGAGCTGCTCTTTGCTGGTGTTCTGCCATACACGTGGTTTTCCTGTTGCACTGTTCCTTAGTGTCCGTGCCCCAGTGCATGATTCATATCCACAGCCCCTCGATCTTTCCAGAGGGGATCCCAGTCTGCTCTCCATCAGGAATGTTCCTGCCCCAGCAGTTGTTGTGACCAGTATGAGGCAGTTCATGGCTCCTTCCCACACAGAGCACCCCTGCAGCACCCAGGACATTTACCTTGTCACTTGTGCCATGTCACCTCGAGAAAGCTGAGGTGCTTCTCCATATTGGTTGAGAGCAGAGGTGCCCCGACTAAACAGGTCCCTCTCTTGTAAACCTCATTTATGGGAATTATTAAGACCTATAGAACTTCTACAAATTACAAAATGGGCTCACAACAGACTTGAACTCACATTTTCCAAGTCCAGCACTAGTCTCATTTTTTTTCTCACATTATACATCTGCTCTCTGCGGAGAAGTCTGAGTAAACATTTTTATTCTGTTTTATTTTGCCTCTCTTATTAATTAATAAGATCAGATCTAATTTCTGAGAAGGTGGCATTTAAATATCATGTAACTTCAACATGTTTTCTGCTCTCAGGTTGTGATGCAATGGGATCACTGTTATGAATATTAACCTCCTGTGCTGGTTTTGGCTGAGTTAATTCTCTTCGTAGTGGCTGATATGGGACTGGGTTTTGATTTGTGCTGAAACAGTGCTAATAATATAGGCTTGTCTTCCTTATTGCTGAGCAGAACTTACACAGAGGCAAAACTGTCCTGGTTAAGGGTGAGGAGTAGAAATCCGAGACCAGAGGGTCCTTTTTCTGAGTTGTAGCTTCCGCGTGTTTAGTCCCAGAGGAACAAGACACAGACACCACGTTAATGTTGAAGGTCAAGGCTGATCTGATCTATTGGGTTACATGATGGGTTTATAAGGGCAGGAGAGGGAAAGTCTGGGATGGGGGTACACCTGGACCTAAGATTGGTCAGGTAACATGACCCACAGGGGAGGAGGAGGTGGTCCCATTGCCGGGACCCAGGGGATTGGTCAAGGGCAGCGATTTCCCAGGTAGCCAGTCCTGCAGGGGGCTGCCAGCATCTCTCCAGAGG
>JAWMRA010000130.1:69023260-69067547 GCA_035584735.1 Pseudotriccus pelzelni
CTTTCAGGCAGAAGATTCAAGAAGGATGTCTTTGGTTTCTTTCCACTCTTTGAATTCTTCTGCAGTCCTGAGCCTATTCCCAACACCAAACCTTTCCTGCTACTCATCCCACTCTGCCAGCGAGGGGGCTGTGGGTGCACAAGACATTGGGAGGGGACACAGCAGGGGCAGCTGAGCCCAACTGACCCAAGAGATATCCCAGACCATATGGCATCACACTCAGCACTTAAAGCCAGGGGATAAGAAGGAAAGGGGGGCACTTTGATGGTGTTTGCCTTCCCAAGCCACTATTACTTTGATGAAGCCCTGCATTCCTGGAGATGGCTGAACACCTGCCTGCCCATGGGAAGTTGGGAATTAATTCCTTGCTTTGCTTTGCTAGTGTGCACGACTTTTGCTTCATCTATTAAACTGTCTTTATCTAAATCCACGACTTTTCTCACTTTTCTGATTTTGTCCCTCATCCCACCGTGGGGGAGTGATTGAGAGGTTGAGTGGGTCTTACTTGCCAGCTGAGGTTAAACCACAACACCCCTATAGATATTATTTTAATATAGTTATATATTTTAATAGTCCAGACAACAGAAGCAAGGAAAGCTATCTTGGTGCTATAAATTGCACAGATTAGCTGTAATGTTATATTTAGTATTGCATAAAATAGATGTGCTAACTGCTTCACTCAGACAAGGAACATTTGCTCTGTCTGCTTAGTGGACAACAAATCATCATCCCAGTGCTGTGCTTTGTGTTCTTAAAATCCTCATTTAATTAATTTTTGGTTTAGCTTTCCCTTTTATTGTGGACTCTTGTTGCAGACAACAACACTTACTCTTGTGAAGAGTTAACCATGGTCAAGGGCCAAATTCCCACCCAGCTTCTCACTTTTGTCCTCCTCCTCATCAGGACAGGGGAGAAAATAGGATGAGAAAGCTCATGAGTTGAGATAAATAGAGGGGAGTTACTTTATTCACAGTCACTGGCAAAACAGGCTGAACTTGGGGAGAGTTATCAAACATTGGAATGCTCCACCCAGGGAAGTGATTGAGACACCATCCCTGGAGGTATTTAAAAGACATGTCGATGTGGAACTTGCAGACGTGGTTTAGTGATAGACTTTGCTGTGTTACGTTAACACTGCACTGGATGAATTTAAAGGTCTTTGCCAACCTAAATGATGCTACAACTTTATTCTTTTGCAAATTAAGCTATATTTGTGTAGTGAGAAACAAAAAAACCGACCACCTTTCCTCTCCCAAGCGAAAACATCACTCCAGCCCCACTTCAGGTACCAAAGGGGGAAATGGAGGAGGATAGTCTGTGACAGATTCTCTTGGCCTCTGATGCTTTTATCCTGCTCCAGCACTGACTATCCCCAGGCTGCAGTGTTGCAGGAAAAGATCTCCAGCACAGGCTCTCCATGGGCAGCAGTTCCTGCAGGAAATCCGTGTGCTCCAATGTGGGCTTTTCCACACTCTGCAAGGGAACATCTACTCCACTGCGGAGAACCTCTGAGACAGGGGGAAGAGGCCATGAGCTGCCTTGCACTGTCACTGCTGTTTCCAGCCCTTCTGAAAGAGGACGGAACATCCTCTCTCCCTCCAAAATTTTACAGGAGTGCCTGGTGCAGCTGTAAGAAAGAGCAGGAACTGCCGCAGGAAGGAAATGTGTGAAAAAACAGGGGTTTGGATGGTTGTTGTTGTGGGGAGCTGCTCCACGTCAGAGGAGGGACCTCCCATGGGGGGTGCTGTGACCTGCCTTGACTCGCCTCAGGATAGGGATACCTGAGGGATCGTGACACTGGGGGCCTCCCCGCGGGGGCAGAGGTGCCCCTGAGGGACTGTAACCTGCAGGGGATCAGTTTGGGCTGGGTGAGGGATGCTGGGGTGCTGTGCTGGAGCAGGAAGAGGCGAGGAGCAGGGTGGAAAGGAGCAAGAAGCAAGGAGCAGCAGGTGACCACAACTCCCTGAGCCGCCTCATAGAAGGAGTGGAATGGACTGAGCCCAGAAGGGGTGACAACCTGGTGAAGGGTGTCTGCTTAGGTTTTTATTAATTTATACTCAAATAAGTCATCAGGAGTCTATATTAAGCTGACAGAAATGCCCCAAGGCACGGCTGTGTTGCCATAATGGAGCAGGGCAGGGGGGGAGCAACACCAGGACCAGGCATTGCCCGGGGTTGGAGTTTGCTGGGTGTAAATTGTGTGTAAGCAGGGGACAATTCTGTGTATATATGAAGGTTGTGAGGGTATTGAAAGTGAACCTTGTAGCAGTTGTATACTCAGTTTCTAAATCTGTGCTTCACAGAGGCAAGGGGTGGAGTGTGGGAGGTGTCCACCAGCTGGTCTCAGCCACTTCCAGAAATCCCACTGGTGCCAAAACACACAGCAGGATGAACCCTCTTCATCAAACATCTAGTGGGATTCTCTTCATATGAGGCACCACACTCAGGGCTGACCATAAACTCTAATTCCTAAGATGTGTCTGTGGAGTGTGGTGTGGTTTATTTGTTTTTGTGAGGGTTTTAGCGTGTGTAGTGTGTTGTGTTTCATGGTTTTGATTTGGGGTTCTTTTAGTTGTTGTTGTTGTTTTTGTTGGGATTTTTTTGCTTGGGGGATTTTGTGTGGTTTTTGTTGTTTTTTTAATGGTTGGTTGGTTGCTGCCTTGTTCTCCCTATCCTTCTCCAGCAGTGGCTTAGATTAGATAATTTGGGACTTATTAGTGGAACCCTGCAAATTGTTAGATGTCACAAGAGCTAACCTGTGTGTTCCTGCCTGATTTAAGGTCTTTGCTATCACACAAAAGGGAAAAAAAAGTGCTGTAATTTTGGTTATGAGGTCTGACATGGTTGTTTGTGATGCAGTGCTGTATTAGCGTGATCTGATTTTACAGTCTGACAAGGTTATTAGTGATTAAAAACTGAATTAGTGTTGGGTTTTTAAAACTGGGGGAAAATCATTGCTAGATTGCTAAATTTAACCTCCTAATAGCCTTGTGCTTCAAACTTTCTTATCGACTAGCCTGCATTACATGATTATTTTTCCCTTCAAGCCCTTTTACACCTTATTGAGTGAATTATAGTCCAGGTGGGAAACTAAACTCTATGGGATAGAATAAGGCTTTCATTCTGATCAGTGCACAAGTAATTTATAATTTACCCTAGACACAAGAGGTTCAAAAATTTAATAGCAATATATTGGAAACTTGCTTTTAGTCATGCTGAATTCTTTTCCTCTCCTGTGTAGCAGTTAAAACAATTTGGTCCTCGACTTTCTGTACTTAGGGGTTGTATCTGTGCTGGGTCACGTAGCAATCTGTGAATTTGCAAAATTTTGTACAGTATTTTATTTTATCATCTTAAGAAACCCATTTTCTACCAACAAGGTAACAAAATCTGTTTCTTGGTATACAGAGCTAAAGAGCAGCAAGGGCAAAATTTGGTTCTGTTTGCTTTAAATTTCATAATTCTGAATATAAAATGTGGAACTCAAAATGGTATTTTACAAAGTTTGCATTTCCTGAAAGGCATGGGTAGGATTTTTATTTTTTTTCTTTATCTTTTTCCATTTTAGAAAAAAAAACATATTTATGCATACACTGGAAGTAATTTTTAATTTTCTGAGAACTAAAGGACTGTCAGAAGATAAAAATTAAGAATTCTAAAAGAAACAACCTTAGTCCAACAACTTTTATATGTGGCTCAAATAAAAGTAAGAAAAACCTGACATTTTACATTAAAAGCTAAGGGCTTTGCTGCTGCTGAGCCTCAGACAAATATTGCATGAGAGTAGTCTTTGGCCTCAAAACTGTGTTAGAAAAGTCATTATTTTTCAGTTCTGGATTCCAGAATGGATCCAGACTGTAAGTATTTATGTACCATTCTAAAACTAGTTCTGCAACATTTTCATCCTTGGCTTGGGTCAGGGAGAGGATATGTGGAAATAATTTTTCTGGTGGAATGCAGAATTGTTTTCAAATTTAGCAGGTTCATGCCTTGGCAAGGCATTCAAGAGCAGAAAATTGGACCAAACCTGTTGAGTGCCTTGTTAGAGTTTCATAATTACCTCATATTTACCTCTATGCCTCTAAAAGCAGTGAAGATTTGTAAGCTGACCAAATAACCAGGAATCTCAATTTTGAGAAATAATGCAACAAAGGGCCAGATTGCTTGAGATGACTTCCAAAGCCTCAAAAAGATGAGGAAGATAATGCACAGTTTGTCATCTGCTATGATAGCTAGAGCTAAGGATGGATCAAGGGCTTCGCCTTCGTTGCAACAAATGTTTATTAAAATGTTAGTTTGGGGAAAAAGCTTTTTTGCTTGTGGAAATCTATAAAAAAGAAAGGGCACCTATCATTTTCTCTGAAGTAAGACATTTTAAAAATTTTAAATTAGGTATTTTTAATTTAAACAGATGTGTGAAGTGTGTACTGTAATCATAAATATGCTCTGTAAATATGCTCTATAAATATGTTTAACTCAGAATTCCACTACTTACTATCTATATGGGACCAAACTTATAAGGAAGTCTTGTGTTCCTACAACCACTGCCTCAGTTTCCTATTTTTTTGGATACATGGAACATGATGTTTTACTATAAAGAGACTGGAATCTTTGCATTCACTCTGCATAAATGTCTTCCTCATCACCAAAAGTGATGTGCAGCAGGCATGTTTATTGAACAAACATCCTTATTGCCAAAGGTTAAATCCTGCCCTAAATCTCTTCCCTGAATTCTCTCCAGCAATTTTGCATATCCTGCCCCTTTGTTCTGTGTCCGCATAAAACTAATGTGGATTTGTTAAAGAAGTCCTGTTTTCATAAATCCTGGATATGGTCAGGACGTTGTGGAGGCTATCT
Organism: Pseudotriccus pelzelni; assembly: GCA_035584735.1. Classification (NCBI taxonomy): domain Eukaryota; kingdom Metazoa; phylum Chordata; class Aves; order Passeriformes; family Tyrannidae; genus Pseudotriccus; species Pseudotriccus pelzelni. Next base: position 69,028,118 of record JAWMRA010000130.1, read on the forward strand.
CTGAAAATCTAAGCAAGCATTCTGCCTAAATGATATAATAGATGCTGGCTTTCTGCTCAGTCTGAGTTGTGCTCAGCTGCAGAATTAGCTGGGGGTTGTGTGTGTGAGTGTGTGCGTACTTGCAAGGATTCAGAGTGGGTGTTCCTGGAGGGAAAGGAAAGGAAGGGAGGTTTCTTTTACTCTGACCTGCAGTTGCTCCCACAGCCTTGCAGCAGTGCTGTCACCTCCATGGTCTTAAACTCAGCCCCACAGCGAGTCTCCAGCCAGCACAGCAACCTGTGCCAGATTTAGGCTGCTGGCTGATGCCCTGTGCTATGAGCAGGGTGGGTGGTTGTGCTGTGGCAGAAGTGTGGGGGTAGGAGGTGATAATAAACCCAGACATCTGCTTGGGCAGGTCAGAGGTCCCACCTTGTCATCTCACCTTTTGTGTTCCCTACATAAAGCCCCACACCCGTGTGCTGTCCTTAGGATCACGTGGATGAAGGGGCAAGAGGAAACCTGGGTTGTTCTTGTTCACATCAGGCCTGTGCTGTTTCTGTGAGCATCTGCAAGACGTAGAAGTACAAGATTATACTTGATTCCTTAACAGTGATTAATATTTTGTGGATGCCTCAGCCCTGGAGGTGTTCAAGGTCCAGCTGGATGGGGCTTGGAGGAACCTGGTCTAGTGGAAGGTGTCCCTGTCCATGACAGGGACCACGGAAGTGGATGATCTTTAAGGTCCCTTCTAACCCAAACCATTCTGTGATTCAGTGATTCAAGGAGAAAAGTTACTTTTAAGCCTTACCATGGTTCAATGTCACGGTTTAAGCAGAAATCAGGGCAGTCAACAATCAGGACAATATTTTTGGTTGTTCCACAGGTTGTTGAATTCACTCTCTTGCTTCTGCTGGAGTTGAGGAACTGGATAGTTCTGATTCATCTGATGCTATTCCAGGGTGGCATTTTAACTTCTTTTTAAAGATACAACCTCATTTCTTCGAAACTACTGCATTTCAGAAGCTGTCAAAATCTTCTGTATATTTGGATATTCAAATCCCATTTCCAAAGCTAATGTGTTGTGGTTTGAGGCATTCTTTGCTCTCAGACATGATATACTGCCAGCGCAGTCACCAGAGGGACTGAAAGCCACAGCACAATGATATAAATGTAATGTTTCTTCAGGCATGGAGCCTAACTGAGTGATAACTGGGAAAAGCACTGACATAAAGTTGAAGAGCACCATTATGAGTTGGATATCTGAGGTTCAGATTCAACTACAACGCTCCAGGAGCTGAAGTTTCTGCTTTGTATGCTTTCATGTAGGCTTTCATACAAGGCAATGCAGTATTGTTGAATTGCCTGTGTTCACAATGTGTCTGTGGAGGGGCGCATAATTTGTCCCCTAAGCTTTTGACTGATAGAATTCCTCAAGGGGAAAAAAATTACAGCTCAAGATTTCAGGGAGGAAACCTAGACACTGGGGACTTGGGACTTTAATCCGATATAAATTGAAGTTAATGCAGAGATATTGTCTTCCTGAGTGTATATGGACTTACTGATGTATTCTGTTAACCCTGAAAGTTCAGCCTATCTGCTATTGGTGATTTATTGTGGTTTTTTTTAACCCTGCTGAAGACTATTTTTCTGTACAGATTTCAGATTTTTTTTTTAACTAACATTTCTATAACAAAAAGGTTATGAAGTCTCAAAATGCTTTTGCCTTTTTAGGAAGGAGCAGCTCGACAATACCGTTTTCTCTAAATGTTGCAGCTTTTACTTTCTTTCTGATAGGTTATTTATTTAATTAATTATTTTCTGGTACCAGACTCCATCCTCCTTGTATGAAACAGATTGAAGGCAGGAGGTGGGGAAGGAGCTTGAGCCAAGTAGTTACTGGAGCTGATCCTCAAGACAAAATTTTGATTTTTCTGACAATATTTCATTCTTCTTTCTAGAAGTGACAAAGCAAAAAATTCCTATGTATGTTCTCTCTTTTAAAATACACGTATAAGAAGGAAATCTTCTTAAATCATGGCATGATTTAATTAATGCTAAATTGTGACACTTACAAGCCTCAGGCCTTGTATCTGTTCCTGGCTGTGGCAGGGGGACTGTCTCATTGTCTGACTTCATTAGACCATCTCACTACTACTCCTTTTTCTTTTTTGCCCTGGGGAAAAACTGTCTTCCACCTTTTAGACAGGTTATCAGGGCAGAAAATGTCTTTTTATTATTGTATGTGTGCAAATGGTATATCTAACAGAACTGGGGAAATCTTGGATCCCAGCTGATCCTCTTGGTTTTTTTAGAAGTAGTAGGATTTTTTTTTGAATAATTCAGATTTTTTTCTATTTGATTTTCAGGTGTGCCTCTAAAATATTAATCTCCATTAGTACATGTTTTACTTTCTGGATTTTTGTTCATAGAAAACTGTAACATACCCTGCAACTTCCAATCAGATTTTACACTATTATTGCCATGTTTTTCTAAAATACCATTTCTACTACAATATGAATGCTCATCTCAGTAATAATTTTCATTTTTCCCAAGATAACAAAGCACACTCATCATTGAAGCGGGCAGGTTACAGTGAAAAATAGTTCAAATCTTGGCACCAGTGCAGGCTTTAGAGTTACTTTGCTGTTCCAAAAGGTGCATGGATGAGCATGGGCACTCTTGGAAGCCTCCAAATATTGTGGGTTCTATTAAATGTTCCATGATGTTGTCTCAGTTACTGACTTGCTGTTTCTTGTCTTCTCATCAAATCTGCTTTGTTACTCTGCAGGGACTCATAAACTGCAAATTCCTGCGCGGATGTGGCACTTGGGGACACGGTTTAATGGTGGCCTTGGCAGTGCTGGGGGAGGGAATGGCTGGACTTGGTCTTAAAGGTCTTTTCCAACATAAACAACTCTGTGATTCTAAGACCAATGCTGAGATCTGGGAAGGAGGGATGGATGGAAAAGCCATGGCTTCACCTTACCAATCTGTGCTGTAATTGTTTATTTTCTTAACAATAGCTCTGCCAGGGCTGATGGATCAGGACTGACAGGCTCTCAAACGATCTGTCCACCTCTATGCCCTTATCACTGGAGTACCTGAGCCTAGTCCATCAAGTAAACAATGCCCATGTTCTCTCTCCCTCACTTCCTACTGTATCCAATCTCCCGGGCCGGGGGAATGCTCTGCCCTTTCTAAATGAAAGGATATGAGGGAACTGCTGAACTTGCAGGAAATCGTGGTCAGGTTTTTCATTTGACTCTTTAATGGTGTGAGCCCAGAGGTTGCTTTTATTCCTTCTGCCTTAGAAATTTTTGTTTGATCCACTTGCAACAGAAGTTCTCACTCCCACCGGCGTGACCTGCCCTACACCAGGCAGCAATATCATAATTTCAGAAAAGCCCAGCTTCCCAGAAAAGCAGTTGGAATTGTTCCTTTAAAAGGTTCTGACAATCAGCCCGGGATTCTGGCCGAGGTTCAGTGAGGAAGCAGCTGCACAGAGCAGCATCAGGTACACCTGGTTGTCTGTGTTCCTCCACTGAGAAGATACAATTTTTCTGAAAAAAGCACAGTATCTTCAAGACATGCGAATTTTTCCCTTTGTAGGTAAAGTGGAACTGCTGAAAGTGGCTACAGTGGTCTTTACCTGAGGAGGAATGACAGCCAGACACAGGAACTGGTAGAAGAGCACCAAGCTCAGGGTTACAAATAAGGCATTTCTAACCAAATGAGACAAAGATGAGCTAAAGGACAGATGAAGGTGACAATAATCCACAGAGATTTGCACTGGGAAGAGAAACATCTTGAGCTGCCAGAATAGCTTGTGGAGGATTCAGAGCACATACACCACTGTAGTCCGTGGAGATGTTAAGAATTCCGATTTCTTGAAGATTTTTGGACAGATTGGAAACGACACAGGCCTAAAAGGGCTTACGAAAACCTGGTTTGCTTCCACATCCTCGAATCGTGAGAATAGGAAGGAAAGCATGAGTTCCCCAGAATGAAATTAAGTTATTTCAAGTACTGGAGCTTGAATGTACATTTACATTCCTGAAGTGAGCTTTATTGTTGTTAAATAGTTGTAAATAATCCTTCTTCTTGTAAATGCTTTCTTTCACCAGTAAGTGACAGTTAAACCAGAAGTAGATGGTGAAACCAAGACAAGGCCCAGTAGTGAAGCAGTGTTTTTCCTGCCTACCTATAATTTATTTGGGTGTTTGAGGTTCAGCCACAGCTCTTAAAAGGCTAAAAGAAGAGCAAAGATTATACCAATATGGCAACAAAATTTCTGAAGAATTTATCTGGTCCACTGCAAAATGAGCAGAAAAACTTAGTATTGCATTCAGTTGAATGTCTGAAATGTCACTTTAACAACCATAAATATAAAATAAAACCTAAGAATCTTGAGTTGCAAAGGGTTTGCTCTTCTGGTATTCAGTGTAAGCAACTGGCATTGCTGCTTGTCATCAATCATCCTTTCGATGGACTAAGCATGGCTAACAAATTAGTTGCTTGTTGCTTATTTGGCTGATATTTTGCTGCTGTGTCAGACTCTATTTGGATATTTAAACTGCAGTTTTTTCCAGGTACTACATCTTTCTCTCTGGATGGTCCTATAATTAGAATGATCTTTTTTCTTTCGTGCAGTTTTCGTAATTGTCTGAAGCTCACGGTGTTAGTTAATTTGCCTTGTTTGGGTTTTATGTCGGCTGGTTGAATCTTTAATGTTGAATTTGTGGTTTAGAGAAGCACAGGCCAAGTTATCAAGTTACCTAGAGAAGATCAGCATCTCTTAAAATGTGATACAATCTCTTAAAATGTGATATAAAGTGAGGTACAGACTGTGTGCTCAGGAGTGTGAAATCTGAACAGACAAGATGAGACACGGTTGCTCCGAGCAGAAGTGACTGAGTAAGAACAGAGCAGAAATAGTACAATTACTGACCTTTCTATGAGAGGAGAAAGTGGATGAAAGCTGCCTCTTAGAGCTGTTTAAAATATAAATTAAAAAAAGGAAAAGTTCTACAGCTGAGGGATACTTGCGTATATATGGATGGACAGGGTGGTAGTGAGTGATTCTAAAGAATTGTGTTTTCTTCGTGGATTTTTGGCACCAATAATTCTTAAATCACGTTTTACTCATGAAATGACAAAGGCACTCAAGGAACACTCTTCAGCAGAGGGTTTAGTCTTCTCACATCCTATGAATGCAAATAGTTTTACAATACTGAATCTGTGTGCCTCCTGGATAGATTGAAGGGTTGTGCTTTAGTTTTTGGGTGTTTTGAGGGTGTTTTGGGTGTTTTTCTTTTAAGGGCCTTCATTTGAGCTTCATACAGTCTTGTAGCTGGAGAAAAGTCCAAGGAATGTTTTAAGAAAGAAGGGAATACACTGCACAGGACTCAGCTCTTTGATCTTTGATTCCTCCAGACCTGTCTCCAGGGCCAAATCACTTCATCTGGATGCAAAGTGCTGCCACTGACTCTATGCAAGTGACAGGAATGTATTTGCTCAGGGAGGAAATCTGTGTTTTGGAGGTTAAAAATTGAAAATATCCACACAAGCCTGGTGTCTCCTACTGTATTTCTCTTGTTCTTATATTAAAAAAAAAATAATCATTTAAATTAAGTTCTGTGTTGGTTTTGGTATTTTAGGTGCTCAGATCTTTGGAACACATCCCTGTGTTTTGGGGCATTCAGCATCAGTGTTGTGTCCCTGGCACTGGTGTATAGTTATGGAGTAGTTTACTGATGAATTTGCAGTTGTATGTGAAAGGCCCATGAGCTGAACTAAAAAGAAATGAAGAGTAGCATTGACAGCTGACTGAAAGGCAGCCCCATATTTGAGCGCTACAGTTTCCCAGTAGCTTGGTTATTTGGGCAGTGGGGAGAATTTCATGCTGTGACAGACTTTGGGGTTTGAAAGCTTGTCTCCATTCCCATTAGAAATAATCTGCCAGCATGAAGTCCTTATGAGAGTGGTTTATTTTTCAGAGGGGAAAAAGGAAATTCTTTGGGATTGACTGAAATATACCCTATGGGGGTAGGTGGAGGTGAATCTTAAGTATCCCTCTTTACACTCTAATCCTAACAACTTAAAAATAAATTCAAAACAGAAATTGAAGTGTTTTGCTTCTGGGAATTTGAAATGGTTCACTCTAATGTATTTAGATGTTAGCTGGTTTTATTTTAAAACAAATTTTTGCTGAAATTGGCACTGATTTGGAAAGCCCAAGTTTATTAGACCTTTTTTGTGATAAAAAAGTGATTCACTCACATCTTTTTTTTTTTCTCAACCAGCTTTACATGGGAATTCTGTGAAGTTGGATTAAGTGTAGACATCCTTTCTGGAGAGTTTACAGAATATATGTAAAGTGTGATAAGACCTGGCAGCTGTATTTCAGCCGTAATGTGGTAGAAGAGGTTTAAGTGAAACAGAACAAGGCAGGACTATCCCAAGAGCCTGAATTCAAGGGAATTTGAGGGACATGAGCACAGTGAAATGCTAAGTCAGCTACCAGAATAATTACTGCTACTGACCTGTGAGCCTTCCTCATAGTCAGTCTGCAGAAGTAAGTTGGGCTTTGGTAGGGTTTTTTGTTCATTTGTTTTGTTGTGGGCTTTTTCAGTAGAGGGAGATCAGAAGACAAAAAAAAAACATATCCAGACTGCATGAGAGAGGAGCCTGCAGTACACCTCTAAAGACAAAACAACCCCCAAAAATATCTCGACATGACTTTTGACTTTCCTTTTGTTGAAGGTAAGAAGCCACAACTGTGACCATGTGCAATTTGTAAACTTATTTAAATTGCAGCTCAAGCGTTATGAAATGGATTTACAGCTGAATACCGTTATTAGGAATTTAAGCAGCTCAGACAATAATTGTATTAAATATTAGAGATGCTTTTGTGTTTAAAAAAAAAAAAAAAAAAGAAGAAACACATTATTTTGGACATATTGAAAAGGAAAAGTTGTCCACTAACTTTCAGCCATAGATGTCTCTGGTTTATGTAATCAAAATCCAGTAAAGCAATGCTGAATATGGCTGAACATGATTTTATTTAGTTGTCTTTACTGTAAGATTTACAATGCGTATAAATCCTTATTTGGTTGTGTAGGACAGACCTGTGTATCTAAATTTAACTTCATAACACCACAGAAAATTAGTAGAAATGGAGATAGAGCAATATAATTTCTTCAGTGACTGACAGCAGACAGTGTGTTAAATATTAGAAACACGAGTAAACATGAAATTGTACAAGGTACATATGTGGATTTCAAAAAAATGAACACACCAAAGAGACTTAGGTGTTTCCCAAAGCTAGAAATTTAAATAATCTGCAGAAAATATTAATTGTCCTTCTCACCTCTTGAATACCAGTTAAACAGCTGACAGGGAGGTGGCAGAATAACCTGTTAGAGGACACATTGGTTGGGAATACCCTTCCCCCCCACACTCAGTTTTTAATAAAACTGAATCACAGTGCAGCCAACAATGCAAGGATCACGGTGTCACAAAGGCACCAAAAAGTAGGAAAATGATTCTGTGGTATGGGAGTTAAACTGTTCACCCATGAGTGTGACAGTGTGCTGTCTGCCTCCTGTTCCAGGGTAATCCATCCAAGAATTGTTAAATGCCCTGAGGGAGGGGAAACCTGAGATTTGAAACCTGCCACAGTTTTCTCCCAGCGCAAATGTACGAACCAAAGAGAAGGGCAGAACTGCTGAGGCTGGGAGAAACCTCTTGAGGTTGTGAAGTGCCAACCTCCTGCTCAGTGCCAGGTCACCCACAGCAAGACGCTCAGGGCCACAAGAAGCTGAACTTGGAGTATCCCAAAGGGTGAAGACTCCATAAAATCTCTGGGCAGGCACGTTCCAGTCACTCTCACAGTAGAAAGTGTGTGGTATTTTTCTCATGTTTTGAACTTTCAGCCAAGTCTTCCAGTGACACCTACAGAAACGTCACTAGCATTAAAAGCCCAAAATTTTCCTTGTGGCAATACTTGGAAATGTCTCTCCCTTCCTCTTGTACACCATGGTACGAACAGAGAGGAACCAACTGTACTGTGGATGTATCAGTGAGATTGTTCACTCACCACAGTGACTGAGGTAACTGAGCAATTAGTCAAGATATGAGTCAGGCCTTTTTCATTGCTAAATTAATCAATTTTTACATCTGGGCTGAACTTTTCAGCCAAAAATGCTATGCAGAAAGCTGCAAATTCAAATTGATGAAGAAATAACACAACTTTCTTGTCAGTGCTAACAAGTACTTTCCATTAGAAAATGTGACCTTAAGAAAATCTGAGATAAATTGAAGTATTTAATTTAATCTCATCTTGACTACAAGGTTTTCAGCTTTATTAGTCTAACTTTTTAATGACAAAAAGCCTCTCTCAGTTCACAAACTTCTAGGAGATATTAGTATAACAAAAAAATCAGGTATTTTTGCAAATTTTCTTTACTTTTATTTTAACATACCTATCTTATTTGCTTTAAAGTCCTGCTACAATACTGATCAGTTTGAAGAATCACTTGATATTTTGGACAAATTGGTCAGTATCACTAGTCAGTATTATGGTGATGCCTGTTTATCTCAGTCAACAGGGGATAGAAAGGTCTGTATGTTGCTAACTAATGAATAATAATTTGGATAGCAGGGATATTAGGATGTTCTGTAAAAAAATTATTTGATTTATTTAAATGCTTTGTGGTTATTTGCTAAGATAAGAGCCAGACCTAAAGGTCAGGAAGTTGAGGCACTCAGCAAGGGCTGTGGAGAGTAAACCAGACCATCAAAAACAGGGATTGTGTGCTCGTGAAGAAAACAAAAATATGGAAGAAGTGGAGCTTGGAAAGGTAAGTTAATTAAATGCAATTAAAGCAAGAGTAAAATCCCTTTTGTTTCTAGATTTGTTATATTCCTTCCCCAAATGACTGTGATCATCACGAATAAATACCGGTGGTTACCCTTGGCACTGGATCTTAGTTAAAGTGCCTCATAATAAACCACATTCTGATGCATGGAAAACAGAAATACTGGGCTCTGATTCTCTACTTATGCTATGCAAAGCATTGTATTTCACAGGAAAAGCCCAGAAACACAAATGTGATATGAATTTTGTGCCTGACTAGCTGATTCAAACAACGCTTTAGTGGCTGCTGCACACTTTGTACATCCTTAGTATCCTGCAATTGCACAATGAGATCTGTATCCAAATCCAGTGTATTTCTAACAGCAGCAGCAAGTTTAGTAGCACGGGAAAATTATTAGAGACAGTTTAGCTACTGGGGATAAACTCAGTGATGTTAGTCCTGGCACTGCTTTGTTGCTCCCATGGTCTAACATGCTGCCCTGCAGCCTTCCTGTTCCAAAAAGAGGAATGCCCTATGGCTATATCGGATGTCAGGGGTCACTTAACAGCAGACCATTAGCAGGGAATGCTTTTGTGACCTATAAGTTCTCTGGTTTTACATCACCAGCTCCTGAAGTGGCTGTTAAAAGCTGTGGCTTGGTTGTGACTGAAACACAGCTTCACATGTACTTTCATTGTACTGGGAGTCTGTACACGTGTAGGGTGTAGCTGGTGAATTTCTGTTTAATAACCATGGGTTTTATCCTTCATATTTAAATGGAATCCTCCCCAAATACACACTGAAACGAGACTATTTAAATGGCCAGGAAATTTCCATGGAAAAGCGTCTACCTGAAAATGTAGGCAGAATACAAGGACCCTATTGTGGTTTAACCCAGCAGGCAGCTAAACACAGGACAGCTTATCACTCACTCCCCCACAGAGGGATGGGAGAGAGAATGGGAATATGGTAAAACAGGAAAAAAAGAAAGGGAAAATAGTGATAAAAGAATATACAAACAACTCATAGGATTACAAAATTAGTGACAGGACAAGGTGTAATGGCTTTAAATGGAAGAAGGTAAGTTTAGATTGCACATTAGGAACAAATTCTTCCCTGTGAGGGTGGTGAGGCCCTGGCACAGGTTGCCCAGAGAAGCTGTGGCTGCTCCTGGATCCCTGGAAGTGTCCAAGGCCAGGTTGGATGGGGCTTGGAGCAGCCTGGTCTAGTGGAAGGTGTCCCTGCCCATGGCAGGGGGATGGAATGAGATGTTCTTTAAGGTTCTTCCAACCCAAACCATGCACAGTGCACTTGCTCACCACCCACTGCCCAGCCCGTCCCTGAGCAGTGACTGCCACACCCAGCCAAATTTATACATCTCCTCTCCCATCCGTCCAAGCAGTTGAATCCTGTTTTAGCCATTTATGGTTTAGCCAAAAGCTGCAATTCCCAGAATGCCTGAACAAGTGGAATCGGTTTGTTTACCCTGTCTAGGCTACTTTAATTTCCTGTTAAATTTTTGTGACTCAGGCCTCATCCTTTCTTTGACTGCTGGCTCACTGACAAAACACAGCATCTCCTTGTAGGTTTAAAATAAATATTACAACCTCTATTACTAAGTGCAACTTTCACCATCCAAGCTATTTCTCCTGTATTGGTTCCTGCAGGTTTTTTTTAGCAACCTTCTAAATGGATATTACCCCTGATCTTCACTTTCTGTCTGTACAGGCATCTTCTGCTTATGGGCAGCCCTGACATCTGACAGAGCCATAGTTATTCCACTTTTTGATACCCAGTACTTGCCATTGGACAATAAAATCATCAAGTCTCCTATGAAACACCTGTCCCTGAGATACAGTCTCTGAGGCAGCTGAATATAGGCTGCTTTCACAGGGAGGCACAAGCAAAGCTTTCGAAAGATACTGTCAAATGACCTGTTCACAGAGGGGATTTCTGCTAAATCCCCATCAAAATTAGCTTAAACCCGAAAGCATGTCAGTTTAATCTTCTTCAAGTCCTGTCATCTCTTTTTAATATTTATAACTGGTCCTTTAAATGGGTAACAGGAATATGCAATCATTTTTTAATCCAGTTAAACGTAACAATATCTTTTGGTATAGAGTTCCACAACAGAGCATTCTATTGCAAACTATTCACTTTTAATCAATTCTAAAGTTGGCCATAAGAGACATTTTTTTATTTGCAAAGGCTTGGGACTATAGATGAACTTGGAGCAAAACCTGATATGAAAAAAAAATAAGCAAGTTGAGTTCTGAATCAAGATCTGGAACACTGTGGCTACCCTTTTTTGCATCAACATTTGCTCTTCCTACATTCTTATTTCTTCTCATGTTTTCAGTCTCTCTTGGCTCCTTCATCAACAAGGAGAATCTTTCAAGAAGGGCAAAAAAAGAAAAGAAGGGGCAATGCTAGAAAGGAACTTATAAATGGGCAAGAGGGGTGAGGGGTTAAAAGGCATACACTCATTTCTTGCTATGAGAAGGAAAGGTCAAACAGAAGAATATTTTGTCTGTTTATGCCTGTCTTGTTCCTGAGGGTGTAGTTATCTTGTAGTTCTGTCACCTCTGAGCAACAAAAGGAATAGAAAACTACAGTTGACATACTAAACCCCACCTAAGGAGTATGAAAGAAGCTTCGTGTTTCAAAAGTGTCAAGAGACTTTGGGAAAAACTATTAAATCTTGAATAGGGCTGAAGAGGGAAGGGAGGACAGTAGAGAAAGTGCAGCCCTTTTTGTGGCAGTGTTGAGCATAATTCTGCAGAGGAACAACACTGTGACCAAAGACCGCTAGGACAGAGTGCCCTTTTCACCAGGCCAGGGTTATGCCTGCTTCAAGGTTAGGCTTACAATAATGTCAGATATTCTCTTAGGATTTATAGAATATAAAGAGCACAATTTGAAGCTGCAGTGATTGCATTACTGTGGAAATGATTTCTGCCTTCAGGTAGTATTTCAGTGAGGATGTGCCTTAGGACAAACCTGGGCGTGATACTTTTCTGCTTGGTGCTACATCATTGCATGCTTGTGTTTGAATGCATATACTTAATTTTCAAAGGTAAAGCCACGCCTCTGCTTATTATTCCATGTATCATGTTTCTTAAAGCCCACTTTTTGATTGACTGTGCAGATAACTTTTCATATCCATAAAATAGGTGTCCTAAATAGAGAGATAACTGAGCTTGCCTTATTGAATTCCTGATCAAGAATGTGTAGAGGTCTGGAGAACGGGTGTCACAGAGGGATGGGTGGGTGTGTACATGTATAGATAATTATAGAAATATATAGTGCTTGTTTGAATAGTATAAACTCTTTAGGTATCCAATAATGTTGTAGGATAGCCATTCATTCCCTACTGGAAATGAAATCATGACATAGCTACTGGGTGACTGTATAAAGCCTAGTTCTTTGTACATGAGAGGATATTAGAAACTTTGAAGGCATGTTCAGCTGCACAAATAACAGTTACGGGTGTAAAACATGAGTTTGAAGCTTGGCTTTTCTTTTCCCTAAGTTTTCATACTATGCTGATCCCTCTTGAATCTGTCTTATAGTTTAAGCAATTGATTTTGTGTATCTACTGACTTCTGTTTTCTTACAGACCAACATGCTGGAAATGGAGTATCATGTCTTGATACGTGTTTAAGTAATGATTTAATAATACACACCTGTACCTGGAACAGAAGGTGGTAAGAACTCTGCCATTATTGGATGTCTACAGGCTGGTTTGGGACAACATGGAATGTTTTGGTTGATTTAAGTTGCTCTGGCAGCATTAACCAAAAAATTGAAAGGTACTTTGGCCTTGCAACTGCAGCTGACAAATAAAAAAACCTGTCAATCAAAATGGTTAAAGCGTGTGAGTGATTTCCCTTAGGTAATGAAAAATAGATAAAGAGAGATTAAAAAAGCCATGCAGAGTGCCACCACTTACACAGAAATTACAAATTATCAGAGAATGTCCCTGTGTGCATTTTGAACAAGTGTCATTCAACAACCAAGCACAGAGACTTCCAGTCCTTCATGCCTCGTGCACATTGTACAAACATATCACCATTTCCCAGGCTGGAAAGAGTCATGTGCCTAAATCCCTGCAACCTCACATTTGTTCAGTGTTGAAGTGTTTTAGCAAATCTTTTGTTCATCCTTCTGTACTGATTTGATTATTTTCATCCTTCCAAGGGCTACCCTTTTGTTTTGCTTCTGCCTTCCTTTGGCAAACCAGATAATAATTCTTACTGTTTTCATCCTCTCACTGATTAACTCTTTTTCTCAAAGAGCATTCAAGCATACTTTAGTGTGGTATAATGCTGTCATAGCTGCTTTTTCCTGGAGCAGGTTTCCTATTTTATTTTATTTTAAATAGCCAAACTACTCCTACTGTTCCTACTACAAACTATTTTATGATGACAGCGTTTTGCATTTTTCTGTGTTATGTATATTCAAGGAATATAAAGCCAAAAGAAAAATAAAGTGATTTGCTTTCACCCTGTGTTTTCTCCACTTTTCAGTTATTTGTGCGAATAAAGAGTGAAATGATACTAGTCCTGTAGCCATGGAAGAATGCAGGTTAGGAAAGTGCAAAGTTGCACAGAAACAGTTGTTCTTAAGGCCTTCCAAGACAAGTTTACTTTAACATTCGTAGAATATTTGGTTGTGGCAGGCAAATTGAGAAGTATGTAGCTAGACTGCATTATGAGAGGATGAGGTAGAAGCAATTTTAAATTAGTCCCCCTAAGTTCTGGAAATTACTTACTCAATTATATTCTATTGCTGATTATGGCACAATCTGTTTATTAAGTACTATGAAGTGCAAAGGGTTCTGCCATTATCCAGGTGCTTTCCGAACTCAAGATTAACACTGAAATTTGCTCATTGATTGCCAGGGTCAAGTCTAAACACACTCTGGGCTGTTTTCGATGTATCTTCGAATTTTAATGTTGAGTTAATAGGATCTATTTTAAGGTTTACAGCAGATGTCATATTTGGCTAGTTCCCAGTTCTAGGTTTTTAAAGGATTATTACCATAAGCAACACCCATTGTGACCCTCAAGAGCTGAATGAAGAGAATCTCTTTCACTCTGGGTTGTTCATGAAGACTTTGCTGCTGTGCTCTGCAAAGGCTTGAGCTCACATGTCCTTTTCCACGGGAGCATTGATAAGGTCTCTCTCTTACACCATCTGTTAGAGATGGAATTAATGGTGACACAAGCTTTTTCTTGAAGAAGACACATGAAAGGAGACAAGTCTTGGAAGGAGACATTCCATGCTGGAGCAGGGATACTTTGGACGGTAACTGTGGACCCAGGCTTTAGCAGGAACAACTCTGAGGGCCTATGGAAGACTTACAATAGAGCAGAAGAAAACAATTCAGGAGTGAAGAGCAGTGAAGGAAAGTAAATCAAGTGGGGAGTGGCAGAAAACAGCCATTGTGCACTGGCCTGACCTCCTGAACAGCCCATTACCACACAGAAGGGATTAGACAGGACTGAGGGTAACAGAGGGCAAAAAAATGAGGTGGAGACATAGAGCAGAGGTGATGCAGTGGAGTCTGGGGAGAAGGTCTTTTCCTATATTGTTTGTATAATTGTAATTTGGGGTTTTTTGTGGTTTTTTTTTTTTTCCTAGATACCAGGCTCAGTAATCAAAATTATCTGCTGACTGGAAACAAATTAAATTAAGTAAAACTCCCTCATCAAGACTGTTTTGCTTCTGATATGTGCATAAAGAGTGTCTGCATCTTCCTTTAGTTTTAACTATTAACTCCAGACTTTTTGTCTAATTGCAGGGCAAGCTTCAATCCCAAAGCACTGATAATTTGTAGACATTTTTCTTTCTTCACTGCATCCCAGTATATATTTTGGAGACTCTCTCTCTACATATATATATATATGTATGTATTTTTTTTATTTCTTATTGTGACACAACACAAAAATTTGCAATGGATTCAGTTTTCGAATATTGTTTCCAAAAAGTCACACTTAGGATTAGATGGTTTGGTCTCTGTTCACCACCTCTCCAGTCCTCCCTTCCCAGTTTGCAGGCCTAGAAAATAGTATTTGAAGTTAAGTTTGCCTTGCTGTGAGCCAGATAATAATAACCCTTCAGAGGCAGAATACAAAAAAGCTCTTTTTCCCTTCAGTGTAGGAGGGGGGATGTGTGGACTTCTAAAGGCAGAGAGCTGTTGCACAGGAGTGTGAAAGAATTTCACTGTGATACAGGACTGCTCTCTTCTCCTTAAACTATTGATTGTTTTGTTTGCTTGGCTTGAGTGCCAAAAGGGAGAACATAGAACTGGTGCAGAACTGCAAAGAAACACTGCAAACTAAATAAATAACAACCTTGAGCATTTGTGAGCTGCTTCTGCAGTAAAACCCCATAACCTCCATCTAGTTGGTGATGTTGACCTTGGGTCTGCAACGTCACCCAATAACTTTCAGTTGACTAGCGAAAAACATAAGGCTGGAATGTTTGGGCTTGCACTTTGAGAAATGATTTGTCTTCAAACAAATAACATTTCTAAGCTTTTGAATCTTTGCCATTTCCATTGTATTTTCTTGTTTGCAGCCCTGATTCTGTGCAACCTTAAATATCTGGTCTGCAGGCTTTTGTTGCATATGTCTCCAATATAGTTGGCATGAAGAGATTTTTTTAAAAGCTAACTTTGATTTACTGATGCTGCATTGTCCAGATCAATATTATTGCATTTGGAAAGTCTATCCTGTCATTAGATTTACCAAGCAGAAAATGGGGACCACTAAAAGGCTTGACTTCAATTCACATTTCTTATAAATCTCCTGCAAATGTGGATTATGATGCGGCTTTTTTTTTTTGCTTTTGAAATACTGAGGAGATTCTCCAGTATTTCACTGGGACCACAGTGTCACTGCCATATGTGATCCTTCAGGGTGGGATTGAGTAATTGTGTGTATCTTGCAGTGACTGAAAGCTGATGCTTGCCACTTTATTCAGAAAAAGAGATCCAAGAGGTGTAACGGGACTGCCCACGATTGAGGCAAGCAGAACCTGGCCTATGACATCTATTTATAGAGTTTGCTTTCTTCTCTTTTTATACTTAATTTTCTGAATACCATTAGCCAGTAAACGTGTTAAAGAAATGGCCATCCTCTATTTATATGTTGAAATTTGTCACTTTGGTCACAGAGGGTACATTCCCTGGCTGTTAGTCAACATTAATGGATGAATTAAAATAGGCAGTTGCCAGAAAAACACTTCTGAGAACTGTCTCTGATTTTCCTTTCCATTAATCGAGGATAACCACTTTTACTTTTCTTCTTTACTTGCATTCTCAGGTCGTGTTCCCCTTTGGCACGTCCTCTTTTTGTTGATTTCCTTTGACTGTAAAGTCACTAAACTTTATTCAGTGAAAGAGGATGACTCGGAGGGGAAACTTATGCAAATCTGATATGTTGCACTTGTGTTACCACAGTGATAACTCTGACTCCTCTTCAATATAAAGATTTGTATATGATGAACAAGCAGATTGTGCTGCTGAATAACCAAGTTTATACATATTTATACCTCTAATAAAAACATTTTCAAACAAATGTTTTAAAGTTACATGAAAGCTTTTCATTATAATTTTATATATTTGTCTCATAACTAATAGAAATTGTTTTTTTTTATTTTGGTAGATAACAATTTGCTGTGCGTAATGTATTTGTATTTACAATGAATACCTGGAGTCTTCTTTTTTCACTTTATTGGCTTCTAATTTTGTTAGGGTGGGGTTTTTTTGGTGGACAAGGGAGATAATACTTAATGATCAGGTTCCAAGTGTCAAAGCATGACTGAAATGCAACTTCTAATGCATATTCGTCATCTTCAGAACTAAAAGGAATTACCAAGCTATAAAAAGCAAATCTTGGCTGCCTTCAAATCCAGCTACCATCTACCTGGTGCAGTCCCTAAATCTATAACCTGGAGTTTCCCAATGGATCTGTAAATGCATTCTGCAAACAGAAATATTCAGCTCTAAGGTTAAAGGAATATAATATTTAATTTTGCTCTTTAGAGTAGTTATCATTTCTTTCCAAGAGTTATTGGACTCCAAACACATATTTGCCATACAGATATATATATTCCCTTTATTATGAAAATTCTAATATAAATATCACCATCTTCTTTTCTTTGGACTTTTTGGCCTGAAAGTTTTAGACATCCGGTATGATACTAAGTTATATATCAGTAAAAATTGAAAATGTTCTCACTTGAATGGGTTAATTCTGCTGCTTTCCATTTAATCAAATTGATATGTCCTTTCCTTTAATTTTTAAAATTAATTAATCATTCCAGTGACAGAGGAATACAATGTTAAACTCCTTAAAATGATTAGTAATTCATCTTTGGTTGGTATAGGTTTTTTTTAGTTCTGTTTGTTCGCTTGTTTTTTTTACCTGAATCTGCAGTCTGTGAAAATTCAGCAACAACAAACTTCATCCAGCTCACCAAGAATGGTGCTGGGGCACATTGATATGTTCCCTTCTTTGCAGTCAGTATTTTGCTACATGCCACATTGATTCATGAATTGCAGTGACTGATAGAAAGGATAAATTACAGGTTCTTTATCACTGCCTTTGGTAGCCGCACATATAGAACTTCTGTCTCCACCTAGAAAAGATGTAGGGGATAGAATTGTTATCCATGTTAAATAGTTGTTTCTAATTAGGAAAATATTCACTGTAGTAGCACAGTAGCAGGAAGACTGAACTTCTTGGCCTCTGGTTCTTCAAAATACAGGTTCTGCTACAGACTTCTCTTGGCTTACTCCACAGTTTTGTCTCTAAATGTACCACGACTTTAGAGAAACTGTTCAGAACTTAAGTGGTGGAACACATCTCATGGAGCAGCCCGTCCGGAAGACAATTCATCAGTTTCCCTGTTGGTTATTTAGCCTCTCTCTGTAGTCAGTAGCTCTTACTGAGATGTGTGTGAGCAGTGATTGTTCAGCTTATTCCAAAATCACATTAGTTGTGCAGCCAAGTCCTGGAAGTTCTGGAGCCACCCAGAGTTAAAAATAAATGTAGCTGGGCAAGCCAAATGATTGCTCAGGTCCTCTTGCTCCTGGGGTTTCTCTTGAGAACAGCTGCCTTCTCTGGCAAATTGTCTTTCATCAGCTGATTTGTGGCAACTGATGCTTCCATATTCCTACCTGCTGTTTATAATTTAGGGCTACACACTTAATCTTCCTTGGAGTGCTGTAACACAGAGTACCGGCCTTGGTGTACATTTGATTGGTACAAGAAGCTTAGGGAGCCTCTCTGCCAGATACCAATTGTACCTGAACTCTAGCAAAAGTGATTAAACACTGAACTGTTCTTTTCCTGTAGATGAGCGATGTGCTTCTTGCTTGATACTCTTTTAATTCACTCCCGATGAATTAGGTTTGATTTTCTTTATTGTTTTCATTTATTTTTTTTCCTGAAGTTGGTGTGCTTGTTGTGTCTGGTGGAAAATGAGGACAATAACATTCATTTAACTTTCCTGTAAAATTCAATTATAGGAACACCTAGATCTTTTTTAATATCTACCACTTTTCCCCTTTGAATAGTGTTCTGAGTTGTTTAAATGTGTGTTTTATTGATCCACTAATAAAGGGGTTGTGGCTTTGTCCGGGAAAAACAATGTCTGTCAGCAGAACTTGTAGAGATAGAGGAACCAATGGCTTGTGGCTTTGGCCTTATAAGCCTTAAAACATAATGATAGTCAGTATGATAACCACTAGGCTGAACAGCAAGTACTAGTTGTACTTTCTTTTACTTCTCAGTCCCTAATCACTTCTTTCTTTTCTTCAACTTTTCTAACAAATTTATCAAGATTCCCATCTGTAAGTCATTGAAGGAAGGGCACGCGGATTGAAAATTTGATAGATTACTTTCTGTAATATGATTTAACTTTCAAAATGTTTCTCATTCCACCAGTGTTTCTCTCCTCACTTGTTCCATATGTTCACTTTCTGTCATCACCAGCTGTAAGAAATGTTTTTGGCTCTTGACTCCAAGATATGTCCATTTCCAAGCAGTGCCTTCTAGGTTGCACGCTTGTTAAAATAGTCTTCATTTTTACCTTTTCTTTGCCAGTCATGCTGTTCATTTACCTCTGTTACTCAGAAGCTGAATGTTCCACTGGTTACTGTTTCTGAAATAGGAATAAAGTCACTAATAATCTCTGACTTGATTTAGAAAGTGAATGTTTTCTTCTGTAGTTTTCTTTTAATTCCTCTTTTTTTTTGGTTCTTTGAGTGTTTGTTGGTTTTTGCTTCAAATCTCACCTTTTTTCTATTGCTGGACACTACCAGGGAAAGAGTCTAGAACTCACCTTACTGTTGGGTAACATAGTCTGATTTTACGCTACTATTCATGACACATGTCAGAGGATTCAGAAAGCTACTGACTATGAAAGAGGAGAGCTTTTACTTTGACAGTAATTAATTTAGTCCAAAGAACTACTGTCATGGTTCTCAGGGCTGGATAAAGTTCAGTGTCTTTTCTTGGTCTCTACTTTCTTAATACATCAACTCAGGCCATTTGGTACCTGAAACAGGGAAGATAAAAAAAAACTCTAACAGTTACTACTCACATTGAACACTGAAAATCATTCCACTTCTCTATAATGATTTATCATCCCTGTAAAGTTTTATATACACTGGTTTAGGCTGGGGTAGAGTTAATTTTCTTCCCAGCGGCTGGTATGGGGCTGTTTTTTGGGTTTGTGCTGAACACAGGGGTGATGACATACTGATGTTTTAGTTATTGCTGAGCAAGGCTTAACACAGAGCTGAGGCCTTTTCTTGCTTCTTGTGCTGCCTTGCTGGGGAGGATGTTGGGATGGTTTGCCAATACATGAGAAACAGGGAGGAGGCACAGACAGAAGAGGTGACTCCAACTCCCCAAAAGGACATTTCAGACTGTGTGACATCCTGCTCAGTACATAAAGTGGGAGGAAGAAGGAGGGATGTTGGGAGTGATGGCCTTTGCCTTCCTGAGTAACATCTGATGGGTCCCTGCTCTGCTGGGGATGGCTGAACACCTGCTTGCCCATCGGAGGAGGTGAATGAATTCCTTGTTTTGCTTTGCCTGTGTGCTTTTGCTTTCCCTACTAAACTTTCTCGCAACCCATGAGTTTTCTACCTTTTAACCCTTCCAGTTATCTCCATGATCCCACTGGTGGGAGAGTGAAGGAGTGGCTGTGTGGGCGTTGGTTGCTGGCTGGGTTTAAAGCATGACAATAATTTTCTCTGATGAGCAGATCTTCTGCTGATGTGAATTTTTGAATTGAGTATCATCCTAACCTCATCACTGAACTTAAAACATGAATTCTATAATGTCCAGATTTAAGGAGAATTTCTTTCTTCCTGCTGCAGGGAATGAGTCAAGCACCAAAATGTTAACTGCTCTGGGGTCTTTGGAAAAAGTCAAGTAAGAGAAGCAAGATTCCTTCTCCATCCAGATCATAGTATCTTGGTGTCACTTTTCCATATAAAAATTTGTGTTTCCTCAAAGTACTTGATTTCTTAAGGTTCTTACCCTCTGGTCTCTCACCTCTATTGCAGTCCTGGGTGCATTCAAACACTGCTATATAATGGTTTGCCAAATGCTTTGAGCTGAACAGAATGATGGAATTACCACACAATTAATCTGCATGCTGTGAATGAAGGCTTCTATCAATAAAAATCAATGTTTCACCTATGAAACTAATTCATAATATGGAGGAGCATCCAGCACTGAGCATTAACACCATCAGCGTGTCTCAGAAATAACATAAATAAATAAATAATTAAGAATAAATAACATAAATCTGTTTATATAAAGAGATTATCATATATTTGCTGACACTACAAGGGGTTATAGCTCTCTATAACTTTGTCCAAGTTTTAGAGAGCTTTGTTGGAAATGTTTCTTTATGTTTCAATAATGTAAATACACGTTGTTGAAACCCATGTCTAATAATCTCAACAGGTTTTGGATTCTTCAGCGTAAAGAGAATTTCTCTCTGGGAAAATTTTGAAGAAAGGGAATAACAATACACAATAGAAAGAGGCTGTCTGTGGGAATGAACAAAAGAGATGGGACTAACTGAGCAATAAAACAAAGCTCTTTGAAAAACAGTGATGGACTAAAAAGAGGTGATGGTCAAGGAAAAAAAAAGTTTTAATTTTCAGATTATCGTGGAATAAAAGTCAACTGGCCAGTAAACCTTTTTGATTTCTGAAGTCTTAGCACAGTTTCTTGGTGTGCCACAAATGGTTTTGTTGTTATTGGGTTGTTATTCTCAGAAATAAAAACCTATACATTTATTTCCATTTTTTCCCCCAATATTCTGTAAAAGTATGTATCTACATAGAGCTGAAAATCTGTCTGTGAATTACACTTTTTTTCCAGAACTGGAGAGCTGGAGAGATGAACAAACTCCAAGATTACTCAGATGAAGGAACAGAGGAATATCAAGTACTGGAATAAAAAACCTGTTTGAAATGCAGATATTTGCTTAGAATGAAGACTCTTCCACATCTGATTTGGACCAGAGACTATATATTCAATTTTGAAAATTCAATGAGCATCCTTATCACTAAGCTGTTGAGTGCTTTGAAATATAGGCCATAAATGGAACAAGTGTAAATGCTCCATCAGACGGCTTCAGATAAATAGCTGAATTGGATGCCTTTCTTCTTGTTTTGACAAGAAATTTCCCTGTCAAATACTTCTCTAAATCTCTGCTATTAAGGCTATTCTGTGGATGCCATGAAAGATTTGCTGCTGTCCCAGTGTTGGCAGTGCTCACCTGGGAGAGTGGAGACGGGTTCAAGCCTCTGGAGTAAATAAAACTGAGAATGGGCATTAACGCCCCCCACTATGTGGCAAATGCTCTAAGTGCCTCTTCTGAAATAGGCATTTATTTTAACCTTAGAAGACCTAAAATTTATCTCTCTGCAGGCTATGAAAATATTCACAGCCTAGGAAAAGCATTCATCATCACCTGACTAGACATCTGAACAGTCTGCCTCTGCATTCTGACCTGAATAATGTGATCTGAATAGTTGCTGTGGGTTGGGGTTTCCAAGCACGGTGAGCAAGGCTGATCCAAGTGCCTTAAGCTTCCGTTTTAGGAATTTACTACTCTTTGTCTGGTGGGAGTGCAGTTCACCCTCTCCCTTTGGAATTTACAGTGTTAATAGTGTTGAATCAGCTGTGGATGGTTAAATGCCACAGATGCCATTTTGTGTATCTTAAGTGAACTTAGAACCCAAAAATTCAAAGGGCTGAGATGTTGTGCTAAAAACACCCAATTATTTAATGTTGAATTCATATCCTTTCATGAGAAAAATTTCCCTGAAGCAGGTTGGAAACAGGAAAGGATTTTCAGGGTAGCAAGTAGCAGACAGGCAAATAGCAAGTCAGTTCTTTTAACCACTATTGCAGGGTTTAATTTTCTTCTTCAGTGCTAAATATGTCAAGTGGCAGGCTTGTCCCAGCTTCCATTAGCTGCTTTTAAATGGTGTCGTTAGCAGAAGGGGAGGTCAGGGAAAAAAACCCACAAGTAAAGGCTATCTTAGCTCAAAGCTCCAGATAAAAGCATGTTGTAGATGAGAATCTATAGTGTCCCCAGATTACTGAGCAAAGAGGTGAGCCAGGACAGAAGGAAGAATCCTGACTGTTCTGTTAACTGAATTTCTGTCTTAGAAACCAAATCTTCTTTCTCCATCTCTTTCTGCAATGGCTGAGTTTACTTCCGTTGTAAAACATCAGAAGGATGGTAACCTGGATTTTTTTAAGGAGAATCAAATCTGCTAAATACTGGAAAGGATTCTGATATTCTTTTAATTGAAACAAAGATGGTTTTCTGGAATTTGGGGAGGGAAGTAAGAGTTAGACATATTCCAGTTAAAGTAGTTCAGAGAATTAGTTGAATTACTGAAAAAAGAGATGTAGGATGGAAACTGCCTTGTTAATGGGGTGGACTAGAATGTGAAAGTACCAGTGTTCATAGGATAGAACAAATACAATCTAAAGCTAATGGAGACCTAAATTAAAAGTGCTTTCAAACTTGTCATGTTACTCAGTTGAAATCCAGCAAAATCAGGCTCTTAATGATAGGATAAGAAGTAAATATTAATGTATGTTTCCAGATCAAAACATTTTAAAACAGAAGCTCAGTAGACAACTAAGTCAAAGCTGCTTTTTAAATCGATCTAAATCCAGTTAAGTTTGCCTGGATTAGCCAGCAAAAAGGGAAGGAAAAGAGAAATCCCTGTTGATGTACACTTAAGCAAATGCAAATATGTTACTTTCTAGTTTGGTGTTTTAAATCCAAAAATTCTTTTTTAGATAATAACTTAAGGTTCTGGTGTTTTCCAGAGGTCCTGGTTTGCCCTGTACATTAAATTATTAGTACTGCTTTTGTATGCTGTATGAGGGGAAGTGCTGTCTGCTTGTGTGCCCAGGTTCCTTCTCCTTCCCCTTGGCCACAACTTTTGAGTTTACTGCCTCATTTCTGCCAATGGTGAAAGAGGGGGAATTAAAAAAAAAAATAAAAAAATTGTGTATTTGGCATTTTTTAAATTTTTCTTAAGAAAATAATTAGTGGGGATTACTCAAGATCTACATTACAGTATCTGAGGCTTTTTCCTGTGTATTAGTACAGAACCTGCATTGGGGAAGGATGAGGAGTGAGGAAGGTTTTGGATGGAGATGTGCTGAGTGTACTAACAGCAAACAGGTCTCGCACAAGGATAATTCAGTACTGACTCATTCACAGACAAAGGAAGAAAAGATTCATGGCTGTCACTACAGCCTGTGACCCTTTCTTCTGTGGAGACATGGGGTGGCAGTGCTGTATCTGCAGCAGGTGTATCTCGGGGTCCAGTTCGAAGGCTGCTACAATACATGTCTCAAAATATTTTCCTTTTGTTCATGTAAGACTCAGCTGCTACTTCGAGGCAGGCTGGGCAGTAACTAATCACTCATTTCCCAATGATTTCCATGTGTGTCATTGCAATGTCGCTGCACATATGGCGTGAATTCTACTTCTTAATGAGCAATAGATGGGGAGATGACCTAGAAAGAGAGATAGTAGGAAGAGAAGGATTTTCTCTTTTTAGAGAAAATGTTCAGTTTATCCTTACTATTTTTATACCCTGCTTATGTAAATAGGAAATGTCTATTATGAGTGCAAAGACAAGAATTTAAAGTTGTAATAATATGGGTAGAAAAAGAGCCCTGCTGTTTAAGATCAGCCTGTAGCTTTCTTGCTGTGCATGCAAAGCTGTGCCATCTGATGTATATTTTGAAGTCCTATCTATAATAATCAGTTCCACTGCAGTTAACACAAAAAACAAAGCAAAAAAAATCCCCAAAATCCCCAAAAATCAAGTTATCACTTCTTTATTAGTCTGCACTGCAACAAATGGACAGAAGAGTTTGCCACACAGATTTCAGTGGAAGAGTATTTAAAGAACAAGGATTTCTTCTTTGCATATGAGGAGACAAAAAAGTGAATGGGATGTTTTAATTATTGTTGTCATAAACAACTTCCTGTAAAAATTAGAAAACCGTTGGATATAAAATATGAATTTTCAATGTATTTTAGCAGTGTGGGCAGTTTTCTCATTGCACAGTTCAGTCTGAGATGTAAAGCTTCTGAAAATGCTGGAGGCGTGGGAATAAAACCATATTTATTGGTTTTCGTGTTACAGTTTTATCGGGACAAGAACAGGGAATTTGGAGAAAAATGAAGTTATGCAAAAACTGTTTGCTTGTTGACACAAACATCTATATATTTCTATAATGAAAAAAGTTAATAAATAATTAACTAAATAATTCAATAATAAAAATTCACTCTAGTATATTGAATGTAGTGCTGGGTAGTTTTTTATGAAATTTATATAAAGTCCTCCCATCTTACATTTAACCAGTAATCCAGCACTGAAAATACAACTGGCTTTATACTGCAGCTAATTAATGTGGAGTTTGGGTTTGGTTTCCTGAAAGAAAAAAAGGCACACCTGTGTGCTTCCTTTGCAGTAATAACTTCTGGATTCTACCCATCTCAACCAAATTTAACAGAGGAGCTCAAGACAAGATGGGCTTTATGTAACTAGGCAACCATGTAGCAGAGACCGTGATCGTGGCCTTCACTTCACTACAGGAAATGTCATAAAACTATCTAAAAACTTCATTAGAAATCAGGAAATATGCTAGTGGAAAAGAAGTTATTACTGTCCCTATCCATGAGAAAAGCTTAAATTAGAGTTTACAGGTTACTAATTGTATGAAAATCCATGGCTGGAATGCAGAATTAGGAAAACAAGCTTCGTAAACACACCTCGATATTAACATCTTTGAAAGAATGGGAATAGCACTAAAAATAGCACCGATATTGGTGGCTTAAAAGGGAGGTTTTGCCACGGAGCCAAGAAGTGAAATGCAAGAGAGGAAAAGTTTTAATGTAGTTGCTTAACAAAGCTGTGGGTTTAGAGGAAAAGAGTGGAAAATAAACCAATTGTTCTGATGCTGTCAAAATGTTTTGTTTAAGCTTATACCATTACATTAATAGGCTAAGTTGTATCTTGTTCTGTATCAGAGAGCTGGGAATAGAATCCAAATTGACTGAAACAGTAAGATCTGATGGAATTGACACAGTAAGATCTAAAAATTACTTCCTCTAGCCTGAGGTATCAGAGTAATAATAAACTTTTAAAAAATAGTTTTTATTTTGAAACTGAAAGAGCCAACACTTCAGGTTTAATGTTTTGTGTGGGTTTGGTCATTTGGGGTTTTTGATGGGTTTTATTTTTTTTTTTTTTAATTTTCAAAGCAATTTTTGTCAAGCTAAGCCATCTTACTCTTTGGAACTGAGCATAAAGAAATCTAACAAATACACCAGTGTATTGCACGTATACATGCACAGTCTTTTTGAGGAGTCACAGGAGAAAGCCTAAAAATAACCAGTGAGAAAAGCCAAAGCACAAAAAGAGACACAGTCACCAAGGGACATCAAGAGTTACAAGTAAATTAGTACTAACAGAAAAGTTGGTAAAGTATCTAGGCCATATTCAGAAGAGGGACAAAAACAGCAGATCAATATGCTGGTTTGGCTGAAACATTTTCACCTTTTTTCCCTCATCTATCTTAACTCTTGGGGAAAAAAAAACCAATAAGACATTACTGGGCACTCTGTTACACAGAACCAGCCACTGAGAAACACACAGGCCCTTAGCACAGAATACATTAACATTTTCTAATTGTAATTTAGAGGCTTTTAAACATCTGCACCCAGTAAACTTCACTCTACTTAACTTTACTCTACTTAAGAGGTTCCAGTGATCTCTGAAAGCAGTTTGGGAAATAGATGAGGTACCAGAGGATTGGTGAAGGGAGAATTTGCTGTTGCTCTTTAAAAAGAGCAAGGGAGGGGAGGAAATGTTCTGAGATGTGGGTTGATTAGCTTCAGGTTCCTTCTAAAAAACCAAACAAAAGGGCAGAAAAATAAGTTATTCCTATCACTGCCATGAAAACAAGGAGATGAATAATTATTATGGATTTAGGTCCATTGATCCTGTTTCCGTCTACGAAACATGAACAAGTGCTGGAGACAAAGGAGAGTGTCAGAAACAGCAGTTCTGTGAGCAGGAGTTTTCACCTTTTAGTAAGTAATGATAACAATTTTAGTAAATCTTTCCGCCTGACATTCTCATGAGCAGCCCAGGGATCCATGCCCTGAATAGAATTTGAAATATGCCAAGGTGGATACAGAGCTGTCTTGAAAAACATATGGAGAGTAGTTATCAGAGATATATTATCAAAACAGAAGAATATATTAAGAGAAGTTTCTTGGAGTTGTTGGACTTGACTCAGTACTGGAGTCATTTTTTTGGATGATAGATCGGAGCCTGTGGTTATTAGTTTTTCAGGGCTGCAGGTGCGCTGAAAGAAGAACAAAAGTTCAAATTAATTTTGGCAGTTTTAACTTACAATCTGAAAATCTTTAAAGGGTGCTATTAACTACAGAAAAAATGCAAGGTTTTCCTCTGACACAGAAATAATGAGTCCAAAAAACCTGACAGAGGGAACAGCCAGAAACCCTGTAACAATCAATCCTGTGTGCCAGAGTTACGGTTTGGGGTGTAGTATTTAAAGAAGGACAGAGAACATTTGAGTCTGGGGAAGAATAAGGGTCTGTAAACCATTGACTATGAGAAGCAGCAGAATGACCTGAGGTTGTTTTAATTCAAATGTGATTTTAATGGAAAAATATAAACAACAATTGAGCATATAAAATCTTCAGTAGTACAGAAAAGGTGATTTTGGGATGATCATTTTTTTTTCCATGTAATAACTTTCCATTCAATAACTAACCTGCAGAACTTTCAAAGGATGTTATGAAATCATAATGAAAAACATTAACAGGTTTGAAAAAAATACAAACCATGAAAGTAGGGTCAGGAATCTCTGGACTGCATTTGCTGAAGTTTTGGAGAATAGAGCAAGGGAGGTTTCTCTTTCCATACCGGTTTTTACAGGATTTTTCTAACCGATGTGTTACTGACAGCTATTGTAATGAAAATATTACTATAGTTGTCTGTTTGGTCTGGCACAATTTGGCCTTCTAGATCTTTCTGTGCTCTGAAAAGAGAATTAGTGTGATGGGGTGCAGTAAGTGTAGTATCTCCTGTATGTGGGCATTATAAAAGAAGAATGTTTTCCTACTCATCTGGTGTTGCTTGCAAAGCAGTGACTTAAATTTTGGACTAGGAAAAACTCATATTAGTCATTTGGAGGTGGAAGAGCCACTAAAAATGAAGGGCTGGTACAATGAACTGCTAGAAAATATGCAGCCTTGCTGCCAGCTTTGGAGACTTTTGAGAACAGGTCAAAAAAATTACTGTCATGAAGAAATGCAGGTAGAGCTGACACTGCTTTGGAGGATGATAAGCAGCAAGATTTCTTGACTCCCTTCAATCCTATCAGTCTGTGATGAAACTCTCCCTCAGCCTCAGAGAAAACAGATCATGGATAGTGTAATCAAACCCTCAAGACTTAAGGGATTTTCAGTGAGATGATAACTGAGTGACGACTTGTCAAACCTGTCTCTGGTCAGCCAGCTGGCAGGAATATTGGCAAAGAGCTCAGTTCCCCTTTTGACACCAAAATGGATATCTGGATTTTCCTGATGAAGCTCTGTTCAATAATCTTAGTCTCAGGATGAGAGGTGTTTGGGGTTAAGCAATTTTACAGTCAGATATGAAGATGACGTGTAACATCTTTCTATTCTCCTTGAACTGCAAAGAGAACTAGGAGTTCTGCATTATCTCATATATTGGAGTGATACATGTGGTAAGACTCCGCTTATAAATCCCCATTTCCCTCCAAAATGTGCATCTCACACAGATTAAATATTTTAAAAGAACTCCAATTAAAATACTCTCCCTTTTTCTGAGGATTTCTTTTCTGCCTATACTTACATTTGAAGCCAGCCCAAGGCAAGCAATAAGTAAGGTTGAAGGTGGATGTCAGTGTTACACACCTGTGTTAACAATTAGAGTACAAAAATATACACTTTATTTCCTTATGGAATCTCATGGCATAGGAGTGTCAGCAGGAGAATACTTCAGATTAGTTCTGTAGATTCTTAACCATGCAAATGTGTATTTGCTGTTTGCTTTGAATTTTAATACCCCTGAAAGATTAAATAATTATTTTTTTTCCTTTTGGAAGGCAGAGATTTTATTATAAAACCTGTAGAGGAAATAAACACTGAAATGCTCACCTAGAACCTGCTTTAATTCACATGAAAGCTGAGGCAAAGGCTTTTGTTGTCTCTGCTAAAAGTTATTGCATACAGTTTAGTAATTTTCTTAGTCAATTAAAGTGGGACTACTGTGATCCATGGGAGGGGGCTG
Organism: Pseudotriccus pelzelni; assembly: GCA_035584735.1. Classification (NCBI taxonomy): domain Eukaryota; kingdom Metazoa; phylum Chordata; class Aves; order Passeriformes; family Tyrannidae; genus Pseudotriccus; species Pseudotriccus pelzelni. The sequence goes on from JAWMRA010000130.1 coordinate 69,056,891, forward strand.
ACATAAAGATGCAGTTTAGGAGAACGTCTTTCTGTTGGATTTTCACTTTTCTGCTGAGTTTGACTGTGTGGAACAGCCACTGATTTAGCTTCACCTCAGGTTTTACACCTACCCTAAATCATGCTTTATCACTGGTTTGAGTTTATTTAAAATTTTGTGGATTTGAATCCTATCTACTACTGATAATACCAGCACAGACTAGAAAGGCATCAGGGTTGCTCGGTTTGTTCAAGCTGTTTAGAGCTGGATCTGTGATTTTGAAAAAACCCAACCAACCAACCAACAAAAAAAGAAAAACAAACAAACAAACCACACCAAAAAACCCCACAACGACCAAAAGCCACAAACCCCCCCCCCCAAGCAAGTGAAAACCCAAACAAACAAAACCCCAAACTTCCCAAAACCAAGCACCTCTACACACACTCACAAATAAACCCACTGTTGTGTGCGTCTCTCTGTACTATCTGCAAATGTTTAGATGTCTCGTGCTTGATCCACCTATCTATGTTAAGTTTTGGAATAAAGGTTCTCACACAAGAAATCCAGCACGTCTTCCTCTTTCCACCACTACCTGTCAGGGGATTCTTAAGTAAAAAGTAATAATGACTTGAGAAAACTTTGTAGCGGGAACAGTTCTGTAAGTGCTACATAATTAGTTTGATATTTGAAGGATGTGCTCTGTTCATTGCTATATGTATTACCTGAAGTGGTGTATTTATGCCACAGGTTACTCAGAAGCAGCTCACAGTCACAGCTCAGATAATGGTTACGCTACATGATCTCTGTGGGATCACAGCCTCATTTTCTAACAGGCTGCACTTCACGGCGCAGCGTAACTGAAAGCGCTGTTTCGTTTAGGATTGAAGCTGTCAGTCACATCTTCACTGCACAGGAATCATTACCAGGTACAGTTCTTACTGATGGCCAGAATAATTAGGACTGACCACTTTATTGGGAACACTGTGAAAAAAAAGTAATGGCTCAAGGAAGTACACCAGCCTGCAGCAAACTCAGCAGAAGGTACCCTGATGCTGAATTTGAAATTCAGATGTAATCTGTAAAATTATATGACAGGAAAAAATATTTGAGTGTAAAATGTTGTAACAGTTGAGAAAGCAAATGGCTGGCCTATCTCTCAGTAGGTTATTTCATAAGTTCCTGAATTTCTCAGGTCTGCAAAGAACCAGACTGAAATGCTTCTCTGCTAAAATGATCTGTCTGCACAATATTAAAAATACTTAGAAAAAGTTTTGGAAGAACAGAGAGTGCCTTTCAAAAAATGCCTGCAGTTCTTACTTTTCCTCAAGGAACTGGATTCTGCAGGACTTCAAATCTTCATATGCCCTTGTCTGGCCTAAAAGGGACAAACATGTTTAGTTCACTAACATGAGCCACATGCATAGAAGGTGGAGGTTGTTTTCTGTTCCCAAATTAAGCTGAAGTAATAAAATGCAGGCACACAGGTGCTCTGTTCCTTTACCTGGCCCTTGTCAGTTCTTCATTATCCCAGGAGAGAGGCGAGAGAATTTTATTTTAAAAGAAAACTAATGGCAAATTAACAGTATTTTACCAAATCTTTGTCTATCTTGCTTCATCTGACCAACGAACCCTGCAGTGGAGAAGGCTTAGAGGAGATGGGCAAGGATGACGTGCTGTGAAGCTCAAGGAATAATGCAGGATGTGGCTGACCACAGCTGTGGCAAAACTGACTTTATCTCAAAACAGAGGAGTCTGTGGCCTTTGGTTTAAATCAGCAGCTGTCAAAGCTGAGCAGATCAACTGGTGGTACAAATATTTCTCCCTGATTTCATCAAAAGCATATGATGCCTCCCTGAGTCAGCCAGACCAGCGTGTGGGAAGTCAGTATGGGGCTCAGCCCAACACAAAGTACAAAAACTGAACAACTAATAAAATTTCTTTAAAGAGACCCCAGGGCTTAAGGTGACTTCAGTCCTGATGGATTAGGGACGTCCAGTGTTGTGATGCCAAATGTATTTTAGAGGCTGGTAATGCGAACTATTCTGATATTTGGGTTGAACTGAGTGAACTTAGCAATATATGGCAATTGCAACTCACATTTGAATTGTGGGGTTTTGGTATATGTTGTATCAATGTGCTTAATCAGAAATCTCATGTAACATTGACTGTCTTCTAATAAGTAAATTTTATATTAAACATTTCATCCTCCACATGTGGAATATCAAAAATAGCCTGGCCAGAGGATTGACCTCTCAACCTTCCTAACAGTGACTGTCATCAGGAGAGTCCAGTTTGTTTCCATAGGATGCAACCTCTCATTTAACCACAGATGATGCAGTTTTGTGTAAGGATTGCATTGCTGAGTTCCTGTGGCCTGTGTTGCAGGTTTATAGATTAAATAAAAGAGGAAATTCTGTTAAAAATCGGCCACAAATGGTCTTTGTAAATATGTCATCTTAAAAATAAAAGCTATATATTCTGTGTTTGCAAAGGTTCACACTATTAGTCTCTGAATACCTTGAAGTTCTTTTTTGTTTGTCCTTGCACTATTTTTCATCTAAACAAAAAAACAAAACAAAACAAAAGACCCCAAACCAACCAATCAACCAACCAACCAAAAACCCAAAACAAAAAAACATTTTACAAACTAGCACGTTAGGAACAGAATAGGTAATATCCCACATGAGTGGAATAGGTAATATCCCACATGATTGGGATGCAGCTGAGCCTGCTCAGATGTTACAAAGAGTTACAAAGACGTAACTCATTAACAAGGAACTCCAATCTGCCACTACTCAGCTGTGATACAGGGACTGAACCATCCATGTACAGCAATGTCTTTTCTCACATTTGAGCAGATTCAAACTTGGCAGAGGGTCGTGTTGGCATTCACCATATGACTTGCCAGAAGCCTTTAATGGAGGAGAAATCCAACTGCAGGTCCCTCCAACACTCTTTTCCACCAGACATTCTCCGGTCGTTTAATAAACAGCAATTTGTGGTGCCAACACTTTTTCTTTTAGGAGCATTTTCATGAAAGAACGAGCTTTCTGATGGGAGTGACTAATGATGGCAATTTAGAGACAGTTGTGTAATTGCTTTTTTTTTTTTTTAAATATTTTCACATTGGTTTCTGTGAGCGCAGAATTACTATTGGCATATTTTCTGCTTAATAAGTAATTCTTCAAGATGTTGCCTAACCAATTAAACAATCAGTTATGCATCTCCTGAGAGCAATAATAGTATAACTAATGGAAACCTCCAGGTATGATGCTGAAAGTGGACTGCTAAATATTCTTTACTGCTCCTTCAAAATTGCTCAGGGTGGTGGATGCCTTTTTCCTTGCTAACAGAAGGACAAAATTATTTGATTTATTATTATTCTTTCCTAAGCATAGCTAGTGTACAGGAACATAATGGTTTAGAGACATTATTGTGGTATGTATCCATATGCCTGCCTGTTTTATGCAGCTCTAACAATTTCTTCCTGCTTTATATATAAAATTTTCATGTTTTTCATTTTCAATCTAAAGCAAAAAGGAAATTAGATATAACATTTCCTCCACAATATACAATAAGGACAGAAAGTTTTATCTGGTGATGTCTAGTTGGAATTTTGACCTTAAATATTTACGAAAATGTGCACCTGCTTGCCTGGTTCCAGTCCACACTCCCATTGTGGTGATGTTATATGGATGGACAAAGAAAGGTCAGAGAATTAATCATTGTCTAGTGCGGCTGAAGGGAGCATCCAATGTGTTTCTAGAACACCATAGTTTGAAAAGGATTCATCTGTGCAACTGCCAAATCAGTGGTTTACACCCACTGGCAGTAATTATTGTAGATGCTAAAACACCACTTTGCCAGAAGAATAACTGGCTGGAGAGACTCAAACCCCTAAACTCATGGTGTTCTAAAGGGGTTCTGTTAGTCTGTGGGGGCTGTTTCTTGTGAATGATCACCTCTTAAACCCTCTCCAACTCCCCCCTGCCTCATTTGAAGGAGGAGTTGGACCAGATGCCCTCCAGAGATCCCTTCCAACCCCGCCTTGTTTAAGCTTTTATGATTTCTAAGTGCGCGTGTACGCAGAAAATGCTTGGAGACTTTACAAGTGTAAATGGATTTCTGGGCTGGGAGAGTTTACAGAAGGAAATGACACCTACAGTATCTTATATGAGACAATGTGGAGGGGTTTTACTGGTGAGGAACAAGTTCAGTAGCGGTTTCTGTCAGAAAGGCACCTGAGAAAATAATTACAGATGAGGAGCAGCAAAATGTTTGAAGGAGAGGAGGAAATGAATTGTTAATACATATGTACAAGGCAACTTCCTATTCTAAGGACAGAATTAATCTCACCACACATTTGAGTAGTTATCTAAAGTTGTAAAGACTTAAGACAGCTCTCTAGACTTATTCTTTAATCAGTGGAAAGGTAATATTTTAGAGGGTAATTTGTGTTGTGTTAAAACAGGGGTAAGTTGGGATAGTCACTGATAATAAAATTTGTTAACATCACAATAATATTTTCAATTACAAGCTTTTTTTCTTAACAGTGCCATGGATTGCAGTTAATTTAAAATATTTTATAATGTTAACCTGATTTCTGTTTAAATGCATTTAAGAATCCCATTAATCTAAGTTGTTGAAACAACTTATTACTTTATGACAGATTTGAAGCTGGAAATCTTTGGAAGAATTCTACTTGATAAGCAAGTCTAACATTTCTTAATTTTTCTATTTTTCAGGTAATAAAGGGGAGCGATGAGAAATTCAAGTCCAGTGGTACATTACATAACATGAATGACAGAATCACAGAGTGGATGAGGTTGGAAGGGACCTTTGGAGCTCATTTGGTCCAAACTCCCTGCTCCAACAGGGTTACCTAAAACCAGTTGCCCGGGACTGTGTCCAGATGCCTTTTGATATTTCCAAGGATGGAGATATTCAAGCTCCCAGGGTAATCTGTGCCAGTGCTCAGTCGCTGTCACAGTCCAAAGTGTTTCCTGATGCTCAGAGGGACCCTCCTGTGTTTCAGTGTGTCCCCATCAGTGTTGAGTACAGGGGGAGGAATGACCTCCCTTAAGCTGCTGACAAGTGTGATGGAAGCTTTTGGTACTGCTGAAGACATTCTAACCTCAGTCAAAGGCTGCTTTCCATGGGCAGGGCGTTGTTTAGGCATTGCCCAGCAGCTCAGTGTGTGCAGATATATTTTTGTTTACACATAAACAATCAGCCTCAGGGGAGAAATTGGTTTTATCTAGTCACCTCTCGTGTATCATTCCTCTCTTCTTACCAAAGAATAGAAATGCAAAGTAGTATTTAGGGTGAAAACAATATTTTAGTTCTGTGAAAAAATGTGTTGAAGTTTCAAAATTTCAGCATCTTAGCAAAATGGTTACTCTTCATATTTTCCTGGTCAGGTGGTGACTAGAGGAGAAGGCTTGATTGTGTGAGAACCAGCTTCAGTTCTCTGTGGTGCTTGACTCAAAGAAGAGGCTTTTACTGGGCTCCTTAGCACAACACCTGGATTGAGAGTATGGGTTTGATGACTTTTATATTCCCACCTATTTCTGTCTTAGAGCAGAAGTTTTGGTGTGGGCTAAAAATATTCTCCAATCCAAAAGTTGTTTGTTTTTTGTTTGGTTGGTTGGGGTTTCTTTTACATCTCTTGTTTTATGAATTAAATCTCAATGGAAGCTTCAACCTTTTTTTCCAATGACCTCAACAGTGGTAAGAAAGGAACTGAAGTGAAATCTTAACCATCAAGTGCTGACTCCCCTTTCATCTAGAAATGGCTCTTGTTTATTTTATGAGCATCTAAAATCAATTGGAGCTTGAGAAGCTGGTTGAAGTTACAGGTGGTGCCATCATGTATAGATGTACCTCTTAGTCAACTAGCAAAGATTTTTAAGAGAAGCAACCAAACTTTGGGTGATTAAATTGGAATTACAACAGACTGGTACCAAGATAACTATATCCATAATAGAGTTTAATGCCATGATCACCCAGGTAAAGACATTAGAAATTTGGGTATGGGTGTAACAAAACTGGGACCAAAGAAGAGAAGTATTTATGGCAGGGCTGCTAATTTGGGTGGACAGGGGGGCGGAGAAGGCTGGATAGAAGTATGGGCATGGGAAAATGGAGGGTGGGCAGGACAAAGGGTGCTGGCTGCATGTTGGCAAACTGCTGGTCACTGCCTTGCTGGCTGAGCCCTGTGCCTGACCACCACTGCTGCTTATTCAAGTAATAACTATTCCTAAGTATTTTTGGTGTGAGTATGATTTTTGTCTGTGTGTGTGCGTGTCTTTTACGTGCTGTCACCCGCAGACTGGACAAACCGGGGGTTGGATACAGGATCTGGATGCCCAGCAAGTGAATGCACCTTGGTGGGAGCGCTGCTATGCAGATCACACCTGAGGCTGCTGAAGTGACCTTGGGTGTATGTGTGGGTTTATGTTTTTCATACCAAATTTCAAGCTGTTCTAGACAGTGAGGGAACCTCACTGGGAAGACCTGAGGCCTGAGACAGTAACTGGGAAAGGGTCCTGAATCCACAGCACCTTGGCCCGTGGGAATTTAGATAAACTTAAAAGTCTGTGCTGGTGTTGTAGGCACCCGTGAATGAGTGTGCAGGCTCATTAAATGTGCAGTAATTCACTCTTAATGGATTAGAAAAGCTGAATGTGTTAGCTTTGCATATGTAATATAGCTTTATTATTTACATGCAGAAATTTTCTGTCCTTTTCCAGTATGAATGGTATGGCACTTCACTCGAAGAAATTTATGGTACTGTAATATCTGAGGATTTAAAATACTATTTTCAGGTTTGATTTATTTGTTAAGTAAAATGTGTAATTTGTTTTTATTCAAGGTGAAATCATTTTGACTTGCTCAGCTGTCACTAAAGCACATCTGATGATTACCTTGCAGCTAAAAAGACTAATAATGGACAAACTGTTAAATCCACAAAGTAATGAGTGCTGAGTATAAAACCAGGTGTATTATGGATACTACCATATGTTTTGAAAGGAAATTTGTTCAGAATTCCTATAAATTTCTCCCAGTATTAAAAAGTAAACTGACTCTCATCTGTAACAATCTGACATGCTCAGATAACAGATGGCTTGGGAGGCCTTATAGGTTCTTTTTCCTCTATATAGAAGTGTTAAAAATGAAGTGGATCATCTATTATTTTTCTGTGCCCTTTTTATATCACTTTCTGACTAAACAGAGAGGTGATGTATTACAGGGCAGTTGCCCACATTGTGACATTTCAGATGTGATTTTCAAAATGCAGCACGCTGGGGTTTGAGGTTTCTCAAACGAGTGTGACAGGAGTCAGCATTTCACAAGTGCATGTTCTGTAATCTCAGCACTGCGGTAATTCAGGGGGTTGTCTGCATGCCACAGTGGAGTTCCCACAACTCCATGGCACAGATTTTACATTTCCTGATCTCAAATCATTCCTAGAATATTTTCTCAAATTATTCTTAGAAAGTTTGTTTTAAAGGCAGCAAACTTGGCCAATTGAAGCTTTCATCTTAGCTGAAGTTCAACCAGCTCCTTGTACCCAGTGCTCCTCAGCAGCTGCACCTTTAAACTATGCAAAGTTTTATCAAAACCTGGATGCCTTTTATCAATCTCTACTTGCCAGTTGGTCAGGCACAGCAACATGGCAACGGGAATTGTGTTGACTATCAAGAGGAGAGAATGGAAAGACCAGAAAACTCATCCACTTTGAGTATTGCTGAGACAAAGATTCTGTTACTGTCACTTTACGTCACTTCTGGAGGGAAGTTAAGACCAAAAACTACAGGGAGAGAAAATCTCTTGCTGCTCAGATCATTCCTCTTTCTGGATGTATATTCGTATCTGACCTCCAGTTTACACAGACGTTCCTAACACAGGTCTTATTCATCAGCAATGGAAAATAAAAGGAGTATCTTGTCTGCTTATACAAGGCAGCTGCTCACAAGGCAAACCATGAGCTGTCTGTACATTCTGGCACAACATCAGCCTGAAACATGTACTGAACTGTGTCTCTGATTCTGCCACTGGCAGAAACATCACGTCACTCTCTTGGAGCTGCTACTGATGTATCTCTCTCTGAGTTTTTTCGCCTTTTTGTTTCTCAAACTCTATATATTTCTCGGCATTCCTAATAAACTGTTTCACAGCTGTTTTGTGTCAGAGGTGTGAGAGGGTCTGAGGAAGATGACCAGTGACCCAGTGTTTCAGTTGGTATCTCCTTGTAATCCCTTTATACACAGTGCTCTGGGAGGCAGGAGTGCTGTTCAAACACAAATCTTTTTGCATAAAGCTGTTTAATTTAAGGTTTTTTGCATCTTCCAAGAAAGATGGACTTTCTTCTTCCATTTCAGTTTATTCAATGGAGATTTTTGAGGCATATTAAGAGACAGAGTATTTAGTGCCTTTTAGTGGAGGGATTAAAGCACACAGGTGATGGAAGTACCAAAAACTCCCCAAAATCATCTGTGACTGTAAGTTAAAGTCACCTCTGGGCTACTTAAATCTTTTATTTATCTCCTTTTGCTTCTTACAGGATGAAGGTTTTTGCACTGAACTAACAGTGATATTATTTTAATTGTTTCTGCCAGCAGGGTAGGTCATTCTAAGAAGAGTCAGACACAAGTTGGTGCCAATTTCTTATGTCAAATTGAGTGGCTTTTATCTTAAGCTTTGATTAAAATATAAAAGCACATAAGTAATTCTCCCATTTTAAGCCGGAAATGAGTCAAGACATACATAAAGATTGTCTATTGCTTCTGAGTGTCTTCAGTATTATAGCAAGGTAAAAAATTATTTCAGGTATCTTCTGCTGCTTAGACTATTTGCTTCTAGGAATAAAACAAACTCTAATATCCAAAGGAAGACATATTTTGTTATTACTAAACAAACTGTAGCAAAGTAATGCTATAGATTTATATTAAATGGAAATATCTTCTCTTTTTTTTACCCCAATGATATATAAAATCTGTAAATAATGCATTAGAAAACCACAATAAACTATTCAAAGTTGTATGAAAATGTGGTTGTAGAATGCAGAGGAGGAGAAACTGGTGATGGGAGCCCTTTGTGAATATTCAGCTCTACTCTAAGTAACAGACAAGTTTCTATAAGCACTGCAATCCAACACTAGTTTTATGGGGACACTAAACCTTCTGAGAATGACTTGGATAAACTAATTTGTGACATTTAGGAAATCCTGATTACAGCCAAAAAAACAATGTCTGGAGAAGATGTTCATTTACTAAAATCATAAAATAAGGGTAGGATGAGACAAAATGGTCATGTGTCCTCCCTTACCTTAGGAATAGCTGGGCACCTAATTAATTTTCTGTATTTTAACAGCCTGAGGAAGTACAGTCTTTAACCTTATACTTTATTCTAAATGCACCGTCTACTCTATAGCTACTTTGACAATAAAATTATAGTTCTCCTTAGATGATGAAACCTTACAAAAATAGCAATTTCTTCAACTCTTCAACATAAAAGTTACCTCTGGAAGTGGAATTGTGGAGGGTGTATGTGCTGTTGAAAGAATTGAAAGGAATTGAGGCTTTTACTGGGAGGGAGAGGAGCATTAAGGGACCTTTCCTGAGCCACCACCTTCTCTCCCATCATAACTCTTTCAATTAAATATATGCCAAACTGCTGTGAACTGTACTTTAAAAACAATGTGGGGGGGATTTTTCCTGGATTTTTCTGTTTGTTTGGTTGGTTGGTTTTGGTTGGTATTTTTTTCTTTAGAGAAGTGTTGTGTTAGAGAATTCAAAATTTTGCAGCATTAGAAAAAAATTTTTACCAACCTCAGTTTTTAGATATAATAGCATAGTATATTAGGTCTACTAAAGTATACTAAGATCCTGCATTGCAAAAGTGAAAATCCAAATTTTTATATCTATAAATGTTCATACACACATATAATAATCTATTTGATTTCACGGTTCAGCAAACTGAGAGCATCCACTCAACCCCACTGCTGGAAACACACTAGGAGCTGGGGAATCCAGAATGCAAACATCAGTGTTGCAAATTATTAAAGGAGGGTTGTTTTGTGCATTTTGATGGGTTGAACCCATAAATCTACAAGTTCTGCCAAAATGAGTTATTCATGAACAGGAGGCCAATATTTGCCTGGAATCCTGATTTCATCTGAAATCCTACAGCAAGCACAATGATTTCCACTGTTACTATAGTGTTAAACTGGGGATTTTAGGCTGCATCATATTTTCTCTGTGTGTGTGTAAAAAAAAATCATCAGTAGAAGAAAACCTTTTCGTGTTGTAAAAGTTCTGATCCAATGTGGATAACAGATGATCGTGAATTTCATGTTGGTGTATGAGGATTTTTGTGCCTCCTGTGTTGATTCCTGTTTTAATTTGGCTGCTGGCAGTATTCATGCCAAGTGAGAACTTAGATTCTGTTGTTAGGTTATTATTCAGGTGGATGTTTTGGTACTTCCAACATCAGGCAGTGCATTTATAATGCACTGCTTTGCAGTGTCCCGTTGAAGGCTTCCTATTTGCTGGGCACACTGATATGATTATATGTGCTTTGACTATTTTTTTTTTTTAGTCTGTCATGGGTTTGCCTAGGGGACAATTTTTTACCACACCCCCCACAAATTGCTCTAAGGTGAGAGAAGTTTATG
>JAWMRA010000130.1:69067647-69147649 GCA_035584735.1 Pseudotriccus pelzelni
TTGGCAAAGGCGTCACCTGAACTCCTGATTGGCTTTTGTCCGGAAATTCATCCGGACAAACTATTTTCAATCCCCAAAGAGGGGGACTTTTGCAAACCCATGACAAGTCATTATTTTTTTAGCAATGAAAAGGGTGTCTTTATTGCAGTTTTTAATTGTTTTTCTGTCTTCTTATTTAGCCTCTGTTTCACAAGCAACTCTTTACAAAACCTTCACTTTGGTGTGGAGGGAAAAAAACAAAACCAAACTGAAAATGCAGCATTACATAGATTTCTGATTTTTAGTACACTTAGAGAAGAAAATATAATCACCATAATCACAGCTAGTGTTAGTGCTGTTCGCTGCATTGAAACAAGGTAAAGGCACTAAGGTGATGATGGTACAGGTGAAACATGTGAATTGGAGCTGAGACACAGATCAGAATTTCCTTTGCAGATTGACATTATAGCCACCAGAAACCAAGTCGGTGATGCCAATAAATGCAGTTCAGAGAGTACAAACCCTGGTGATAAATCAACTCACAGCTGATTGAGGAGCTCACTGTGATGGCCTTGCTGCTCACAAGCTCTGATGATAGTGGCAGCTTTGACACTGCAGGGCGGATTCCTGAATGTTAGTGAATTTTTTCCATGGTATTTAACAAGGGGAATAAGGCCTTACTCTGCATCCACCTGAAAACTGGTCCCTCCAGTTATGCCACCTGTCTTTTCTTGGGTTTTGACAGAGGAGGTAAGGAAGAGGAGTTAAGGGGAAAGCTGATGCTAAAGGGGGAGCCAGGCTGAAGGACCATGTGGCAATGTGAATAAACAAAACCCTTTAAAAGGTTAAAATTATGCAGTGCCCTTGGCATTTTCCTTCATCCTGTGCAAAATTTGAGTCCGAGGGAACAAACTCAAGTGTAGAATTCACAGAAATAATACTAAAGGCTTGGCAGGTAAGGTAGAATTTGCACTAGTATAAATGACTGATTTTTACAAAAATACTTTGGTTTGTTTTTCCTTATTCTTTCCTGATGTGGCATTCCGTCCCTGTAAATTTTTTTCCCATCATTCAGTGAAGTGATCCTTTGCAGTGGGAACTGACAAATGCATATTAGCCAAGTGAACATGCAAGCAGGTTACTCTATGAAATTAATTATTCAGGGGAATGTGAGGCAGAAAGCCAGCCTAGTAAAACAATCAGGTAGATGAGCAATTTATTTCCCAGGAGAAGAAGGTTTAAAGTTTGGCTCCGAGAAAGTAAGCAGCTCTTCTCACAGTAGTAAAGAGTAAGGAATGTTACACCTTCAGCTAATAACTCTCTGAATATAAAAGCAGAAGTTAATGCATGGGAGCTACTGTACATCACAGAGCGGTTTATTATGTGCTTCTTTATTGCTGTATATTAATATTAAAATATGAATAGGGTAGAAAGAAGAGGAACTGAAGTGTAGATGTGACCTGTCATTTTCATCTCTGCAAGAAGGGGAATTTCTTCTGCAATGCTTTTACCCTCATTAGGAAACATAATGTTAAGTGCATATATTCATATGTATGTGTATGATTTCCTCTTCAAAAATGCTTATAAATGACTGAATCCATACACTGTGGGAGGAGAGCCATAAACATTAGTAACAGAGAATACAAATGCCTGCCAAGGCAGTCGAGTGCTCCTTCCCACGCTGCAGTTCTGCTCCCTGCAGAGGAGCTGTCGGTGGTTTGCTGGCAGCACTCTGGTTTCCTCTCAACACGCAGAAGCACAAGCCCCTTGTCAACACATCTTCTGAAGAGGATCAGTAGCCAAACTTACCACCTTCTTTTGTTTTTGATAGACAACTGGACACAGGTTGAGCTTCTCTGTGCTTGTGGAGTTCAATGTTTTCCTATGAACGGTATCCTCCCCTGGCAAAGGCTGTGGAAAATCCTTTAAACGGGGCCTTACAGGGTTTTGCTGTCTTTGCTGTAGAAAGGGCTGGCAGGATTTAGGCCTGAAGGGCATGCAGTGTATAAATGTCTTGTATTAAGATGAAAGAAGGAAAAAAATTTCTGGATGACATTGTGAGGGAAACTGGTCTCTTCACCTTAGTGCTGGCTTAGATCAGGTGAGGTTTGATCTTATGAAGCCGTTGTCTCAGGTTAACAATGTTGTCCTGTTTGAAGGGATTGACACTCAGTCTTACTGCTCACAAACCTAAGCTGTTCTACTGTTGAGAGTCTTGCTTTGGAATTAATATCATGTAGGCAACAAACAGCACTAAAGTCCCACAGATCCAAGACCTAAGGCTCATAGAATCTTTTTCTTCTGCTTTTCCAGTTGTGTAGAATTTGGGATAGTTTAACTGGCCCTGATCACCAGTGTGAAGTCCAGCTTAATGTTGCACTATCTTTTGTGTCCAGTAGCAGTGTGGTAACAGGGAATTAACCCTGTGATCACAACAACCCCACCCACATCTCTGGACAGTGACAATCTCTTGCGTGATGTGACACCAGATTGAAAAGTGCTGGAGCAAATATCAAGCCCTGTTAGGTCAAATTATAATGAAGGTTTTGCTGGACTATGTCATGTTCTGTTTGACCAAATTACGTGTAGCTGAACTCTTATCTCCATTACTTTCTGAGTTGTCCTGCTTAGCCCATGTGCCAAGAGTATAAACAACAATGTCAGTCATTGTTACTCCCAGTAAGGTTGTTTGTCACCTGGGGAACTCAAAGAAAAGTTCCATTTTTAGTTTTGTTCAGACAGATGCATTCTTTTTATATAGTTGTGTCTTATGTGATGTTCAACAATCCTGTTCTAACTGGAAGGCTGCATTTGGTGAGATTCCAATATCATATCCTCTTCCCGTCTTAGAATAGTGTCAAATGTCTGAATATATAGGCCGTGTCTTAATTCCTGCTATTTTTTTTGCAAAATAAATTTTAAAATAGAAAATTCAATGAAACCCCTAAACTTCTCTTCAGTTGTATTTACTACCATCACTTTCTGTCTCACATCTGGCTTCCAAATTTAAAAAAATAGCTGATGTCCAGTCCCATCCAAGACACAACACTGAGGAACAAGGAAAAGTAAACAGGTTTGGCAACCAGAGGTTGCTCTTGGGTCTTTGAAATGTGCTAACTTGCAAGTGGAATGATTTTAAATAAAAAGTGTCCTGGGAAGAGGCAGGAGCTATCAGCTGGTGGTGTTTTCTGGGAGGTGTCACAGCACTAGGATGGTTCAACTCCAGAAGGGATCCCTCTCAAAAGGGAAACCTGTAGACTTCATTAGATAATCACAGTACTTAACAAATGTCTTTCAACCATGATGTAATAGAATATGAAGTTCACTTGAAAAGGAAGTAGAAAAATGATGATGTGATAGTTGGAGTGCTCTAAACTTGCATGAAAGGACAGGCAAACAGAGGTCAACTCCTGAAAGCAGTCTCTGGCCTTAAACTTGAAAAGTTTAACAGTTTCATATTTCAAAGTAATTATGGGGTGGGGTGAAAGAATTAAGATTAACCCTTAGTTAAATTTGTTCCATCTCACTGGGAACGCATAAGTGAATATTTGTAGCAGATAGAGCCTTTCCCATCTCTTTAATTGCAATGCTGGAGCTGTATCGGTTAGCTCCTCACAGTTTAATAGCTGGCCTGACTCCAAGCCAGCAGTTGTCACAGAATATTTTGTCACTGTGTATTTTCTCTTCCCCTGTTGTGAACATTTTAATAAATGTGAACTGAATCCCACACAGAAAGCCACAATATGAAGAGGAGAATGAGAAAGCAGTGTTTGAAGACTTGTCCTCCTGCATCAGACCAGAGTTTCCAGCAGCCTTACCCATGTAATCTCATGGCTGTCACAGTGGCCAACATTCCTGCTCATGGAGGAAACATGAGAAAAAAGGACAAGTATAGTATAACCATGACATGCCTTTCAGCAGTGAGGAAGGTGGGGATTGCAAAGCTGGAGACTGTCTGGGTTCCTTCTTATCTATAGGTGGCAATTTCTTCAGTTAGAGAATCATAGAATACCCTGAGTTGGAAGGGACCAGCAAAGGATCATCCAGTCCAACTCCTGGCCCTGCACAGGACCATCCCCAAGAGTCTCACTATGTGCCTGAGGCAAATGTCCAAACACTTCTTGAACACTGTCAGGTTGGTGCCATGACCATGTCCCTGGGGAGCCTGTTCCAGTGTCCAACCACCTTCTGCTGGATGAAAAACCTTTTTCTAATATCCAGCCTAAACTTGCCCCGAGGCCATTTCCTTGTGCCCTGCCACTGGTTCCCACAGAGAAGAGAGCAGTGCCTGCCCCTCCTCTTGCCCTCAGGAGGGAGTTGTAACTGCAATGAGGTCTCCCCTCAGTCTCCTCTTCTCCGACTGAACTGACCAAGTGCCCTCAGCCACTCCTTGTATGGTTTCCCCTCTATACCCTTACTGACATGTAAATAAATATAGATATGTATCCTTATAGACATATATCCTTATAAAGAGAGAAATTCAATGGATTTATTTTACCAGCCACAGGAACCGCTCATTTAACTTGATTGGTAGGCATCCCCCAGGGACTTTGGATTTAGTGTTCATTGGCACTTCCTGAAGAGCCTGGAAATCTAGGGATCACACTGACTTTGTCCAGGCTTTTGTTTGTGAAGTGATTGTTCTTTCATTCTGCTCCCTTCAGTAAGAAATCTCAGTAAAAATCTTGAGTGCAAAATTCCCTTTTTGGCCTTCTCCCTCTGCCTACCACTCACCAGTAAAAAAGAAGACTTGACTATCCATGGCTAACAAATAAAATTAAGAAAGTGAGTGCCACTTAATGATTTTATGAATGATTGCCTACCACTGTAATAAGTAATTATCACTTCTGTGCTTTAGTGCAATTAATTATACATGTCACCTTAAACAGGTGCACTTCCATAGCTACACATTGAGACGCAGTGGTGGTTAAAAGGGCAGAGGTACCACGTCCTTTTCCTATGATTTATAGATGGAACGTGCAGCTCTGAATGCACTCATTGTACTCACCTCTCCTTTCCTGAACCAGGTGTCCACTTGAAAACATCCCCTTACAACACCTAGAGGCACTGAATAGGAAAAACTCCATGCTGAAAATGTTGCCACCTTACTTCCTAAAGGAGAAATAAAATATGACCACGTGTATGGGAATAATGGGTGATTTAGATTGCTTCAAGCTTGGGACATATTCACACACAAAGACATAGCACGGCCAATGTTTAGGGCATTTAAAACACTCATAAACCTTTTAGAACTGAAATTGCATTCCTAATTACCAAATACATCTCATCAGTTTCTGTCACTCACAGGGCAAATGTGAGAAGCTGGCAGAGTTAGAGCACTTTACTACCCTGTTTACTGAGGGGCAACCTTTATCAATTTACCTCTGCAGAATAAAAGGCTTGTGACTTTTCCAATGCTACATCAGCTTCTGCCTTCCACTGCATACAAATATTTTCCTGATGCTTTATGATGAAGTGAACTGTTTTAGAAGTCACCATCACTTTCATATGGGTAACAGTGCTGAATGATTAAATCCTATTGTCTGCACTTTCTATAAAAGTCATTAAAGTGGAAAAGAGCTACCTCTAAATTGAAATTCTGTCTTCAAGGTCATTATCATTTTACCTCTTCTGCCTTGTCTGACACATACTGGTGTATACTCTAATAGTATAAAAATATACCCAATTTTCAATTATGAAAACAAAGCAATACAGTCTCTGTCAAGTCAGAAAATGGGAAAATATCCATCAGCACATTGCTTTCACAGCCTTTAGCTTTCATGTCAATGACCCATGAAGCTGTTCTCAAATTCTCTGTTCCCTCTTTTTTCCCTACATTATTGCTTGTTCATCATTTGATTCTTACAGATGTGATGGTGAAGATTGGTCTGACTCTGTATCCTTCAGCAGAATAACCCCAAACCCATACTTTGAAATGCCTTTTAAGCTCTAACTGTTCACCTGTTCCTTAGATTCATTACTAATCCTGAATGCTGATTATAGTGGTATCAATGAGATTTTAATAGGTTTGGTGGGTAATATCTGATTCAGCACTAAAATGGAAGTGGTCTTGTGTATTAGCTGGCATGCACCAGCAGCTGGGATTTTCTAGTATTAAATATGGGTTTAATAAAATAAAGAAAAATAAAACTTGCCAGTGCCCTCATACACCAAGTCTGTTTCTGCAGAAAATTACTGGAGCACGTTCAGTGAAATTGGTCTATCTGAGGGTGAGAAATCTCCTTTGTCAGTCTAGCAAAGTAATCAATCAAGAACTGAAGAATCCTGTGCAGATTCTCTATACCACAGCACTAGCTGAATATAATTAGATAAAATATATGCCCAGTTTGGTTGTACCTAAAGGAACAGCCTGAGGGAACTCACTTTCAGAAAACCTTTATCATCTTATCCTATCTAGTAAAATGAAAGAAATGTCATGAGGAGAAGCTGAATTATCCAACTGGCAGCGCATTGGATAAGAACCCTGGAAAGTTGGGACTAAATTAATCTTATGCAAAGGGAAATCTAAACAATAGATGTCTCTGAAGTGACTGCCCTGATTACTTCAAGGGAACAGTACAGATGACCTAAGACATCTACTTCAGATGTGATTTTCTTCTCTCCATGTATTGATTATAAAGGATGTAGTAGCTTAATTTAAACCATACATTTAGGTAGTGAAGGAAAAGCAGAGAAGTCCTGCTTATCTGCTCTCACCAGCATTTTACAATTCTCCTTGTTTCTTCTGTGCCTTTTTCTTGTTTTTAGAGCTGAAGCTTATCCAGGGCAGAGGAGACTGACTTCCTTTAAAAGGCCTGTTGCAATGGATTACAATCTCCTTTTTAATACTTGGGGGTTACTGTAATACAAAATGCAACAAAAGCCCATCTTTAAATTTATCTCAAGACTTAGTCTGTGTACATGCCATATTGACACACCTATATATTGACACACATATATATGAAATAAAATTCTATGTTCTTGTAAAGGGCAATGTTTTCTGCAAAGGAAAATCTGACCTTTAGTATCTCAACATACAAACAAGAAAGCATAACCCTTGGAGTGAATTACAACTGTTGTAAAAGATAAGTAATTGATGAATAGCAAACAATGACAGAATGTATGGAAGATGTACATAAAATAGCTGAACATCCAAGAAAATATAAATTAGAATTATTGCTTGTGTAACTCTCTTTACTCTTCAAATCACCAGGTACGGCTGTTCAGTCTCTTCCTAGAAATGACCAGGTGTTCTTACCTGCATGGTTAAATGCTTAAAGAGTGATCCACAAAATGATAAAAAGCTTACTAAAGACTTTTAGTTGGGGGCCCTTTCAAACACACAGCGTCTGACCCACCTTTCCTCCACCAGAGTTATTGGGAATTTTGCTGTGAATTCAATGGCAATGAACATTTCATATTTATATACTGTATATTTCATATACTTTTCATATAAAAGGAAAGAGAATCAGAGCAGTGCTGATAACTCAGAAATACTCCAGTGCTGAACTCATATGCACAACTGAGTTTCTATATCAGTGTATGGAAGACACTGTCCAGAGTGATTGTTCCAGCCTATGCCCATGTCCTCTCCACCTTTCTGAGCACCCCTGGGCATGATCAGATCATGAACTCTGGAGCACCGGAATTTCTCTTTAAACCCAGTCCTTTCTGCTTTGCATGTCAGGGATGCAGTAAGGAAATACAAGACTTGCTATAGTATAAACATCTCTAATTTCTTCTTCAGTCAACATAGTTTGTCTCTTGCTCCCAGTCATTGTGGGTTTAATCATCTGGAATGGACTTGGTATTAGAAAGAGTGCTTGAATTTAAATCACTCAGTTCTCATGTCTATGAAAAGTATGACAGCAGGAAGGATAATTTCACCTCTGGCTGTGTTGGTTCCCCTAATCTGACCACAAACCCAATAATTCCAATGTATCCCACAGAGATACTCTTGGCTTACAAGAATAAGTTTTGAGGAGGTTCACTGAATGCAGATTTCATGAGACAGTAACTAGAGAGGTGGTTGAGGTTTTTTTTTATTGATTTATTCTTGAATTTCAATCTCAGATAGCATGAGTATGTGAGAAAATGGAACTGTAATAAAACTTCCTAATTCTCAGCACTGAAGTGATTGTTGCCAATAGGTTTTGTTTTGGAGTTGTTTTTTTGGGGGTTTACTGAGGTTTTTTTTGTTTTTTGTTTTTTTTTTAGCACATTTATTCATCTCTCTTATAAGTGGGATTCAAATTCTTTTCTTCTGGAATGAGGAGATGGTTGGGTTGTGGTGATTTTTTTCATTTGGATTTCTTCTGGAAGGCATGTTACTTTTAATATTCTATGTTAAAAAAAAAAATGACACACAGCTATTTTCTGCAATGATTCTCAAGAGTTCAGAATATAGCTAGGCCTTATAAGGTTTTTAACCAGCAGGTTATTTAGAATGCCATTTCACATTCAGCTACCACAGTTAAAACAGAGATGAGCAGGGTTATTCCTGGAGTGGCTGCAGAGCAGCTGAGATCACACCTGGCCCAGTCTGCAAAGGAGTCTAAATATTCCCAGACATCAACCAGCTGTGGTTCTTTCTGGCATTATGGCTTTTTACAGGGATGCTGCCCATATGAAGACCTTTTTCTGCTTAAATCCAGATCTGACTTGCCTGTTCACAATGTCGAATTGGAACCATCATGATCTTCACAAAATGCTTAAATTCTTTGAGGTCTGTGCACGGGGAAGGATTTTTTTTCCCTTCCTTTTCCTTTCAGTCGAGTATATTGGTACTTGTTTATTGTCAGATTTATCTTTCGATTTTTACAGTCTCCCTTCCCAATTGCGTGCTATTATCACCTCTTTATGCTAATGCTCTCCCCAGCTGCCTGTATTATCACCCCTCCATTTATCTTCTTAAGGCGTGTGGTCTAAGGTACTCATTAGCTTCCTACTCTCAGATCACTTTTTGCCTTCTCAGCATGCAAGATGACCCTTTTATCACTCTGCTATGTTTCACAATCAGCCCGGGTAAGGCTTCAAACTTCCTCGCTATTCTTTAGCTTTTATTTTTGTGCTGCTTGTTACCTCTTGCCATTCATTTCTCTTCAACAAGGCTTGTTTTAGTGCTTATTCAATTACCCCAGGTTTTTGCTAGTGCTCTATCGGTTGTCTTCATTGCCCGGGTAGTACATTATTGATTTTCATGGTTCAATATATCAGAGTATATAATTCCTCGCAAATTTCTTTCTCCATCAAGTTTATTTAATCCACCCTCTTCCCAGTCTCCTCGTCACGACCAGACTTCATATTCATGAGGCCAACAGTACATTAACTGCTTAACTCATTGATTCTTACACCTTACAAAGTGCTTCGTCCATAATCTTATTCTGCCTGAATTCAGCCAACTTGTAATTCTTGCTCTGGATAAGGCTACTTAGAGCACTTCTTTAATGTGTGTTTTAGACAATTTATATGCCTGACTTGATCCTTTTGCAGCCACTGCATAAGATGTTTTCAGCTCATTGGCTCCAAGGTACTTAAACTTCTATTTCCCAAAGCTCCTTTCAGTTTTTATGATTGCTCATGTTAAATAAGGAACTTTAAACAGAGAAGATGGTTGTTGTTGTTTTATCCTAAAGATCTTTTCATTAACAACGTGACTTTGAGGGGCTGGGAGACCTGTAGGCTTTTATACATGAATCGTTTTCAAAAAGAAGCCTTCCTTGGTTCTATGTAAAACCCCCTCAGTCTTGTGGGGGTTTTGATAAGAGAACTGCTTGGCTATCTGTAAATTTAATCTTCCATATGAAGATGCAACTGCCATGTTGCAAAAAAAAAAAAAAATCTGGATATTGCATAAACCCCCATAAACTACACAGTATGATAAGAGAATAAATGGAAAAGAAGATAAACTAAAGTCATTTTTAGATAAACAGGTCAATTATTGAGCAATGAAGTTTACATACTTCCTGAGTTGTAGGACTACAAAGAACAGTCTCAGGAATGGATTATACGGCTTTAGTGTTCCTAGTGTTTTGAAAGATTCCCAAAGTAGTGGAAGCTTTACAATTCTGGATTATGCAGGAATGTAACAATTAACACAGACTCCTGTTGGGAACAGCTACCCTAAAAAATATCTGGAATGTTTTTACTTTAACAGTTCTTTCATGTTTGATCATCCTCCTGTGTTTGGAGAAGTGTGACTATAGAAAGGACATGGCTGAGCCACTTCAGAATTTTCCTGAAGAAATAACTAAGTTCTACAGCGAAAGAAAGTCCAGCAGTGTAAAAAGTATTGACTAAATGGCTCAACATTGAAGATAATTCCTTTCAATTTCCAAATCATGGCTCCATGCTCATGCAAAACAGTCCGGTCACAAACGGCTTTCAATATTTCTCATTCCTCTCACAAACTACAATCAGAATAGACAGAAAACTTTTGGCTACAAGGCACATGTGGGACTAAATCCGGCATAGTTAAGGCTGGACTATCTGTTTATAGATGTTTTTATTGCGTCTTATTTTCTGTACTGTGCTTTATCCAGAGGCACTAACAGAGGATGGCATATAAGTTTAGCAGTCATTTGTTCATCTTCTCTTCCCATCAGACAGTTGGCACGTGGGGTTTTCTGGTCATCGCCATCATTAAACACCTGGAATGCATTGCACTTGTCTGATAGAGAAGTGTTTAGTTCTCTTATTGTGATGATTAGGGGGAGAGGTTTTAAAAATATAAGTTCATCAAAGGGGATAAAAAATCTGAGACCCTTGTTTTGGTGTCAATAATGAAGCATAGCCGAGATGACTGAAAACAGCAGCTCCAATTTAGAGGTACATTACCACTGGGGAAGGTTTCATAATTTATAAATATTGCCTTTGTGATTAAAAGCACTCTGTTGGCAATCTTACAGAATGCACTTACAGGCTGTCCTCAGACACAAGTGGTAGAGACCAGCCTAACCTTGGAGCTATTCTAGTTCCAAGTCACACTCTTGTTCTGGAAATTCTCGTTTCAGGGTAACAAGGAGGTAAATTAAACCTTCTTTTGAAATTTGCGGTATTTTTATCATCCAAGGAGGCAACAACCTGCATGTGAAGGAAACAGCCATTACTCTTACTACTGCCATTACAGCTGAGATGATCTTCCAGCCATCACAGATGATCTCATGAGCACTGTTGTCCAAAGCAAGGATAAAAACGAACCTCATGTTTTTCAGGCCATGGCTGTTTTCCCCATTCAAAGTGTCATGAAAGGGCTGTGGTGTTACACCAGAACCTTACTAATTTCTTCCCAGAAGGACAAACACATGCAGAGAAGGTGCATTCACATACACATCGCTCTGCAGTGGAAATTTTAGGTATTTTTCTTCCCTTATTCATCTGGTGTTGAGTAGCAGCAGTAGTGTCCATTTGGTCAGCACTGCCTGTAAAACTTATGATCTGACATAGATATGTTAGTGGCTCTCCCTATGCAGAGAAAATGTAAAAGAGGATGTCTGATATTGCAAGTCTTTGATTTTTCCCATCAGCAACAGTCTTTCTGAAATTAAAGATGAAAGTTGCAGAAGGGAGGTGCTTTGCATAAATTGGGTTTTCTTTCCCCCCATGAAATAAATGCAGGCTGTGGCTAATGATGTGCATATTTGTATAGGGCTGAAAATCACTGCAAATTCCCATTTCACTGATCCCAATTATTTGATTTCTCCCATTAGACATGGATCAATAAGCACCTGTGGGACTTCTCTAGTAGACAAAGGTTCAGAAATCAAAACAGAAATTCAAATGTGTTTTGATCCCTGTTGTTTCTCCCAGCACATACATATATTTCCTTCAGAAGTGTCAGATGTACAACAGCATTAAAGAATTTCAGCTCGTGTTACATATTTGAGCATCAAATGTGTGAATAACAGGTCTACTTATTAGCACCATGTAAAATACATAAAGGACCAGATGGAAATCAATGGAAATTTACCTTGACAGAAACTTTTACTTTTTTTTTTTTACATATACAAACAGTTGTAATAAAGACAACTTTTTACCAGAAGGAACGTGTGGGATAATTCACAGGCTAATGTACAGGTCATGTAGTATTAGAACCTGCTCCAGCTTTGCTGTCATATTGTTATTGAATACTCCATGTTATTGAGGATTGTTATTCTTAGATTCTGAGATTCACAGCTCAGTTAAAGGAGATGTAGTTGTGTTATAGACCCCTGGAGCTCTGACAGCATATTTTAAGAAAGTGGGGGGGAAAAAAAGAGCTCTTTCTTCATGCCCCATTCAGCCCTTGACCTCTTTGGAACATTTTAACTTAAAGATCAGCACTTTGTACCTGTTGCCCTGCTGTTCTCATTGATAGGAATCAATCCTCTGGGCATGGATGGACATCACAAATGGGGTTTTTTAGGGAAGTACTCAATGGGGCGAGACCAGGCAACATTTTCTCCTTCTTTGTCTCAGTTACTGTGCTCCCTGCTCGCCCTGTTCCTTGATGGTAACTGTACTGTTGTCTCATCTGTGGACGTGGAGGCAAATGAACAGCTACGTGCTGTATCAATGCCACTAACAAAAGCAGATAAGATTAAAATACTTGCTTCTAAACACACTGGTATGAAGATGAGTTGCCACCCCGCAAAAGGCTTCTCACAGTGGTGTGGCAACACCAGCCGACCTGTGCGATTTGACTCTTATCCCTGCCTTCTTTTTTTTTTTTTCTGCTGACTTTCCTATACTTCTTTTTCCCCCAGGTTATATCACTGGTGACCCTGTTGTACATGGAGATTGTATAATGCATGCTGTACACAGGATAAATTAATTTGGTATGAGACAAAGATATTGTAGAACAACACCCAACTGGGGTGTAATTTTTCCGGTGTGCTCTTCTGAATTTAAACTCTGCTCCCATGGAAGCACAGGGAATGCTTGCCTTTAGCCT
Organism: Pseudotriccus pelzelni; assembly: GCA_035584735.1. Lineage (NCBI taxonomy): Eukaryota > Metazoa > Chordata > Aves > Passeriformes > Tyrannidae > Pseudotriccus > Pseudotriccus pelzelni. Next base: position 69,080,558 of record JAWMRA010000130.1, read on the forward strand.
TAGAGAGGCTAGAACAGTTAAAAACAAGTGAGTTGCTTTAATAATTAGGCACCTGATTTTTCCAAGTGTTCTAAGTTCACACTGCTGTGTGGAGGAAGAGAAAATGTGTGAATAACCCTAAACCTTAACGAAGGGTACTCATATAAAAAATTGCAAGCCAAACGTGCATGAATAAATCTTACAGGTTTTTAATATATATCTTAAATATATAAATATATAAATATATATATCTTAGGTTTTAAAAGTATAACTGTGTAATGTTGCAACACACGTGCATAAAATGATGCCGCTTCATCACAGCCATGTTTTTTTTTAATTAAATCAGTTGCCTGTTTGAAAGGTCTATATAGCACAACTGTGAGCACATGCAAATTAGATTCTTGTATGCCATATAATACCTCTTACTTAGGCTTTTGCACAAGAGGTGATACACACAGCATCCCAGGGATGAGGAGAAATGTTTTTATCCCTTTTCTCAGAAAACTGTCTGAGATGTGGAACAGCCAGGGGCCAGCTCTGAAGTGCTCCAACAGAAAGTGGAGACCTGCACACTGGGTTGGGTGTTCAGCTTCAAACGTGTTTTCCATCTCCCAGGACTGAAAATTCAAACAGCAGATAAAGGTTTTCTGTTTGTTTACAAAACTGCCTGTCCTGACAAGTTAGTTGACAAGTCTCACTGGATTTCCAAGTGAGGTGGCACCTGAGTCCTGTGAGGCATTGGCACAGCTTTACAGAGCTTCACAACAAATCCTTTATAAAAGTAAGACCTGTCCTGGCAGCCATTTCTGAGATGTATAAAACCAAAAAAGGGTCCCAAAGAGCTCAATATTTCCTGTTGGTTATTTCTATCTGATTTCCTTCAATGATAGAATATTTTTTAATTCTTATTTCTGAGGGCACTGACTCTTCTCACAGAATTTTTAGAGAGTCAGACCTTTAGAGGTCTGCTTTATTAGTTACCTCTTCTGGCTGGAACCAAGTTCCTGAAATGTAGATGTTAATACACATGACAGATGTGAAATCAATCTCACCCCATGAGACCCTCCACGATGTGCACAATCTGTGGCAAAGGAGGAAGGTGAGCTTTAGTCATTTCTGAGTCTTTTTTTCTTGTCTTCTCCACACCAGGGAGGCCTCTGAACACACTTCCTCCAAGTGATCAGGAAGTGTCTTCAGTGCCTCATATCAAATTGACAGGCTTCAACTCACCATGTAGAGCAGCTCAGAAGAGCCACATAGCACATAAAGAGATTTAGAAATAAAAACATGGCCATGTTTCACAGAAGTACAGCAAATCCAAGCGTGTTTGGCTCCCTTTAAATTTTCCAAGTACCCTTGTGCTCTGGGATGTTGACCCCATATAACCCTCTAAAATAAACCTCCTTACCCTTCCTCTGAGAAGCTTGGTTTGTGTTTTAGGAAGAGGATTCACCCACCGTTACTCATTCACATCATCTCTCAGCCACCAGGTGATAAAGGGCTTCTGACTGCAATGGACATTCTTTGAACTGACAGGGAGAGGTTAAAGGCTTCTCATCCCCTCCATTAGTGGGATTGTTTGTAAGACATCAGGGATTAATTAATACCTGTTCCAGGCTTACACACGGAACAAAAGGAATTCATCCCACAGGGATGAAAATAACAGGAATCTTGTTGACACTGCGCACTTACCTGATCCTTTAAGCTAACAGGCGTTTAGTTTCACTGGGACCTAAAAATCAACACTGAATAGGATTCCCAGGGAGTTTTACATTCCTTGGCAGGTAACCAGATGACACGCTCACTGTATGTCTAGTAAACCCATTTCCACACTACGTTAGGAATTTATCAAAGCAATTCGAATCACTTCTCTACAAAACTGAAGGAATCTTGAGAGAATTTTGTGTCTGTGTCTTTAGTTCTTCTTCTGTCTCTGGTTATGATTTATAATTTGGCAGATTATTTCCTTGAAATTAATATTGAATTCAAAATGTGACTTCATCCATAGTTATTTATATATATGAATCTATGTATTTCCTTTTTTTGTAAAAAAATTACTATGGAATCACTGTATTATAGAGCTCAACTGAATTGAAGCACTAAATTGCCATATATGTAATTCAAAGGTGTATGCCACGTCTCTGCAAACTAATCTGAAATGCCTTCAGATCATTGTTTGTCAGAAACAGAACTTTATCTCTTTACACTTTCTTCTGAAAGCAGCACTATTCTGTATTACAGGAAACGGTGACAAAGGAAGATTTGTTATTCATATCTTCATACACTTTAGGCTTTTTCAAAGTCTTGTGAATTACATTACTTCAAAATAGCAATTTCAGAAAGAAAGGAAGAGAAAGGTAACCTACACATGAGTTAGTGAATGTGCTTTTTAGTGTGGGGTTTGCCAGCATTCATTGCAATTTCAAATACTTGGCTGTTTCCATAGTATTTTGCTGACTGTTAAATTCTTGTGTTCATTTTAGTGTGTCTGTAAATGGATCCTTGATTTGCCTGTCGTGACTGAGAGAAGTCAGGTTTAGATTAAATACAAGGAAGAAATTCTTCCCTGTGAGGGTGGGGAGGCCCTGGCACAGGTTGCCCAGAGAAGCTGTGGCTGCCCCTGGATCCCTGGAAGTGTCCAAGGCCAGGTTGGACAGGGCTTGGAGCAGCCTGGGCTAGTGGAAGGTGTCGCTGCCCATGGCAGGGGGTGGAATGGGATGATCTTTAAGGTCCCTTCCAACTAAACCATTCCATGATTCTGTGAACAGTAAAATTGTCAAAACCAATGCAAGTATCCTCCACATCTCCAGTAGATTAGCATTTTTTTATTTCTCTGTGGAAGGAAGAAGGGAAATGAAAGAAGGAAGAGAATGGGGAGAACCTTAGAGGACAGAGCTTGTAGATCCCAGCATTACAACAAATCCTTCAGATCTGGCATTGCTTCTTCCTTCCTGCCCTGCTGCAGTAGTGGATTCCATTCCACACATTTAATTTTTTGTGGTGTTTTGAGGTTGTTTTTCTTTAAGGGTCTGAAATCACACAACAAGTGCTGTGTTTGCATTGCTGTCCTAAAGAAATGCTTATTTTACCTCTTGCTTTATAATATTTCATAAAAAGTTTTTAAACTAATCTAATAATTAGATTAGAACAGTTTGCTAAATTAATTGTTATAATCTTAGGAGGAGATGCAAGCGCTTTGGATTGTGCTCCATAGCAAGTAATGGATCTTATTTATTATGGAAAACTATCCCTAGTTAACCCCGTATCAACTATATGAAATTAGAAATTATGTATGAATGTATGAAAAAATGTGTATGACACTGTTGTTTGGGCTATGGTGGGATTTATATGACAGAAGTAGAGGGTACTGACAGAAGCACTTCATGGCAAGGAGATGATCAGCACTGCTTTGAAATACACTGGAATGTAGGATCTTAATTCTTTCATCTTTTTATTCCTTTTTTTTCCTCTCTAACTTTTACAATTTGTCCCATGCCTCAGGCAAAGATCAGACTCATGGCAGAATCAAATGCTGTATTATGAACTTCTGAAAGGTTTACATTTTCTAGTTTAAAGTGCAAACTAGGCTCTTCTTGTTTTTGTAAATCTTTACAGTTCCAAAATCTGTTCTTTTCAGTTTGTTCTGAGGGCAGGCTTTCATTGCTTTTCTTCAGCTTTAAGCTGTGTTTTACCCATTTCCATTTTCTGCTTTTGAGCTGTATTTTCTTTTTTCCTATTATTTTTTTAGGCTTTATTGTATTTTTATTCTCAACCTTGTCTTCTTGCCTTGCTGGCTTTGTTTTGCAGCTTAAATCTTCTAATTGACATTCCTTCACGATTAAGGCTGATCTATCATTGGTAGACCTAAAATTCTCACTATTCAGATTTAAAAAAATCAAATCCGAGAAAGATTCCACATGGCAGTGGAATCTGCCTGCCCATTATGATCATCTTGGAGGAAAACTCTACAACCTACATCATATAGTTGGACATCTCATATTATGTGCATCCTTACCTAATGACTACTACATGTGAGGTCTTTTCAATATGTATGCATATCAAAAAAATAAACATTCTTATTCAATGTTACTGATTTGATATAGTTCTCCAATATTATCCTTTAGTACTCTCTAGAGGAGCCCTTCCAATTAATATGTTTCAGGTACAGCGTTCATTATTGTAAGCACATATTTCAGATTTTAACTTAGTTCTCATTTATCCTGTCTGCTGTTTGTTTTCTCTGTTGCCCAGGATATTGCCTGTATCAGTAAAAGTGTCAGTGTACACCAGTGCAGAAAATCTGTGATGAGATACTAAAAATGTCCTTTCCAGGCTGGCTGCTAGACACTTTAGCTATTGCTTATTTTTTTACTCATTCTTTCACAACTAATGAGCAAGCTATTCTTCCTTTTGTATGTAAAGTTGATAAGAGGGTACTTTTCATTAAGCTTTTTTTTTTTTTTTTGTCCTGCTGAAAAGCATCTATATGTGCTTTGAATTTGGAAAAGATCCTGCCTTTCAAAAGCTGCTTCCACTCACTTTTTTAGTTGGCAGCACATGTTCTCAAAAGGTCTCAATTTTAAGCCTCTTCTCTGGAAAATGGGTTAAGATTTTCTTTTTACATCCAAATGCTCCTTGTTCCTGGAGGAGGCCAGGCATTGTTGTGTATTACCCTGGCTAGTTAGCTGACATCAACTCTCACCTTTCCTGACCTCCTGGCTTTAAATTCATCAGGGTTAAGAAATGTCTTTCCTCCTTTAAGGATTTACCTCTGAGTAGATATCTCAGTGTAAGCACACATTTTTTAGAAAGAAGTTTTGTTGCTAAGCACAGGGTGAGGTTCTCAAGTTTTCTTATTTATTATCTTTCCTTGTTTCTTATATGCTACTTCAACCTGAAGTTTTTACACTCACACTCTTTCAGTCAGCATTTAGTTCTGTCTGTCTTTACATAACTTTTCTTCATTTCTTATTTCTTACTTAGTAGCTCTCAAAAACTGCATCCTTGACTGGAGATCCAGGGTTTGAGATGAGGAAAATAAAGTCTTGTTCAATAGAAAACAAGTTTTATGTTTGGTTGGTTGGTTCTTTTTTTCTGATTTAAATCCATCTGGTCAGTACAGACTGAAGATTTAGCTTAGGCTTTAAAGCTGGGTTTCTGCTCTGTACAGCAGAGCTATAAAAAAATGAAACAAATAAGACAGAAGGAGAAAAAAAAAAAAGCTTGCCGGCATATTTGTAGCTATATCACTATTCATTTTTTTCTAAATGAAAAAATGTAATTATTACATTAGCAAAGAGAAATCCAAAAGAGAGCAAGAACTCATTGAGGACGAAAAGAAGGGAAGGAAAAGAAAAAGAGGGCAAAGGAAGAGAATACACCCTAATGTCAGTGAATCTACACAGCCTGTACATCCTTCAGTAAAACTTCCAGACTTGGGGGCTTGAAGCCTGAGAGTTTGGCTGCAGTGACCAAGTCCTTCAGCAGGTACCAGGTGGTGCTTCCTTCTCTGGGCTGCTTTACAGCAGCAGAGAAGCTGCGAAAGAAATCATTTGCAGAGTGCTTCCTCCGAGGACTCCCCCATCACACCAGAGAGTTTTCATAGCATTGTCAAACATTTGAAAGCCAAATGCAAGAGGGGATGATAGCCTTGCAGATTCCAGCTTACTCAAAGGGACCTTAAAGTCACCCCTAAAGCACTTCATGCATGTTTGAACTTGAGTGTTTCCTAAGACTGTTAGGGCTGTTAATAATTCCAACTAATTATGGGAAATGTTACCTTTCAACTTCCTCATCTTAAAAGATCATTTCACTGCAGATAACAAAAAAATTCAACATTAAAAGAAAGCATCTAAGATAGAGAATTATAGCTAAGACCAGAGCCCACAAGACAAACCTTCCTCTTCTTCTTACCACACTGCTAAAGTGTTTAAGATCCCAAGCAAACCAGATTCAGGCAAAGGTGTAACTTCTCTACTTGGACTTACCTTAGAAATGCTAACACTGTTGCCCCTATATTTTGTGTTAGTAAAATATATGCACTTGGAAAATAATCTCACATCACAAAATTTCCTTTTTTTTAAAAAAAAAAAAGGTCTGATGTTGACATATTTCTAGAAAAAGTGGTGTTTTCATACAGTATTTCTTCTAATTTACCAGTTAGGATATGTTGTAAGAAGAGTTTTGGAGGATTTTTGCTTGCTATGAGCTCATTTGCTCTCTTTCTGATGCACTAAGGAGAAGCTACTTGAACAATTTGTCAGGTGAAATTAAGCAGCAGTTGGGCAGTTTTGTCTGTAGAGGCACCCTGGTGAAAGGTGAACAGCTGTCAATTCATTCTGTGTTTTCCATCTCATTTCAGCTGGATTAAACAATATCCGTTTCATCTGGGGCTGCTGCCTTCAGGATCTCAGAAGGCCTCATAGGTATTCTCCACTCCATCCAGAATTCAGAACTATTAGTGAGCTTAGCAAAACCTTATTGACATCAGTGGTATAAGGGAAAATAGCATGGTGGTTTGCATAATCTCAGCCTAAAGCATTTTTGCTCCTGTCCACTGAGGCATGTGGAGTTCAGATGGAACTGGATTGAACTATAACATCTGTTTTGAAACTATCTATTATTGCTACTACCTCTCTGAGAAAATAGAAACATGTTTCCCCATCCAGACTTTGCTGCATTACTTACTATTTTCCAGAATGTGTTTATTTGGGTTTTTTTTCACACTGTTCCTCTGCATGCAAAAGTTAAATGTCCATCTGTGTATTAGGAAATTTTGCTTAAAGGGCTTTATTTTGTAATCCTGAGAAGAACTTAAATGTATCACCTGTTTGGGAGGACTGATAGAGAGAAAATAGAGAGTAACATTTTATTCTCTCCTGTTCTGCAGAGTTGCTTCCTTGTCACGGCCTTCTCATTTGTGTTGCTCATAACTATCTGAAACTGGTCATCTGAAAATGAGTCTGTTTGTACAGCTTTTTTTCTCTCCTACTAGAACAGCAATAAAGGGATAGGAAGCAGTCTGAAAAGTACAGGGTGTTGACTCTTTAAATATGAATATCCATAGAAGTCTGTGTTTATTTAATAGCACTATTGCTGCTGTGGCAATAATAAAGGCTATATAAGACTCTTCTAGATGGTCATTTTGTTTGTTTATCCATTCACATTGCTTTGAAATGACACCGTTTTTCCTCCTCAACCCATTTTTGCAAGAGCTATTAAATAGCTTCAAGCATATTCCAGCAGAATTGCTGATGCTTTGATTTTTATTTCCTTTATTTATCCTTTAGAATTCCCTGTGACCACTGGGATGTGACAAACAATTTGGTGGGTTTTTTTAGCCCTGATAATGAGTTTGTGGTATTAACTAAAAACTAATGGTAAATTTTTGTTCTTTTTCATCCTCTTCCATCAAGTCCACCCGCTGTGCTGAATGTGATGTTTTGTTATGAGTTTAATCACGCGAGAAGAGAAACAAAGGTAAATATGTGTGTATAAATATATATATGAATAAATTAAATAGATTCATCTGATTCTACTCCTGCAAGTCTGGATTCAGGTCAGGAGTGATTCCTTTGCTGTCTGGATCCAAAAACACTGGAATCATGATAATTTCAAAATTCAGCTCTTGGTTGTATGGTTTGGACCTCTCATTTTTTCAACTCAGGTTTTAGTCTCTTCCCTTTCTTTGCAGACACAGAATTGAGGTAAATCCCAAGCTTTAAAGATGACTAAAAACTGCAATGCTGTCACACTATTTCTCATTTTGAAATGTTGACCAATTGCTTACCATTTGTTTGGATTTCCTGTGATGAAATTTGTTTTTAATTTTAAGGTCACATTCTTCTTCAGGAAGGGCAAAAAGGAGCCCACGATGTCGTACACCTTTATGCATCTTTTTCACAGTTGCCAAAAGAAAGTAGAAGACTTTTTTTCTCAGCTTTTGTGGTTTCACTCTCTCTGAAGCGATGTAGAATCACCTTCAGTCATCTGGCAACTCAGACCTACATGCAGTTAACCAGAATATAGATATCAGTCCTTGCTAAAGCACTGAAGTTTATGTTTGGCTCCTCAAGGACAAGTTTTATCAAAACAAAAGCCATATTGGTGGAGCTTGAGGTGAATATTCTTTTAACAATAGATATATTCTGCCTCTCTAAGCTCCCTGCATAATAAATGGAGATGCACTTACCCTGTTCGACATCATTTGCAAGCAGTTCAAATATTCATCTTGCTTTGGTTTGCTCGTACTGGTGATATGAATAGTCGGTATCAAAATTGTCAGTGAGCTTTTTTACCTCTTTCTCTCATTGTCTGTGAGACACCCCTTTAATTGCCACTGCAGATGGGGTTGAGATGTCTGACACTCGATGATAAAACCTTTGCTCTTGTTTGCATTTGGATATCAAATCAGCCCTAACAAGTAATGAGATCTAAGTAAAACTGTTGCTCAAGAGCAGAAGGAAATAGCTTTCTGCTGTACATTATTTATCTCACTTAAGGTGAAACCAGTGCTGCAGAGAAGCAGCAGCGTGGATCTGGACTGCTTGAAACCCTTACAATTAGAAGAAAAGAGACAGGCTAAAAGAATTTCTTGCTCTTGCTTTGGCCCCCCGTGCACAGGTGGATTCCATTGTTGTGTAACACCTGCATGAGCAAGTATGCAGCTGTTTTATGATGTGTCCTTCTCAGGTCTTTTTATCCTTCCTGTTTTTCATCATTACTGTCCTACTATCCTTTACAGATTGCAGGAAGGAGGCTTAAGGAAAAAGTGGGATGTCTTTCCTCAAGAGAATTGAGATAGTCATGTAAGAGCTCTTATAGGAGTGAAGTGAAACCCTGTGAGATAAAGAAGTCCATTGAACAAATCTCAGGAACCCAAATGTTTACTTTAATTTCCATACACTTGTGCAAAGATGTTAAATGAAAATATCAACTCACTTAATCTCATGTTTTTCTTGGAAGGCACCATGACTGTGTAAAGTGGGAATTCACCTTTTATTTCAGTGAATGCTGGAGTAGGTTTCATAATTTTAAACAGTTTGCTATTTGACTCACCAAGTGATCCAAATTCCTTTGGCATTGGACTTCATCTTTCTTCTCTTCTCCTACTTTTGCGTGGACCAGCTGCCCTTAAACTTGCACTTAAACTAATCAAGGCAAATTAGCCTTTGGTCTGTGCTGTAGACACTGCTGTCCTGTCGGAAGGAAGTGGCAGATGGGGATGAATACAACTCTTTGTCTAATGGATGGTTTCTTGTTTTGCTGAGGCATGTGGGCCCATATCTGCAAACTAGAGGGTAAATCGAGTAATTCTTTAAGTAGGTTAAAAATCTGCATGAAAGGAGAGAAGCTGCTCTGAGTACTTTCATTGTTCCTGCTTCCATTTGCAATTTAATGCCTAGTACTTCAATCTGTCTTAATTAAGGATGTTTCCATTGAGGTGGAGAATGTGTTTCATCTGTATTTCCGTTAATTACATCCTCATTAACTATCATAAAGATATTTGCCTCAAAAACACTAGTGTTTTGTTCTTGACCTAGAGGGGTCCTTTTCCCCTACCCACAGCGGGTAAACCAGTAAGTGTGGAAGAATTTAACAAATAGAGAAGTTGTTTGGGAAAAACTGTTACGTCTTCAGGAAATTTTTAAGCATTTTATAGCTTTCAAGAGGCCAAGAGTCAGGAACCAGTTTGATAAGTGAGTCTAGCCAATGGAAAAACAAACCCACAAACTAAAAAATAATAAATAAAATTAATAGATAATTAAAGCTGTTAGAGCCATTGTGACATCCTGCCTACCACAGGCCATAGGACTTCTCCTGATACAATTCCTTTGTCTTTGCAATTAGCTAAGATTGAAAATGGCAATTATTTTATACTTTTGTATTTGGTCTTACTTTTAAAATTGTTTAAATGAATAGAAATCAACCATGCCACTTATCAAGTCTTTCACTATTAAATTATCTTCTCTATGAAAAGTACGTATTTTATCTATTGTCTACATGAAATTAACTACAACATCCATTCATTACACCTTATCATTATGGAAGTGCCTTAAAAAGGCATTTCAAGAGGTTTTCTGGTCCATCCTTCAGTTTCTTGGCAGAAGTAAATACAAGCTTTCTTTTCCTCAGGGCAGGATTGACTCTACCTCAACCATTCTTAGCTAGACTTTGTCTAAACTATTCTTGAAAGGCACAAATGATTCTGTGATGCACAATCTCCCCAGTAAATCTATGCCAGTACTTAACTGTACTTATCTTTAGACAGCTTTTTCCTGAGGCCTCACTGAAGTCTCTATTTCAGGAATATAAGCCTCTTATTACTAGTTCTATCCATTAGGAAGAAGGAAAACAAATTAGTTCTTTTTTGTTCCAGCAGTCTCATACAGTTGAAGACTATGTGCCTGCTCTTCCCCCCACAATGATCAGCTTTTATGTGCTAGAGTTAAATTTCCTGTACTATAAATATTTATCAGCTTCTTGATTCTGTAATCATGATTCTGGTCTTCTTTGGAATCTCTCCATACTTCCAATGTAAGTGGTAAGCCAGCAGACTTGATCTATTATCCATAAAAGAATATGGCTCTTATTTTTAGTATTTTGTAACATATTTGTTGCTAACATTTTCCTTTTGAATTGCTGTATGGTGCTTAAATTGGCTTCATTAGCCAAAGAGGCAAAGTCCCCTGTTCTATAAATGTGGTTTGTGTTCATTTGGCATAGGTAAATTCCAGTTTTAGAGGGACTGAGTTCAGTTTTGCTGCCTTCAAAAGAGGAACTCTTTTGTTTCAGGACAATCACAAAAGGAAACAAGATCCAGGTTCTCAGGGAAATTTTTTTTTTTATGATCTTGTAGGTTTGAAACATTTCTTCCCTCATAGCGTAAGAAAAGCTCATACCAGGCTGCCACCAACTTTTTAGAAGCGAGTGCTACATCCTTCTCTAAAAGCACCATGCAGGGGGGGTTACAGTGGCTGAGAAGTGCCACAAAAATCTTCTAAGCTTATTAAACAGGCCCACCACCAAGCCCATAACGCTTTTTGTCATTCAAATATAGCCATTCCCAAGGTGTGCTACGTTTTCACCTTATGGTATGTGAGCTGGCAGAGGACTGACACACCTTTGGAAACAGCTGATTCTAAGGTGGAATAAATCTTCTCTGATTCTTTAAATAGTGCTATAAAAGGTGAAGGAGGGGGAGAGAAACCTTTGGGTGTTCCTTCTTTGGAATGCTAGCAATTCGTGAAGGTCTCTTAGGATGTTCTTGCAAGACTGTGGTCACAACCCAGGGCTAGGATGAGGGTCATAGCAAGAGCAGGAATAGCAATAAAAGAGGGGGACTGAAGCTATTAGAATTAAGTAGCAACATTTTTAAGGAGGTATTCGAGTAAAGAAAGTTATGAAGCTTAGGAAGGAAAGCAAAGTGTGTGTTCTATGAAGTGCCTGAATCAAGAGCAGGGATAGATGTGATACTGAAAGTTGCTGGGGAAAACAGCACTCATATCATCCACAAAAATTGCTATCTGTGTAACACCTCTAGAAGGAGATATAAACATATTTCTTCTACCTTCTCCATGCTACCCTACAGAGACAAGCTTATCTCAGGCCATCAAATATCTGTCCCTTCCTGTATAACCTATGACCAATTTAAAAGCAGCAGCACAGTGTGCTAAAGTGTCAGAGACTGAAATGCTGCCTGAGAGGAGATCAAGAGAAATCAGTGGCAGCTCAGGCTCCTGCAGTAGCAGGAAATTTGTTAGATGAAAATGCTCGAGTGCAACACACCTATTTGAGTGAACACCCCATTTCAGGGTCAGTACCTTGACTGTCACGTTTTCAGCCCGCTCACTGTTCCATCCCCTCCTAGAGCTAAAAACTTTCACCTAAACTTCCATCTTAAGGACAGGCCTTTTCTTCCAGTCCTCATAGTTTGAGACTGAATAATTTCCTGCCTTCATTCTTATCCTTACCTTGAAGATATTTATAGACTGAGATCATGTTGCCCCTGAGCTTTTGCTCTGCCAGACTCCATAAATTTAGCCTCCTTACTATCTCACCTTGTGTCTTATGATCTTCTAGTTCTTATATCAGATTCCTCATTTTCTGTTTCCCTGCATTTCTTCTGTTCTTTCCAAACAGTGGGGAAATATGTTCCCAAAAATATTGTTCTGATGTTTTTTTTCTGTTATTATGACATTCTGTTTTTTCATTATTTAATCCAATTTGTTATACATAATTATTATTATGATCTTCCTTTATAAAAACAAGCAAATAGCTGATGGTAAACGTTTCAGAGATGTCTTTAATTATTGAAGAGGACAACATAATTTAATGTGTATGAAACAGAACTCATCAAAGATGCTTTTTTTTAGAATTTGGTCATCTATAATGAAGTTCTCAGATATGAAGTCTCCTGAAATCTCTTTTCTGATAACAATCTCCACAGCTCATTTATAGTTCATATTTCTGTCTTCAGGTCACAAAGTCTTACAAAAAGGTAGATAAATATAAGTTATTAGGATCTTTGCAAGGGTAATCAGATACAATTATTTCATCTTTGTTATGTAGAAAACTACACACATTTAACCAATGGTCTCTTCTGGTTTCAAATTCAGTGAAAGATATTAAATCCCTTGTCTTAACACTCTCATAGTGAATGTAACAGTTTAGGTGTAATTTTTAAGCTTCACAAGTTATGACAGAAAAGGTTGCTCTTCCTCTTGGTTATTTAATGGCAGGTGAGAAGCTGATGAATCTCTGACAGCTTCCACTTCAAGGTCTTGAACATTTGACTCAAGGAGTAATATTTCAGTTTTATAAAATTGTTTACCCCTGCCTGGAATCTCCCTGTCAGACTGAGAAAAATCAACTTGATAGAAGAATTAGGAGTCTTTCTAAACAAATAAATAAAGAAAACCTTAATTAAAGGAAATTTAATATTGAAAGAATATTATTAGTATTACTGTAAAAAGCTTTGGTTTTAAAATTATTCTGTGGGAACTTAATAAATTTAGAACAGGAAGCCTCTAAATTCTTATTTATGAGATACAGTGGGATCACAACTGAGATTAAAACTGTGAATTAGTCTAGAATTTCATATTTCTTTTCTGTGACATCTGACTGGCTGTGAACAACCCAAGTGTTCACACCAAAAGATTGTGTTCTCTGCTGATAAAGATGATTTCTCAATGATAAATGTTGTTGGGCTAAGATCTGAAATGCATGAAGCACCATCTCACAAAGGCAATTCATAAATGCCATGAGAAATGTCCCACTCTGTGTAAGGAATAGTCCATCAGGTCCCACCATAATACCCATAAAATCAATTCTAATACCCATAAAATTAATTTGAAGACTCTTTCTGTGCATCAACAGATTACAATGAAGGTGATTTTAAAGAATAGTGCAGAGACTAGAGGGGATAGGTGAAAAAGCACATATGGCAGACTTGGGTTCTCCTATCACCAGTTCACATCGGGAATCTTGGAGAGATGTCTGTGTCATTTTACCTGTGACTTTTCCAAAACTAGGAATTAATTTATTGGAGACAGGAAGCGCTATTATCCTTATTTGTTCATGTAGATCTGTGGCTGTTTAACTGGAACAAATAATAGTTAAGAAATTAAAATCACCAAATAATAGAGTCATAGAGTGGTTTGGGTTGGAAGGGACCTTCATGACCATCTTGTTCCAACCCCTTCTATGGGCAGGGACACCTTTCACTAGACCAGATTGCTCAGAGCCCCATCCAACCTGGCCCCATCCCCAGGGACGGGGAAGCCACAGCTTCTCTGGGCATCCTGTTCTACTCATAGGGATGAATTTCTACCCTCACATGGAAGAATTAGTTTTACGTAAAGAACTTCACTTGTACTCTACTTTCAAGAAATTCCTCAAGTCTGATAGATTGGCTTGAACAAAAAAATCAGCACCGGTCATTGCCCAAAAACTTAATAACATGTTTTGGGGTCAGTCTTGGACCCCTCTGGCTCTGCAATGAATACCCAATATTGATATTGATGGGGGCAGCATCGCACTGTGGAACAAGGAGTATAAGGCAAACACTGGTTGAATACAGAACACTTTTGATCTGATTAAACCAGTCATCTGTTTATGGGATTTAGCTTTATTTGTATGGTAAATTCTGATAGATGGCCTGTCAGTTGGTAAGGTTACTTTTCTAACTTTATTTTATCCATTATGTATTCCAGCAGTTCAGGATATCATTGAGAGCTTCAAAGCATAAACCCCTTAGAAGACAGTGAAGGGTGGAAACACATGTAAAGGTGCAAATTTTTTCATGGATGAAGCTCAGGGTGGGGACTCAGGAGACCTGGTGCATTTCTAGTTGTGGCACAGTTCTCTGTGACTCTCAGAGTGATGCTTATTTATCTGTGCATCAAGTATCCATAATAATCCCCACATCAGTCAAATCCTTCCTCATTTCCTTTGCTTATTACAGAAACATTAGAGCAGGACTGTTTCAGTAAGTGTTTGTACCTTACCCATCACAAAAAGCCCTTTAAACACTTCTGTAACTCAAGTACAAATTAATAAATACATCCACCACAGCTTTCTGGAAGGGATCTTAATGGCAACATTTCTTAAAAACCTGAGTATTTTTCATCGATGTAAGTATAATCAAGCCTTAAGGACAGGAAAAGAGAAAGAAAATAAGGGCACTTTAGAAACAGGCAGTGAAAACCATAAGTGGTGATAGAGGAAGGCAGCTTTACGTAGGAAACTTGAGTGAAAAGAAGCTTTGTGACATGAAAAGGACTTTAGCAGGATACTTTGGTTTCTTTTTCCTTTTTTGGTAGCACTTTTTCTTAAGAGTTTAATTACCAGGTTGATTAGAAGGAAGGAATTTGTGTTCATAAATGGCACTTATAAAAATCCTCTTTTCCTTCTTGGTCTCTGAATGAGAGATGGTCTCTGATGCCAGCTGAGCTATGAGTAATTGAATAAAAGAGCAAAATATACTACCTGGTCATGGAGTCATTACAGTGTACAGAACACACATATAAAATCAACTGAAACGTATTTCTTACGCTCAACAAGACCAAAGTTTTTATAGATTATAACTTTTTATGTACACAAAAATATTTTTATTAATTGTGAAAGTGGCACATTAATACTCCACAGAGCAGTGTTGTAATCGCTGCTCAGCAGTCAGCAGTAATGTGCAGTTGCTCTTTAGGAATGTGCAGTCTTTTGTAAGGGGCTCTCCGGAAGAGTTTCAGTCTTAAAAATGGCTTTCAGTATGCAAATAGGCAAAGTCACCACCACATCAGATGGGATGCACTTCCTGCTGATAGTTACATACTGTTTTTTCTGCATTAAACAAAGGCAGGCAGGTCAGGAAACAGCAGAGTTTGTGGTGTGAGGAACACCGATGCCTCCTTACTCAGAGCACGTACAACGTGCTCGGTAGTCTTGGAACAAACTCTGAGTTTCTGAGATAACAGTGACTCAACCAGAGCAGCCCAGATCATTGCAAATTCATGACGGTTGCAGCAAACAGAATCATGTAGCTTTTTCTGTATCCATACATTGTTATCTCTACACTCAGCTTAAAGCACCAAGGGGAAGAGAACACATTCCTTTTCCTCCCTGCTGTGCTACTCACAGCTGCTTTTTCTTTAAATTACTATGGGCTTATGGACTAGAAGCGACAGTCATGATGCCTTCAGTGACTGATTTCAGTAAAAATCACCAAATCCAAGTCCAGAACCTAGTTTGGATTGACAGATTGACTTATATTTTCTTTATGGTTGATATTTCTCATAACCTTGATGCTTTCTTTCACAAAAATGAGTTTTGTGAGACACTGTTTTTCCCTGTTTGGAACAATGTGGTATTGTTAGAGCCCCTGATCTGTTTGCTTTTCAGCCTCTCATTTCTCTGCTTTCTGATTGCCTGTTCTTGTGTGCCCTGCTGGTTTTTTCCCCTCTTCTCTCATCATTGTCTTCCTTGGACATTGTCTCATTCTTTGTATTTCTTAATCTTCCACTTTCCCCCTCTCATCTTTAAGCACTGTCTGTAATGCTATTCATCTGTTATCCTGTTCCCCATTGTGCCAAAATTTCCACTCCTTAGGAAAACAATGGCCCCCTTCTGCAGGCAACTGTTGATTTCAAGCACACAGAAGGGAAACCCCACTTTCTGCACAGCACAGGCAGTGTCTTCTGCTGCTGTAATATCACATGAGACGTCACAACCTGCCTGAGTCCCTCCAGTGGTGGGCACACAACAGAAATTTTTATTTCATTCTTTATAGGAGTCCCCAGGCAACTCTGCTAGCTGAACAAGGACAAGAAGAAGAATGTGGACTGCCCAGAGTGTCCCTCTTCTGCTTTCAGTTATAAGGATGCGCTATCTCTCCAGCTAAATCTTGTTTCTGATTGCAGGTTAGTGAGATGAAGAGTCACAGTGGTGGTCCATAAGTAGCAGTTCAGGGAAAATATGAGTCCCTTGATGGATAGGAGAGGCAATCCTGTGATTCACAATGTGGAAAAAAACTGGAAATTAAATGCCTTTTTTTGGCTTACTTCTTCCTGGAAAAGTCTGCTCTGGGATATCTCTGCATACCAACTGGATTTGGAAGAGGAAAGGGGCAGAGAACAGTGAGAGAAGAGATTAGGGACTAACAAGGGAAGATAAATGTGCACAAGTCTATGGGTTGCTGCAAGAGTTGGCTGATGTGACTGGGAGAAAGCTCTCCCTCACCTATGAAAAAAGAGCCATCAGAGAAGGAGAAAGCATTGCACTCATTTTACTTAAATAGCCAAGAAAGAAATGTGAAGGAGAAGGTGGTAATTGAGAACAGTAAAGCAGTTACCAAGGACAGCTCAGACTTGCCTATTCTGATCTCCCTGTGTGATGAAATGACTGGCCATATGGACAAGGATCTACAAGTCAAGTTTGTATGTTTGTGTTTCATCATTATATTTGTGGTGCTGTGCGCCTCAGATGATTCTGAAGTTCATGGTGGATAATGAGTTGCATAGCAGTTTTACTTAGGTTACCTTCATAGACCTGGCTGGAGTTTTGACTAGCACGTTTAGCTTTTGCTAAAATGATAGTCACAACTTATATTATGGAAACAGTGACCAACAGCTTAATGGGGTAGAATGAGTTTAATAAGGAAGCAAGGAGAGCAGGAGAAGGAGAGACTAACCCAAAGGTGTCATGAGAAAATTTAATTTGAACTGCCTAAGGCAACACAAAGGGTGTGTTGCAGTTGAGCAGCAAAGTGCGTGGCACCCAGGCCTGCATGTGGCTTGAGGCACAGGGGTTATTTTAGGGATTAAGGGTGGCTGAGTACGTTTTGAAAGCCTAAGCTTTGTTATATTCCATATCTATGCTCTGCCTGGAACAGAATGTGTAGAAAACCAGTTTGTCTGTCACATTTAAGTTTTGGAGAAATTGGAGAAAGCTAGCTGGTTTCCCAAGAAAACTAGCATGAGCACCAGCAAGGTGATCAGGAGACCAGAACTCAAGCACAAAATGCTAAGTTTCCCCAGTCAAGCTGCACACACAGCTGTGAGGAAATCTTTTAGAGGGAAACAGACTTGAACCTTGCCTCACTTTTCTATTACAGCTGGCAAACATTGCTAATACCAAACATTGGGCTCCAGATTATTTCCTGAGATGAGCAGATCACCAAAACACTTCAGTTAATACAGAATGAGTTCAGAATTTGTTTCTTTGGGCAGAAAGCATCATGAAATTCTCTTTAAGTTTATAAAAAAAAAAGTGTTCATAGAATTATAGAATGGTTTGGATTGAAAGGGATCTTAAAGATTACCCAGTTCCAACGTCCCTGGTTTTCTGGGCTGCAAGCACACACGGCCAGCTCGTGTCCAGCCTCTCATCCACCAGCACCCCAATCCTCACTCAGAAGAGAGTAGAATATCGTTTACCTGCAGTCCCTTATTACAGCACAGTCGGATACTCTCAGCTGTGTCACCCAAGTCATGCTCTTCTCAAATCCTTCCATAGCAGAATGCCACATTTTTGTCATAGCACTGCAGGGCAATATCCAGAAGCGTGGCTGAAATGAAGAAAATCAAATCTGGATGTTCATACAAGGCTGAGTTACACATTGCTGCAGCTTGTTGCTGAGTTAAACTAGTTGCTAATTTAGCAAGGGAAGTGCTAGAGGTGGGGATTCTGCACTGTGTGTTACGAATTACGAATTGACATTTCTTACAGAGTGTCACCCTTGAATATGTTTTCATTTAACTGGAATTCCCCACAGGTGCGACTGCAGACAGTGTAGCCTGTGGGACCAAGCTGAAGTGAAAAATTTAATTATGACTTAATGTGACCATGTTATAAGTTTTTACATCTGTCAGACAATGTTTCTTTCCTTACTGCTTCTGCTATTTTTAAAGCTTTCTAGATTGTCTTTGCTTTGCTGCAGAATATATTCAAATTTTTATACCCCCAACCAAGAAAAGAGCATTTAATTGACAGCAGCAGTGAAACTGGCTTGTATTGATTCAGTGGCAAAACTTAGTATTTACATAATAATTTCTTTAAGAGACCTTCCTGTACTTTACATAGGAGGTATGTAACAGAGTCCTTAATTAATGGCTGATGAAAATGAGGTGCCCAAAGGCTCCTAGCACTTGTTCATAATATTAAAAAAAAAAAAAAGCCTCATTTAATTTCTCTTGAACCCTATTTCCTGCTCACTGGGATGTAATGCATGTGATCAAATGATTTTAAACCATGCTTTATAGTACAGTGTGCTATACTTAAAACTAGAGCCATATGCACTGACAAACATGTTTTTATTGTCTGTTTACCTGAATAGCACCCCCAATTATTACAAATATACCATACACACACAGATGTCTAATTGGTCATATTATTTGTATTGATACTCTGTAGTATCAGCACATTGTAGTGAGACAGTACAAAGTATCATCAGGTGATAAGGATTCTTCCATTTCCTTTTTTGCCACAATCCTATCTGACAGGTGTTATATCATCATTCATTTTACACAGTTTTTCAATGTACCAGTCAGATATCTAACTCACAAGAAAATGATCTGGGCTCTTTTCATAGCTTTTTCCAGAGACAACATTATTTGGATTGATAGGATGAAATAATTCCACTCTAAAATAAAGGTATAAAGTAGGTAGCTAGATAATTTGATGGCTGAAGCTTCATCCACATAATTCTATTTGTTGATATTGATATTATAATCACATATATATGGACCTGATCAACAGCATTAGTGACATTTCAGACTCATAGAGGATAACAGCCCATTGAGAAGAATCTCCTCCTCATATTAAACTGTGGTGAATTTCCCTCAAGAAAGGAATATATTTGTCCTGGGTTGTAGAAGGAGCCTGAAAACACAGGTAAAATCAAATATTTCAAATGGTCCGAGGTGAACACCAGCCTTGAGTGTCTAGAATGAAAAGGAAGACCCTGGAGTAGGGAAATAACATGAATTATTTTCTCCCTGTCTTTATAGGATTTATTACATCCTGAGGGTCTTATTAAAACTTTATGCATGGGTCTCATCTCACTTTCACTCTTATTTAGAATTTCCTTATATATATTTCTTCTTCCACAGTTTTGTCCAAGGCAGAATTTATGGATTTGGTACATTTTCTTGGATTTCTGCGTGCCAACCCCATCAGACACTATGATCAGACTGCAGGAACTCTGGATATTGTTGATCTAGCTGCTACATGTGCATCAGTGAGCCCAAAAGAAAGAGAGAGAGTCTTCAAACATCCCCCCTCAAAGGTTAGCTGAAGTGGAAGTGCTGTAGGGTTTTGAACTAAACTTGTTCCTTCTAAGGTGGGAAAATGAAAAAGCAGATCCAGCCTTTCATAGACTCACTTTCTGTTGCTCCTGCAGGAGGCAAGCTGTGTGCACATCAGAGCAAACTTGTTCCTTCTCTCAGCCATTCAACAGAGTTCTCCTCCCCAGTCACCTCCTCCACCACTAATCACCTCTCCATACAACGCTATTTAAGTCCAGATTAATACCCTGAGTATACATGAAAACTGCCCACCCTGATCCTCACACTGTGGGTCTTCCAGAATCCTCTGCCATAGGAAAATCCTTGGGTATCTGATCAGATGTGCAGTATCTCCACCTCCCTTACTATTTCACAAATGTCCCCTTTTGTTTTTCTTTCCCCTTTTTCTCTTGCTTCTCCTTTGTTTGTTCTTTATTACAACTATTGGGATTGGTTCTGTCTCCTCAGCTGAACAGAAACACTTCATGAGGTGTTCCCTGGGGGTTCACCTACATATTGCTCCTCCAAGTTTGCACTGCCTTTTTCACCCTTTGTTTCTGAGTCTTCAGTGCTTCTGTTGGAAATTTTGGGTCACAGTGACAACACAACAGCTGCCTTGGGAGTCTGTGAAAACGTTCCTAGCCAAAATGTTCCAGGCACTCGCTCTGCTCCCAGGCAGACGGTGCACCACAGGTGAACAGGCCCCGTTTTTGTTGGCTTTATGTTTTGTGGGCTGTTCACAGAGAGAAAATAACAGCAAGCAGTATGTAGGTGGAATGACAAAAACAAAACTGTCCACTTATATGAACACATCTCCTCTTGGGTTTTGTCTGTCAGTAGTTACAATAAGGTGTAGGTTAACTA
Source organism: Pseudotriccus pelzelni (assembly GCA_035584735.1). NCBI lineage: Eukaryota > Metazoa > Chordata > Aves > Passeriformes > Tyrannidae > Pseudotriccus > Pseudotriccus pelzelni. The sequence goes on from JAWMRA010000130.1 coordinate 69,101,176, forward strand.
AGGCTGGTCCAAGGCTGTGTGAGGTCTGTCTAGTTAAGCATCTGTGTTTGCTTTTATCTCTGAAGGAGTCTTAACTGAACTGTGGAATACAGGGCTCTTCCCCTTCTACTCACATACTATGAAATTTAGCCAAGAATGGGCTTGTCCGTGGCTTGGAGCCAATTTCCCAAGTTCCTAAAACTAGTTCCTTCCTGAAGGATTATCACGGCTACATGGAGGAAGCTTACTCTATACAACGGGAGCAGAGACATTCAAATCCCTAATCCTGTCCTAACCCAAGACTAGGTGGCAGGGACAGCATGGATGTGTCTAAGCTTCCTTGAAATCTCTGTATTTGAGACTCTACACCGGACTCAACAGAGAGTCTAAGTGCCAGATACAGTGTCATGTTAATGTGGTTGGTAATGTCAGGCCTAAGTTGCCTGTTGCAGTTGTGTGCAGGGGGAAAATGCCTGTTTGAGGACCTGGAAGCTTGGGAATTTCTCTGTCATGCAGCGTAGGAATACATTTGATACTTTGCATTTTACTTGAAGTGAAAACTGTGTTTTCTGAACGCATAGGGTTCCTGGAGAAACTGCCTTCTTGCGCGGTATATGACATTCTGCTGGGAGTGTAGGATAAGCTTTTAGTGAGAGAAATTTTGTGGTCCAAGTGGTACTTTTAATTTATAATGCAGGTCCAAACCAGTCCTGCTTAGAGAGTCTGTCAGGTAGAGGAATTAATGCGCTGCTTTTTTTTTTTTATTTCCCTGCCCAAAACCTTCTTGGCTGGTATTTAGAAGGCATTTCTACCCCACTCCAATTCCTCTCCCTGTTTATATCTAACAGCAGTATACATAGTACTATTGAAATCTTTATGATTATGCAGATCCACTGGAGATCCCAAGTAAAAAGTGAATAGCAATGAACATAAGTAGGTGAGAATAGCTTGAACTACATTTGAAAATGGGATTAATTTTTCAAGATAAAACCTGTTGATGATAGTTCCTACTGTGAAAAATGTAGTTTTATTGGTAAGTTGTCTTTGCTTGTTAATATTTTTAGTGTATGAATCACCCTTATTATTTTAAAAACATTATTTTTGTCATTGTACTTGATAGTGAGAATAAGAATTTTAAATGGGAACTATATTCAAATTAAAAGTGGAAATGTTTAATATTTGGAACAGGCTACCAAGTTATACAGCAGCTTCTCAATGTCCTGATAGTCTTTTTAGTCAGGTTTTAATGTATTCAGGAATACATTTTAGACACACCCAAGCAGTGTCTCTTCACTGAAGTCAAGAGGCTCAAGGGTGAAGCAGAGGTGTTTGTAACATATAAGCATTTAAAGTAAATTATAAAATTATTTCCTATGGCCTGGGTATCTCTGGAAGCACAAGAACTAGTGACAGTATGTGTTTGCCTATTCCAAATACTTTCATATGTGATTATGTGATTATAAATAGGTAAATAAAATATTCTGGTCTCCTGTTGGTTTCTTTTGCATAATTCAACTTCATGCTCTGAATCTTCATCATTCTCCACAGAACTTCCCTTTCTAACAAAGTATTGCAAACTTAAATCTGGTATATATTTTAAACATATTTTAATATTTATCTTATCTCACATCCCCATTAGTATTCATCACATTCAGTATTTCCACAGTTCAGCAACACACTTAAGAATGTGTTGAAGGTGAAAAACTCCGAGTGCCCCTAAATAGATGAGCATGAACTCAAATTTCATGCAGAATCAGGATCATAATCATGTTTACATTAAATGGAGTAATGGTCTCACCTATTCTGCTGTATGGGCATTAATCACCCATGAAATCTTTCCGTTCTCCTCAGAATGTACTTTTGTAGAAGTGTCTTGCATCCATTCGTAAGATCCCACTGCTTCCTTATAACTTCAAGGCAATTTCTTTGATCAGTAATAGCTTCTTCATATAGTTCCTGCCTTCTGCTTAACCAAGATTGATGACATTTGCTAAGGGGCTGTTTGACTGTCCAACTTTCTTTCTTACGATTTACAGTCTTTTAATGTTTTTAAACTTGATCCTTATTACCCACCTACATTTACAAATTTTCACCTCATGTGCTACATAGTTTCTGACTGGAAAGTGTTGCAGCAACTCCAGCTTGTATGCATAAAACAGATATTTGCAAATATTTTAAACTTTGCCACGTATTTGATAACGAAGGGGTTGCAACTTGTTTCGTGGCAGCTTCTCTATTCTAAATTGTCCTTTTTGATGGTTTACACCAGAAGCATATTGTTCTCATTGCTTTGCTTTACATTTCCGAAGTACCTGGCAAATCCAAAATAAAATTGACAACGACAAACTGAAGTCACCAGATTAACCAGCTGCGATTTGGCAACGCACATGTGAACACGACCTTCGATGTTTGCTGGAATATATAGACATGCATTTGAAAGCAGTAAGAATTAGAACTATGATACTCATTTGGGGAAGCAGTTGAACAGTCCTTCTCTGGACATCTGTCTCTCAAGTATTAATTCCTACACGTCACCCAGAGAAGCCATTTAGACAAATGCGTAAATTGGACGGAGTATTCCTTTTTCATAAGTGCCATAACTCCAAGTGCCTCCTTGATAGAGTTATTTATAGAGAGCTCCCCACCACTTCTACTTTTGCGTGAACAGCAGAAAAAATAGAAATTAGTAATCACCCTCTTCAGCTGGGGTTAAGAGTTAGCTCAGAGAACATGATTTCTAACAAAATCTATTTGACTGTAAGTCAAAAGGAATAGAATTTGATGTTGCTTAAAAATTACTACAAGCCTTGTTACTTTCTGTTTCTCATACAAGATGCCCTCATTAAATTCACTGTCACAGAGATGCGTGGCATAAAATTCATAGCTTTTTACTTATATGAAACATTTATATGTAGAATGTCTGCTCTTCCTCCCCTTTTAATTTGAGGTACTTAGCTAAACATCAATATATCTGTACCTGTGTGTAGCACAGTGCTCCTCCTAGCCCAGTTTTGTGGAGGTTTGGAGCTGAAAAGTTGTTTCCAATCCTGTTCCAGTGGCTGTGAACAGCAAAAGCACCACTGTGGCTGTACAACACTCACAATGTCTTTCCTGGTGCCCGAGAACTGAATTCTTTGTCTCCTATTTCCCTCCTGAAGCAGCTCCCAGGAAGGTCATTTTAAAATATTCAGTGCTATGTCTGAGCAACACAGGATTTATTCCAGCCACAATGGTAAAACACAGAAATCACTGAGCCAGCCTCAGACAAATTCATTAGACCTGTTTTAATCTCAGTTCACTTTTCTGCATAACTAAGATAACAAAATTTAACTGATATATAGGAATGTTGAAATTACTGATAATTTGCCATAATATGTGAAAATATGCAGAATTATGAAAATGAAAACTAGGCATCTTCATAATACATGGTATAACAAAAATTATTGTCTTAGATTTCACCTAAGAAGGAGGAAAAGATGAGATGAGGAACCAAACAGAAGATAAATGAATGGCCAAAAAGGTGGCAATCACACATATCATAAGAAAACTTTACCAAGTCAAACCAGTAGGGATTACAAAGCATTCTGGAGAAAACCTTCCATATCTGGAGGCACACCATATACACATCTGAAATATGAAGTTATAGGGGGTTTAAAATCAGATTTATCATAACTATTAATATCTCGCTGTCTGGTGTCTGTTTTAGAAACACTGAACTATGTGCGCATTTTTGGTGGTCCAACAAGACACTCTCCTGCAATTGTAATTAGTGTGTTGGATCCACTGCACACATTAGGTGTAATTTTTATCTGCATATTAACTTTCAGTGGGGAAGGGAATTTGGGTGACATAAACTGATGTTTTCAGAGAGGTTTCTATATATTCCTGTTTGTTTTGAAACTCTTGGGGTTGGAAGGTGCTTTTGAGGTTTTAAGTTCAGTGAATTTTTTCTAGCAACTAAGTTCTTTATTTGCCATAATCAGCACTGGCTCAAATAAATATTCAGAAGTTCTTAATTCAGCTCATACTTTTCATACAGATACCTGACATTTCCTTCGTAAATTTAGCTATTCTGTGCCTCAGTATCCCTCCATAAAGTGTGTATTGACTACACGCCATGCATGCATCTAATATTTACAAACATAAATAGAATAGATACCCCTGTATGCAAGTGCACGTATGCACATCTTGGATTGCAGCACAAGTACTGGAATTCAGTGACTGAATGAATGTTCCTGTGTGTTTTTATTGCAACATGCTGCGTGTTACTGTTTGTTGCAAAACACCACGTTGGAACAAGGGAAGGTGATGTTTGACAGGGAGGAAAACATCCTTCACCTTGAAGGTTCAAGGCTGGAAAAGGGTCCCAAAAATTCACAGGTTTCAGATTTGAGCTCAGACATTTCTCGTTCAACTGGTTAATAGGTTAGACTTTAGGTGTAGAGGTGTTGTACCTGCATTTAAAATATTCTTGTTCTAATTAAAGAGAATCCTCTGCTTCACAATCTTTAAGGTAAGCCAGCTTTTCTACATACACAGCACTTAACAGAGGACAGTGAATCACAAAATCAGGATCAGAGGTCTCGGAAGTTTACAGCCTTCTGCACCAAAATGTCTGTGTAGCAAAGGCTAAATAGGGATGCTCAAGCTCATGAAAGCAAGCACTGTGGACAGTGAAAACATGACATTTATCTCAAACAAGTATTTCAATTCAGTATAAAAAGATAGATTATATTTTAACATATATAATACCTATATTTTAAAAGGTGAAGGAAAACAAATTTTGTGTAAAAGTGTGCATGTGATGGAAGAAGCTAAAGAAAAAAAAATCCATTTACCTGATACCATATAAGAATTTTTATTAGCCTGAGTATCTAAATGATGGTTCAGTTCAACAACAATTTATATGTTAGCTAAATTTGAACTGAAAAATTAAACCCCATCCACACTCTCTGATCTGATGCCCTCACCATGCAAGGACTGTTTCTAGTTCATCATGAAATGTTTACCTCTCTGCTGTATCATCACCTGGTAGTGACTGTGGCAGGTTTGGCTGTCAAAGGCCTTTAAAATCTTGGCTCACATTGTAGAACTTGAACCAGTTGCCTGTGAGAATCAATAGTGAAACATTTCAAATACTTGTTTCTGCTCCATGTAATAGCCAAGGTAGTTGCAGGAAGAAAGTCAGCTCTGACCTTTTTAATGAGTTACTCACAGCAGCAGAAGGAATAGGACAACCTCTAAATGGGTGACCATAGATCTCACATTTACTCAATTTCATTAAAATATATGTCTTCATTAACTGAGAGGGGAAATGTGGGGATTTGATAGCAAAAACACATATTTAAAGAATTTTTCATCTCCATCTAAATCCTGGCCAAATTACTTTGGAAGTCTGGACTTTAATAATAAAAATTTCATATGCTGCTACACAAATTGAAAATACAACCATAAGTCAAAAATTAAGTGAACTTATACAAGACTGTAATACTAATTAATGTGCATTACAGTATCTAAATCTGTAAGTCTCCATGACTTCATACTATTTGTGCTGGAGATGGTTTGATACTCTCATGGTAGGGATAAAGTAGTACAAAACATAAGCATTTTGAATATAATTACCAGCAAGGGAACAGCAAAAACTCAGGCAAAGACATCTGGGAAAATACATGGAAAGATGTAGATATAAATGCAAGTCTCAATATAATATTCCTCTGTATCTTGAAGAAAATCGTACTGCTAAAACGGCAGGTAGCGCATGATGTGGGAGAATTACTCCAGGATGAGACAGTAAACAAAGTGGAGCAACATATTTAAGCAGAAATATTCTAATTGCTTACTGCAGTTTTATGTTATTGGAAAGTGTCTGGTCATTTCAGCACCAGACTTAGCACATAAAATTTTATTGGAGCTTTTTATACAGCTGTTGTTAAAAAGGGAGAGAATTTATTGAAACCAATGAAGCACGCTCCTCTTGGTGGCTTTTTTTCCCCCTCATATGCACCAGTTTTACATCACTGTAATTCCATGGATGTCAGTGGGGTTACTCTTAATTCCCACTGGGATAAAAGAGGGAAGGCTCCTGCCCCTTCCCTTCCTGTGTTTTTATATAGCTACAGAATTCTTGCTGTTTAAAAGCCGTGATGGAAAAGAATAGTGGAAGGATTTTGTTGTGTTACTTTATTCTCATATTAAAATATGTCCACACTTTATGAACTTTGCTGGCTTTTTTTTTGAAGTGGATTGAGTATCTAAACCAGCTGATCTCATTCTCTGACTCTGGAAAGAGTCCCTCCTGGAGTAAGAAAAAAATCTTAATGTGCACATTTTAGCACAGAGCTGAAAAGGCAGAATAGATCTTTCAAGCTATGGATGGTTTACTTGCTTGGAAATAATTGTTATATATTTAACTGAATTAATTTATTTGTGCCTTAGTGTCAAGCTGAGATATGAATGCAATATTTAACAACAGGGAGTCAGAAGCCTTGTTGGATGCTGTCGTGGATGGAGTGAAGCACTTCATTCCTAAGAGAGAAGTAGCAACATGTTTATCGATACAAAACAGCAATTTAACAAAGTTTAATGGTAAATGCCACTGTTTTAACAGGATGTGATGGCAAACTACACTTGATTACTTGCTGCATAGAGGACAGAATCAGAAAAAATGGTCAGGCAGATCCTGCCACTGAGTCATGAGGTTCAGAAAGGACCCCCCTGCTTTCTAAACTCCTTAGAGAACAGTCTAGGTGCAGCTGGATCCAGACTTAGTCCCACATTTGGCCTGATGTGTATGTCTAAAGAATTACATGTCCACAATCAATCCTTCCTATTTCAGAAATAATTTTTTGAATCTGTAGCTCCCTCTTTCAGCCCTTTTACTCCCTGCTCCTCCTCCCCAAACATCCCATGGAGGTGAAAAATCCTCTCATCCTGCTCTGAACTGAAAAATGAAGAACGACTGACATAGAAAGCATTATTTGTCATTGCTCTAAGTCACTGTTTCCCTGTCAAGCCTCTTCCCTTATCAACATCTTATGAAAAAGGTGTTCTTTGCTGAATTTGATACATGCCATTATTCTTCGTAGGTGGTCACACTAATTTTTCTTCAGATGAAATTTCTTAAAATGCCTGTGTTTATTCTGAGCTGACTCCACATTCCTGTAGCGCTGATTTCCCTGCAGTGACTGGGAAAAATGTCATTCACGTTCCAGCCCTGCAGAGGACAAACAAATGCCTTTCTGCTGTGCTCCTTTTGCAGTACAGGCTCCCCCACACTGCTTGAATAATGGGTGAAGCTGTGCAAAGTCAGGGATTCTGCAAAGCAGCAGTCACTGGTGTGTTGTACATCAAAACTACAACTGGGAATAGCTTCCCTGTCTGAACCTGGCTCCAGGCTTTGTCTCCACTTGGTTTACGGTCATGAAATACCCAGCTCAAAAGCTGGGTTCTCAATACCCAAGCAAAGACAAGAATTATTTAATTTTTCTCCCCTCTGCTCATACAATGTCATGGAAAAGAATAGTGGTATCAATTTACATTTACACCCACTTCTAAAACAGAATATTATTATATTCATAATATTAATATTTCATATTTATAGAACTATCAAGGAAACTTCTTAATCAACAGTGGGGAAGCCCAAAGCTCACCATACTGAGGGCTGCATTAGCAGTTTGCCAAGATCCTAAGGTCTGCACAGAATTTCCATATTATATGTACATTATATGTTTAATCAAAACTAACATGCATAACTGTATTTGCTTCTGCCGCTGCTTTCCTGACAGACACATGGTAACTATTAGGGTTTCCCAGGTTTTCACATCCCCTCCCCTGCTTTGGATGTACAAGCTCTTAAAACCTCATTTGGTAACTTTGACAATTCACCTGACATACCTGAAGAATGTGAAGGGTGTTTCACGTGTCTGCCTTAAGCCAAATTAATCCAAACAATGTATAGTTTTAAAACGATATGTCTTGATTAAAGTGGCAAATCTTGGTGAGTTTGTTACTCCCAGATTTTGTCTTCCCTCATGTTGTCAAATTAATTTCTGCCTTTGATTCTCCTGCTATCCTCAATGCATTTGCTGCCCTTTAAGCTGCAATAGGACACTAACATGCAGTTTTAAATAACAGAACATTTGAAAGGAGGAAAAGGATAATCCAGGAACATTTAATCTAGTCTGGCCTGGACAGCCACATTCAGAGTGGGTAAATCATTCTCTGGAGTTGTCTGTCTATCTCCACCGTAGCTATAAAGCTGGGTCATGTTACTAGATCAGACAGATGGATTTGAATTACTAATGTGTAGAAACTGCTTCTGACTCAGGAGGTCTCTGGGCCAGAAGCAGTTGGCACCTGATGGCACAAAGCACATTGGGGTATTTCCTTCCTATTAGAAATACATTTTTGGCCACTGAGAGGAGAGACGTTGCTGAGCTAGGCAGATCATCTTAAGTCCTTTTTAAATTTTAGAAGGCAGAAATTTGCAGATACAATTTGGACACTCAGCTGAGAATCCCGGTGAAGTGAACTGAAGTTTCAGCCAAACTGGTTCTAGCAGGAACCAATCCCTTTTTCTGGATGATGTGAGTTTCATTGGAAAGGCTTGAATGGGGATAGAAAAATTATATTTAAGACTTGTCTGCCAAAAGGCTTGTACTCACTAGGCTCAAAGCTACTTGGAAGTAGTCTGCATCTCAGTCAAACTCTTCTCCTGCACTAAGTGTGAAGGAGATGTAGTAAGTGTGCTATGTATAACAACTCGTGTGACTTCATTGAAACAGCATATTGAAATAGAAATCCCTGACTGCTATCCTATAACATTTACATATTTTTCAGGGCAAATTCCATCTTTAACCAGTCCTTTTTACTCAAGTGATGTTCCTTACTCTCACATTTAAATAACCAGAAACTATCTTGCTAATTACATTCTGCTACGTATACAAAAGTCATCCGTCTACAATGACACAATTCACGAGTCAGCATCACTGCACTACATTGTTGTTATGATGAAAACCTACTTACACATCTGGCTGTCCTCTATAAAGAGAAAAATATTTCGTGAGATATGCTCCTGAACATGTTCCCTAATCAAATTTAATCACAGCCATGACCCCATGGTCCTCCTCCTGCCTCCCATTAGCACTCCCTCATTTCAGACTGCCAGGACACATTCTCAGTAATGATTTTCCTTGAAAGGTGTATGGCATGCAGCATCATTACCTCCTTAATAATATCATGTTTTTCTGTAACGTGTCTGTCTGCATGCAAGTCTTTGCCCATTTACTTCTCTTCAACCCCATATCTACTATTAGCAACAACCTTTCTTCTCACAACTAATGAGCATGTCCCTCTGCCCTCCATTACATGTTTTTAATCCCTGACAGCATGGCAATGAATGCTTAAAATTTAACTTCTGAATGCTGTGTGTGTAAATATATCCATACTCCCTATTTCTCTGCCTACAAAACATCAGCTTCCCCTCCTTCCTCACAGTGTCCTGCAGTTAAGAGCATTAAACAGAACAAAAGTGGAAATGTGGCCTCTGTGTGGCATTTGCATTTGCACACTAGACTGGTCAGCAGAGCTGATGGAAAAATCTGGCTGGCTGGGTCTGAACAAAACTCTCAACTGCAGTCAATACCTGTGGATATCAGTGAACAAGTTACCTATGCTAGTCAAAGTCATTTTTAGAGGAGTTTGTGTGGAAAAAGAAGATTTTAGACAGTTGGGTAAGACCAAAAGGCCAATAGTTAGTCACCATTAAATGCATTAAGCCCTGAGAAGCTCAACAACAACATCAGGACATCAGGGCTACAACATAGGTCTGACTGGTCCATCCAGGAGGCAGTGCCAGAGACATGACTGGAGAGGGATGCTCTTAAAATACAGAGAGGGTCCATCCAGGAGACAGAAACAGGACTGCTAAAACCCACAGTATAGACCAGACAAGGTGTGAAGAACCAGGACAGAGCTTAAAGAGATCTCCTGAGCCCTTGGGCAAAGGATGGGGTCCCAGGTAAGGCTGGTCACGAAAATAAAGACCCGCAGCCACATTTATGGTGCTGACAGTGTTACTTCCAAATAGCTGGAACACAGGAATACAAAGAACAGACCTCAACCAATTTGCTTTTCATAATTTTTGCTCTTGTCTGGCCTTGGGACATCTCAGTCAACTCTTTAGCTTTTATCCTCTGCATGATGTAGCTAATCTGGGCACTTAGGTTGTTCCCACCACTGTAACGCTCCATTAGCACAATACCATTGTCTTCAGGTTTATGATTCTTCAGAAGACCTTGATAAGGATCCCAGTACATGTGACACTGTTCCCTTGTTCACTTCAATGAGCTTTATATAACCAGATTGCTTTTGGCAAGAGGTTAGCCTGTTTTCTAGTGCAAAACTAAAACTAAAAACAGCTTTCACATAAATCTAGGGAAACCTTTCCTGTCATTGAGCCATATTTAGGATTTTGTCTCAGAGTCATTCCCTATTCTAAAGAATTGGTGATGCGTGTAGTTATTAAGTGGTTCTCCCTCTTTTTTTTTTGCCTCTTGCCTTTAGATGTCAACACACGGAAGATGAGAATAAACCCTTGACTGCAGCCAATGGAACATTTGCATTAGAGCAAAGCACTGGTGTTGACAAGGAAAACCACATTCTGTCTCAATGGAACTTGTTCTTGCTTAAGAACAAGGTTAGTTCTATCAGCCTGAATCATCTCCAAGGCTTGCTGAGCTGCAAACACACTGGTAGCTGAAATGTAAATGAGATCAAAGCTTACACTGGCCTAAGAACTGTGCCTATTATCAATTGCCATTTTGTCATCTTAATTTCAGCAAGTTGTGTTGAATAATTTATCTTGCCACTGTCTTTGTTTACTACTCCCGAGCAGTGCATTGTGTCCTTCCCTTCTGGTCCCTGAGGACATGCTCTGCCTGCTCTGGTCCTCTGCTGAGGCAAGACCAGATTATCCACCATTTTACATGGAAGATTAATTTATTTTGGAAGGTATTGCAGTTATACAATCGAGAAGGGATGTGGACTATCAGAGCATTAGAACCCTTGTCATTCCCCAAAAAAACTCCACACCCAAATGTATTGGTCTTTTCTTTCACAAAGTGAGGGGAAGAATTCCATTGCACTTTTTTGCTGTATTTTTCTAATTTTACATCTGTGATCCTATTTGTTCAAAGGCACAGTCAGAGAAGCTTGTTTTACATAAGAATTGGGGGAAAAGTCATTCTATGCAGTGTGTAGAAACTGTATCTCTTTATTTAAAAAGTCACATATAAGCTTCCAAAACTGCTTTTTCAGAAAACAAGTGTCATTTCCATGATGAACAGCTCCATCATGGCTGAGGTCAGGAACCCCTGACCATTGTCTTTTGGCACCAGATAAATTTTAATTTTCTTCAAAGTTTTTTTCAGAGTTCTCACTAGTGAATGTTCATTGCTACACACCATAATTTTTTACTTTTTATTTCCTTACTTCCAAAGAAAACCTAGTTGTTAATAGGACCATCAAACAATTACCAAGGCATTTTCTTCCTTGTTGAATCGTTATTGCTGGGTCATTTTGCCATGACTGAGAATCAAGTTCTAGTGAATTCACTTCTTTTTCTCTATGAACATTAAAAAAATCTACAAACTAAGCAAGTTCTTTATAAGCTTTCTGAGGAAGAAATATTCCAAGACACATACTCATATTTTCCTCTTCCTTTAAAATAATATCTCACTGTGAAGTTCACAAACTTCAAGTCAGTAACTTGTTTGTGGACAAAAATAATACATATTGATGTTTAAAGTGGGATAAACTTGCTATTCAAAAGGATGATGCAATCAATATATATCCCTGGATATCAAGTCAGGCCCACCAGAATAATTTTAATTTTATTTCCAACTCCCTATCAGAAACTAAAAAATTGTTTGTGAAAAACTGTTTGTGAAAAATTCTTCTGTGTTGTTTACAAAAAAATCAGATTTTTCATTCCATTGTGCCTTTGTTAGTGTTTTTCACATATACAAGATGAAAAAACTTAGGCAGCAGTGGTATGTAATACTTGTAAAAATGACAAAAAAGGTGCAATGCAATAGACAGTCGAATTCCAAATGCATAATGAAGTAGCCCAGTGATGTTTCTCTGGGTCATGCAGGAATATTAGATGCTAGTGGTTGTATTACTTAAAAGAGTCATCGGTTTCTGTTGTTAGGCTCCCTGGATCTTCCCTTTCCCACTTTTCTGATCTCAGTGTTTCCCTATCCTTCTAACCCCTCTCTTCATTCCACATAGAACTCCTGTGAGGGTTTTTAGGAATGCCCACTGCCAGCCCTGGAGCTGTGCTGGAGCCAGGCCGGTTTATACCAGCTGGGAATTCATTCCAGTGGCCTTTTTGGGACTTTCCTCACCATTACTACCAGACCTCATCCTGAGAGCTCTGACTGCCTGCCTGGCTGGGCTCTTCAGTTGTGCAGTGAGCTCAGCTGCCTTTGCTCCTCCACATGAACCATCCAGCCAATTTGACTGGGATACAATTGCTTCACACTCAGTGTTGGGTATTTTCTCCTCTTCAAGTGCCCAGATCCTCCTGCATTCCCTGATAGTGCCAGGCAACACTCCACTGTATTCAGGGATAAAGCCAAGCCAACAGCACTAAAACTCTGTAAACAATTCCCAAGGATTCAAAGCAAAATGTGCAATGGTGTGCTTTCCTCAGAGGCAAACGTCATGGATATCAAGAACCTGTGCTGCTAGAAGATGGAGACTCAGTAAATATCAAACACGTTGTTCTACTCCTGCCCCTAGTAAAGCACAGCAAACTGACTTATCCAGTCAATTCAGCACTGAGCAGGAGAAGTCAGTGGAAACCCAAAGAATCCAGGTGATAAAACCTCAGGGGACAGGAATCTTAAAAGAATCAAAAAAAAAACAAACCCAAAACCAAAAACTTTCATGAAGTTCTAAATATCAATGGTTCTTACGGTAGATACTTCAAGTGCACTCGATTATAACACATCCATGAGCTGGCAGTGGAAAAATCCAATTCCAGCAGCAGAGATGACTTGCAGCTGCAGCTGATGGAGTGAGGGATGTGAATACAGAGAGCACTTACGTGATGAAGGCAAGGCCAGCAATCAGTTGTGTGCTTCAAAGCAATAAAGCACAATCATCGTGACAACAAGGCCCCATTGTCAGCTCGGGCTCTCTGTTGAAAGGACCTGCACAGGGGAAGGTCTCTTGCCCCCAAACCCTGGAGCGCCTTCTCCATGTTCCTTTTTTTTCCCTTTCTCTTTTTTTCCCCTCTCGGCTTTTTAGCTGAGATTTCCTCATTAGGGGGCAATTCTTCAGCACAGTTAAAACCTTCCAAGTCACCTCACCTTGCTTATGTTTTGTTCTGCCTTCACATCAGTAGCTCAGGTCACAGAAATGTCTCTCTGCGGGCCATGGCTGGGAGCCAATAAAGCAGGTTCAACTCTGTGACATGCAGTGGCATCGTGCTGTTTGGGTACACTGTGCAGTGGGTAGGTGAGCGTTCTGTGACGCAGAAACACAAGTGTACTTTTCCTAGGTTTTGGTGTGCATGGCTTGAACAAATGTTCTTTTTATTTCTTCTTCTTCTTCTTCTTCCCCAATCATCAGTTTTTCTATCAAAACTCTCTTTTCCTCTCGTCACCCGCCCTATTCTCCCCCTGCGGACAACTTAATACTACTGGAGAGCCCCAGCTCTTTTCAGCTAAGCCAGCTTTTCAAAATAGTACAATTCTGTCCCTAATCATTACATAATTCTCAGTTTCAAAAGCCTTTGAAATATGCCTTTTCTTTTTTCCAAAAGACCCATCATTTAGAAGTTCCTTAGAACCACGTTATAATTTAAGCAGTTTCCTGTCCCAAACAACAGTGACTGGTACCAACCCTAAAGCTTTGACAGGTTTGCATTAGTCCTGATTCAATTTTTGCAGTACAAAGAGGCATTCCAAACACTCACAGAAAAATAATTCACTGCTAGTCCCTACACTGAGCATCTCACTGTACGTTTTAAACATGGATAGCAATACAAAGAAAGACTTGACATAGAAAGAAAGAACACTTAACAACCAAGGAAATGGTTACAAGAAATGGAAATCATGAAGACAAAAGCATGGTCCTTATTATATGGTCTGTGCAGTAATTTAAAGTGTGGTCACAGCATCAAGCCTGACAGAGTTCAAGAAGGATTTGGGTGATACTCTCAAGCACTGGGTGTGACTCTTGGGGAGGGTCCTGTGTAGGGCTAAGGGTTGGACTCAAGGATCCTCAGGGGTCTTTTCCAACTCAGCATTTTCTGTGAATCTGTCATTATGATTCTCCTCTCACTGAAATCAGTGGCAAAAATCCACAGACCTTAATTACAGCAGGGTTCAATGTGGGGAGAAAAAAAAGGGATATATGAAAAAGACAGGTACTACTTACAGAATCATGGAATATACTGAGTTGGAAGGATCTTTGAGTCCAAGTTCTGGCCCTACACAGGACAACTCCAAGAATCACACCATGTCCAAATGCTTCTTGAGCTCTGTCAGGCTTGGTGCTGCGACCACTTCCCTTGGGAGCCTGTTGTGAGTACCCAATCACCCTGCAGGTGAAGAACCTTCTTCTAATATCCAACCTAAACCTTCCCTGACACAACTGGAGGCCACTTCCTTGGATCCTGTCACTGCTCACTGTCAGAGGGAAAAGAGCAGTGCCTGCCCCTCCTCTTGCCCTCAGGAGGAAATTGTAACTGCAATGAGGTCTCCCCTCAGTGTCTTCCAGGCTGAACAGCCCAAGTGCTCCCAGCCATTCCTCATTCAGCTTCCGCTCAAGGCCCTTCACCTTCTAATACTCTGATCCGACAAACTTTGTTGTCTGCTTTAGACCTCAGTCATTGTGCAGTGGCACTGAATTCACCCCACTGAACGCAAAGTAAGTGAGAATTAGCAGTTATTCATTGTTACAGCAAGAACCTGACAGTGTTTGCCTGCAGTGTCTGTAGATGAGAAAGAGGTATTCAGTTTCTGCTTGCATTTCAGAGAGCCAACAGGATTCTTGAAGTCTTCATGCACCTGCCATGAAAAAACAGCCTTTAACAAGCAAGTAAAGAAAAGTGAGGTGCAGCCAGCTGCAGAGGTAATTCTGTGTTGTGAAGTGCCCCACAAGCTCTGAAACAGGAAACAGAGGCAGTTTGCACTACTCAGTGCATTGTGGTGATCAGGCAGCTGATTCAGACCTTCGGGGATCCGGATCCATGGGAAAAGGAAAGTAAAAGCAACATGAATTTATGCAAAGGGTTGGTTTCACTGAAACCTGCATGCCGTGGTACAGAATTACTAGAAGCCATGGAGGCCCAGAGGGAAGGATGGATCAAAAATAGCAAAGTTCATACCCATATATATTTCTTCATATACCTCAAAACTCATCCAACTGCTCACAAAGATATGTCCAAAATTAAATCAACTGATGACTGATAGTGTCTCTTCAGAGTGCTAATCAAATAGTACTGAATGCAAAGCAAAATTAAATCTCATTATTAAACCCTTAGATTAAAAGCAGCATCTGAGAGGGTACTGAAGAAGATCTCTGTGTGTACCCTGTGTTATTCCCCCGTCCTTGGACATCTGCTATTTTTCACTGGTTATATAGACATTTGTTTTGACCTAGTACAGCCATCCTCAGTCTCTCTTTTGGATTTATACCCTATCTGTTTAGTCATGACTGAAAACTAGTAATTTCAGTTAAAATTATTTCAATCATCCTGCTCTGTGTGTCATTACAAGGACCCGACTTCAGAAATCTGTATTTATTGGCTGAAAATATAAGGACTTTGTTATATTCATGCTGAACAGATACATTGCTTTGAGCATAAAATACAGGAGGAAAAAAAAAGGTATTTTCACTTAGGAAATTATTTTACTCTGACCTTTAATCCACATATTAATATTTTCTCTGTTTTTGTCTTGCAAAATGTATCTAATTTTATTTCCTTGCAATTATTTTTTAAACTGTCAGAGATAACGTGAATTTCTTTTGTTCAGCTATGTGGGATTATGCCAAGTAAAATCATGAAATCCTCGGAGTGAATAACATATGCCACTGGCATCTTGCATACATTATTTGCACAACTGGGTAGTTTGCATTAGTCTTCTTGTAATGTGTACCTGAACCTGATTTGCACGGACTGAAGAAAAATTGAAATTCCTCGGGAATGTTTGGTGCACCATAGATCAGTTAGAGGTCATCATGTTATTTAGTGTTTTATGGTGAATAAATCAGGTGCTCACTGCAAAATTCCCCTTTATATGAGCTATAACGCTTCCAGTTCTTTATGGCAAAGGAATTTTTATGAACTGAAGCTGAACCACATTATCTTGCAAAGTAATGGGGCGGTGACACGTGTAATGAACGGGACATCACTCACTTTTTTTTGCGTTCTCTGCATCACGCTGAGGGCACAAAAAATCTGAACCAAGCAGGGGCACCTGAGACAGTGGGATGAGAGTCTTCATATCTGGTTTAAACATCCAAATTAAGATGATTGTTTAGATTCTCCATAAAAGGGGAGTCTCCACAACTTCTCAGTAAAACCCAATCTAGTGATAAGGCAAGATGCCACCGAAAAATGTATGCTGGACCAAGAGAGGCAGGTAAAATAGCTGTTTCCTGGCCCTCAGAGAAGTTTCCCGTGAATGAGTATTGAGAAGATGAGATCTTGGTCTTCGGAGCACAAGGACAAGATCCTTTAAATCTGGCCCTTGATTTACAGCGCAAGCTTTTCTGTTGCATTGTGTGCTTAATAGCCTTTGCTTTTTTTTGGCAAACTTTATTTTGTGCCAATAAAATTTGTCTGGCACAAAATTATTTTGTGCCAAAATTATTCTGTGAACATAATATATTTCAGACCAGTTGCAAGTGGCTCAGGAAAGTAGAGGAGTCACATTGTACAACTTGATTCATCATGCACTTCAGCTGCTACAGCCATTCATCCACAACCATTAGCCAAACACAGAGCAGCTTATGGATTATAAAAAGTTTCTGTAAAATTATTTACTTGTTTCTTAGAATTTGTCTCATAATTTTCCAGATAAAATAGGTAAGGCAGGTAAAAAGAATTCTCTTAATTTTCTTAATAATTGAGGATAACTTTTTTTGCTCCAGTGTTTTATTTATTTTTCTTTTACTTTACAGAAAGAAAAAAATTTGTTAATGAAAAAATTTAATTCTTATAAGAAATACAACCTTCTGTAGGATCAGGGATTCTCTACTGACTGAGATCTAGAGTACTTTTTTGACTGATTCTTAAATAAATTTTGGTACATGTTGTAAGAAGGCTATAAATGACTTGATTAATTTTCATGTGCCCATTCCAGCCTCTTATCTTTGAAGAGAATGAACATACAATTACCTTCATTAACAATATAACAGCTGATTGTTGCTTCAAATATGCGTTTTGGTGGTGTTTCTTTTCCCTGAATGTGCAGCTCTGAAGTAGCAGGAAGTTCGTGGTATAAATGGGTCTGATGAAAAACTTCCATTTTCTAGCTTGGTCAGAAAAATTTCCAGCCCTGTTCCCTTCACATTCTAAGAGGGAAGAACTAAGAGATTTTCTTTTTCATAGTTTAGTGTGAAAGCAGCTCAGGGTCCAGACTAATGGAGTGATTCATTTATCTTGAAATCCAGCTATCTGAAATTTAGGTGTCTCATCTGGAGTAACTGTCTGGGCATCCTGTCAAGGGAATGGAAACAGATAAACAACTCCAGAAGGCAACACATCTTATCAGGGCTGAATAACATCTCAGAATGGGCCTATATCTCACTTCACTCACTCAGGGTGCCAAGGCATTCAGTTAGACTTTGTGTTTAAATGGTCTTCAAAGAAAGTTACTTTATATTACAAAACTGTAAATCTTTTGCTCTCAAGCATTTAGCAGGCAATACCTAAAGAAACCACTTCTGAAAAAAGAAAAAAAAAAAGGTGGCTTCTGTGAGATTTATTCCTTAGTTTTTCAACTTTACTGCTATGTCAATGATGGGGTTTAAAACAAACGAGAAAAAGATATTTTATAGATCAAATATTGCCTTCACTGTAGGCCTTAATTTGAGGCACTGTGAAAAACACATGAGAAATAAATGTTTTGGTCTCCTTTTATTACCTAAGTTTAAAATAAAATGTTAATGTTATTTCAGCTTTGAATATGTTTAAATATCATTGGTGTAGAGAAAACCTCCCATGGGATTTTGAAATAAAAGTATATTTAAGAGCCTTACTTGATTTTTATCCATTGTTCTTTTTGCTTTCCCACTGGCTGTGTTTTAAAAATCCATCTGTTAATAAGGTCTGTTCTTCGGTTCCATCCTATGGGAGACAGCAGGAAATAATCACATTTTCTAAGACTCTTACAGAAAAGCATCAGAGGGTTAAAAGTATATTTCAGAGAAAAATTGAATATAATCGAAATTTGTTGTTATGTTTTGTTAAAAATATTTTAGTGATTCGTGTTATTGTTACTGCTGCACCTGTTTTGCTTGTAACTGTTTATGAGCCAATGTTCTCAATGTCATTTCTGCTCATTCTCAAATCAATCAAAAACCTGAGCATAAAAAATCCGTCAATCAATGAATATAAATACTATAAAAGCAACTTAATCAAAACAAGGAAGCCATAATAAATTCATATTCATAGCAAATATGTTTTTCTGAACTGGTTACTAATATTTTTCCTTAGTGGATATTCCTTGGGTTTTTTATTTGAGGGCATTGGTGATGTGGTTCAGCTGTTGAGTCTTGATTTACAGGTCCTAGAGTCTTTTAATCTCTTCAGTCTAGGTACGGTTTTAGACTCAGGGATAAAGGTATAGATAGAGTTCCTGCATCAGAAATACCTGTGTAAAATTGGTGGGAAGCATTGCTCTCCAGATGGCATTCATGGCTTTCCCAAGAAATTTGGTGAGATGTGATTACAACAAAGAAACCAAAGAGAAGCAGAGAATATGTTTGAACCTGATTTGCCAATAGCATGAAAGGTTTTAAAAGTTATGAAGACTACCTCAGATAAATTACATCAACTGTCTCTGGCATAAAAAAATAGGCAAAAAAATTTATGTTTTGCCCAAACAGAAACTTATAAACTCATGGGCTGAAGGGTGGGGTAAGAAAGGACGGAAAAATAATTTTCAGCCTGAATAAGAATAGCAAAAATACCCAAGGACTTCCAGAACCCAAACTCTCCTACAGAGACTCATAAGATCTTATTGAAAGTCTCTTGACTGTATCTTACCTTACCTGTGAAAGGTGTGGAGGTAATTTGACATAACCTGATAATAAATTCACACCTTAGCTGACACACTCTGTAACGGTACCTGGAATCTATAATAATTACAGTTAGTTGCACAAGAGATTCCCCTGCCCTCCTCCTTTGAGCACCAGGAGTGAAGTGAATAAATGGTTTCCCTCCACTGACTGAGCCCAACTTGTGGCTGTCACTGGCCCTTATCTGGCTGCAATGTACACACCGATCCCACCTGACAGGGATTTTTGGTATATTTTCTTGGTCACTTCTGTCTGTGACATGACTATTCACAACTTGACGGGGTCACCTCTACAAGTTCTTGACTCTCGAACTCCAGCTCCTCGAGCAGCCTGAGTTTTGCTGTTTAACTCTCCTGAGGCAGATTTTCTAGAGGATTACATATACTGGACAGGAACTATGGTAAGCAAGAACAGAGCGCGGTCATTTTCCCAGTAAGACAAGAAAGAGCATTTTTAGAATCTGACTGCAATGAGTTTTGCACTGTTGTGGGACTCCCTGCAAAAAATCTGTTAGAGGCAAACCAGGTCTTCATCAAATTTGTTGTTTTGAGATGGTGAGGACTGGTGATGAAAAACATAGGAATCAGTTTTCAGTCAGGACCCTAAAAGTATCAAAGATACTTAGTAAATTATTTATAACCAGAGTATGAGCTACTTATGAAGAACATTAACTAATCTCAGCCAAACCCTGTTTCACAAACCATTGCTCCTGATGGTGTATCAGACCTTTGGATTACGATCCTGTGTTTGGTTTAGGATTTTGTTTGTGGTTCAGAGGATGCTGATCTAACAAACCTCATCTGTCAGTCTTTATGCAACCCGGGAAATTTCAGCCTTGCGGACCATCTGAGAGGAAACAGAGCTGTACACTGAAAGTAGCCCTGGCAGATTGATGGAGGCACATACAGAGAGATATTTATGTCATGAGCAGCCTAAGGGAGCATAAGTTGGTATAACTTCTGTTGTATTGGGGCCTGGAGGAAGTGCAAATTGCAGCAGCTTAGATCCCTCTGATGTTACCCACTGTGTCTAGATATAGTTCCAGCCCTCTTATACAGCGCTGCCTGTTTCATGCAGCGTTGTGAGTGCTAATTGTCTGACGCCACATCCGAAGATGACACTGAGCAAACATCTGTGGTGCTCTCACGGGGCTCTGATGTTCTCTGCCAGGCTGGTTTTGTGCATTCGTGGGGTACACAGCTTCTGACCTCAGCAGCTGTAATGAAGGAACATACCTGCCTCGAAATGGAGGTGTAGCAAATCTAGGTCACTCTCGTTCATACAAATTAGAGTCCTGA
This sequence comes from Pseudotriccus pelzelni, assembly GCA_035584735.1. Lineage (NCBI taxonomy): Eukaryota > Metazoa > Chordata > Aves > Passeriformes > Tyrannidae > Pseudotriccus > Pseudotriccus pelzelni. The sequence goes on from JAWMRA010000130.1 coordinate 69,121,773, forward strand.
GACATAATTTCATAGGTAGTTTTGTCTTTCACCAGAAAAAGGGGATGTCTCCCATTCCTTTGATCTTCCTTAGCTCTGCTCCTCTGACCTGCTGCTGACCTCCCAGCCCTGTATTCTGCCTTGCTGCACCTTCAGTGCTTGTTGGATCTTTCCATGGAGTCACTATCATGAGAGAAAACAATCCAGCTTTTTTGTCTGGGTTTAGTTTCTAATTAGTTTCACTAAATTAGTGCCATAAGGCAGCTTATAACAGGGTTAAACGTGTACCAATAACTGCTGGGAGCACAAGGAGGTGCGAAGAGGGATGGATAAGAAGGAACTTCCAGTTGTAGCAGTAGATGGAGTTACTGCAGTGGCTCATCATATTGCATGGAATGACATTCTTAATGCCATCTGCTTCTTGCAGTAGATATTACTCAAGTTATAAGTTGCAGCTTACAGCATGGGGTTTTTTTTTGGGAAGGACAGGCACTCTCCAGCTTCTGGCTGGGCGGGACAGAAAGTGCTGGTAACTGCAGGCAACAAAATGCAAACATGAGGCAGAATGACGGACAGAGAACTGAAATACCTGAACTGTGGTAGGTTAAATTTATCAGTTTAGTTACAACAGCACAGGTTTACTTCAATTTACAAAACATTTCAGAAATCCAGGATGGTTTAGTAGAGGGTGATCACCAAATAACACCCACTTGACTACCCGGGTGCGAGCTACTTGTTAGAACATGGGTTGATTATTTCTGCTTTTCACTGCACAGCTTTCTCTGAACATATTAGAGACATCTCCTCTGAAATGTCAGGCCCAATTTCTGGACTTTGAATTTAAACTGCAGTTCACTTTAGGTACCTTACTCAAGGCTCTGAAATGTGCTTTTAAACCATTATTTAACTTTCAGAGAGTTTAAAGCTCATGACCCAGCCAGGAACCTCAAGCTCAGATTTTGGGACAGGTATTTTGCCCTGCTGCTCTTAAAATAATGATGTATTTTTAAAGTTTTTTTGGTTTTGGTTTTACAGTAAGATAAACTGCAGAAACAATGTTTAAATTCAATAACTCAAGTTGGAAATCATGTCATATTTTGGCTTTGAAAAATCTACCAACAGAGAATTGCTCTCTGTTGTATATTATATTTTTAGCTGTCAGCATCAGACTCAGTGTCAATGCCAGGCAAACTGTGACACTAACTAGTCTTTTAAGTGTGAACTGGAATCCAACCTAAAAAATTCTAAGCTGAGGCTTCACACTGACATTATAACTGTATCCATACATTTATTATTCAGAAAAAACAGCCTGTAATGCTTCATTTCAGTAAACTGAACTGATGGCTTTCAGCACGTCTGGAATAAATCAATACAGGGCTTAGTTCCCGGTGAAGCAAAACAGGTTTGCTTGATGAACATTTCCAAAGTCCTTGCTCCAGCTCTCGCATAATTTAGGAAACGTTCCTAAGCTAATGATGCCTGGAGAATCTTTTAAGCAGGCTGCTCCTGCAGGTTGATGGACACAGGCGCTTTCTTCCTACACTGTCATGCCTTGAGGAATCTGGCAGCAGAACGAGAGCCAGAAAAGGCAAAGGACAGCTGGAAAACGAGAGGGGAGTGCTTTCATTAGGGAAACCAGGGTGAGTTCTTTCCCTCTTCTCCACAATTTTGGGGCTGCTTTTATCCCCATCTTTAGCTACTCACACAGGTGACAGCCAAGCCAGACAAGGCATATGGGAGCATCTTGGCTGCTTTTCTAACATTTTGTTGCAAAAGGAGAGGTTTCTAAATTTCTAGACAACAATTTCAAAACAGGAAGGTGATATAAAATTCTATCTTTTTGAGCACTGAAAAAACGACACCTCTGCCTAGTTCTTAATGTTGTTCTGGATAAGAGACCACATTTCATTGGATCCTTTGGCTGCCTTTGCACACTGACTCAGCTGGTTTAGAAAACTTCGGTTCAAATTTTGACATCATGTATACATTATTTACATTATTGTCCTGTAAATGCATTATTTATAACTATAATATAACATAAATCACTTGTGCCACTTTTTTTCATAATTCACCCAGTTTTAGGAGGTCTTTTTGTTGCCCCTAACCCTCATTTTTTACACTTTTTGGTTACCAGAGGAAGATTACAAGCATCTGTAAATGCAAATATTTAATTTTCTGTACATTGTTTTTTGAACAGGGAGTTTGTTTGGCTGAACAAAATCAGCTTCAGCACTGTTTCCTGTGGGACACTTTGTGTGCCTTTTGGCTTTTCCCCATTCCTAGTTTAAATATTTTTCTATGACCTTGAGTGGCTACATTTGGATTGAACATCACGCTTCTTTCCAGCACAGATACTTCAAATCCCAGGAAGTTCCCCAGTTCATAGTAAATTTAAGTCTCTCTTCACTCCACCACCGTCTCATCACTGCACTGAGAGTCTGGATCTCTGCCTGCCTTGGAGGCTTTGTGTTTGACACCATTCTGGAGAATAATAACGTGGAATTTGTAACTTGTCCTGCGAGGTCTGATTCCACCTTTTCCACCAGGTATTTTTACTCTGCAGCCTCCCACGTGCCACAAACGCAGATATCTTTGCACCTAATGACTGAAACAACCGAATAACTTACAAGATCAGTTCATCTTTCTCTGGCAGATTGCACAGATTTCAGAGGAGAGTTTTGTCTATCTCTAATTTAGAAAGTGTACAGCTTGTTTTAGGAGTTACCCAAAAATAACATTTGCTCATATGCATATGTTTACCTGTCTGCCTGGTGTTTTCTGTCTCCTCAGAGGCTGTGTTGTGCAGTAGCTACGGTGCTTAAAATAACACAGGTAAATCTGATGTCTGAGGGATTAACTAATTCCTCACATAATTGCCTTCACAGATACAAGGTTAAAAAATTTCATTTCTAAGACCCAGGAATTACAATTAGCTCTATGGGCTGAGGGCTTGTTGCATGGACTTCTGTAGCATCCAGTGTATTATCAGTTTTTGTGTTATTTTCCTGACTAGTTCAAATGAATAATGATAATAATACAGTCTTGAAGATTTCCGAACTGAGAAAATAAAACCTGCACATGAAGAAACAGACTTTCTTTTCAGTATATCAATGCGAAATCTATCACTTACTCATAGATTTGGTATTACTTGTGAGTTTGGTGTGTCAGGTACTGTGTACACAAGAGATACAGAGATGATCACTTGGTGCACAATTTGAATACAAGTCAAGATTCTGACAGTCTGACCTGAGGACTCATTTGCATGATGTGCTCTTAGCCCCTCTTAGAGAGAAATAAGCATATTCAGGACATAATTAACCCTCCTGTCCCATCCAGGCATGGGCTTGTGTCGCATAAATAAAGCATAGATGGGAAGAACATGCTAAAATAATACATCAGGGTCATGTGTTACTTTGTGTATGCTGATTATATGTGATATGTACTTGATTCACATACATACATATACATTCATGTACATAGCTCTCATTTGGATTTTTTGGATCATTTTTGGTAAGTTAATATCCACTACAATCAAACTAGATCCTTGGAATTCCTTCATGCCACCTCCTTTGACTCCAAAGGGGTCAGAGACAAGTATTTCACATGTAGATATTTACATGAAAATGCATAATTTGAGATGGTTTAGTCTTTAAAGGATATCACACACCATACTGAGACTCAGATTCCTCATTGCAAATTCACTGAAAATGTTCATTCCTGTTAACTGGCTGATCAACACTTCTAAATATCAGGGTATTTTGTTAATGTTCAGGAACAGTTCCCAATTAATTAATTGAATTCCACATCCATCCTTTTGTAAAGGGCTCCTATGCATATGCAAATGAGTATTATAGGAAAATAGATGAATGTGAAATCACTTGCATGTTTAATATCTGTGTCTAAATGTTCAGTCCATGTTATCAATACACAGAGATATTGATGGACTCCTTGACCACTCACTGTTAAGATTTTTAACAGAAGAAAGAAAATCTGCTCTCCTTCCTAATAAATCTCTCCCTGCCCCAAATATTAAAGCCCTTTATACAAGGGTAAATTTTTTAAAATATAAAATCTTTCAGAATTATAAATGTCTTTTTACGAAAATTCATTCTAATAGAAAATGTGCAGAATTTAGTGGAAGAAGTGTCAAAATAAAAATCTAGTCATTTCCATTCTGTCACTACCAGTTGTCAGTCCAAGACAGTCCAACAGCTGAGATATGGATGGTATCAAATCCTGTTCTCTGAGTTATTTATTTTTTTCCTTAGTCAAAGCTTTAAAATATCAACAAGCACAAGCCATGTCAACCTTGGCATTGACTTTTGCTGTGATCACATGTCCATCTTCCTGCCTCAGTCTGTGGGATCCAAAGAGCATCAAAGAACTTTTCTTCTCTGAGGGAAAAAAATGTAACAATTCCTATGTTTTGTGAATGTTCTTTGCCCTGAAAATACCTTTAATAGCAATAGAAATGCACTGCCAAATTGGGGCTATTTCATAGCCTCTGCTAAACAGCCAGCATGTCTGTATGTTAAAAAAGGACAGTTCAATACCTATTTCAGAAAAGCCTGCTGCACTTGAAAGAAACTAATTTGGCTCTCAAGGACCAGAAGACCAACAGGATGGCACAGACAGAAGCATGTAAACATATGTACATGTCCAAAAATCCTTCACTTTCTATGTAGATCTGATTAGAAATGATCAATATCAGCCTATAGACTACACAGAATCTTTGCCATAAACCATTCCAACTCTATGGACAAATATTTTTAGAAGTAGAAGAAGACATGTATTAGAAAATCTGGAATTAAACCTGGCCTTACTGGTTGCTTTTTCTCTAGTGTCAGCTGGAAGATCATCGTGGTTTGGATTCAGTCTGTGGAACAAGAAACATTTACTTAGAATGACAGAAACATCAAGGTTAGAAAAGACCACCAGGCTTACAGAGTCCAACCACTAACCCAGCACTGCCAGGTTCACCACCAAACCACGTCCCTAAGCACCATATCTACATGTTTTTGGACACTTCCAGGGATGGTGATTCCATTCCCACTGCTCTGGGCAGCCTGTTCCAATGCTTGAAAGCCATTTCAGTGAAGAAATTTTCCCTAATATGCAGCCTAAACTTCCCCTGGAGCAGCTTGAAGTTATTTCCTCTTGTCCTGTCACTTGTTATGGGGTAGAACAGTCCAACTCCCACCTGGCTACAATTTCCTTTCAGGTGTGTCTGTAGATGTCCATGTGTAAGTTAGACATCTAAGATCCCATTGCAGTCAAATTAGATCCTGAGAATCCCTTGATGCCATCTCCTTTGACTCCAAAGGGAGCAGGAACAAGTATTTCACTTGCAGATATTCACATGAAAATGCCTGATTTGAGATGGTTTAATCTTTAAAGGATATCACACACCACGCTGGGATTTAAATTCCTCATTGCAAGTTCAGAGAAAATGTGCATCCCTGTTAACTGGCTGATCAACACTTTTAAATATCAGGTTATTTTGTAAATGTTCAGGATCACAGTTCTTAAGGAATTAATTAAATTTCACATCTGTGCTTTTGTAAAGGGCTCCTATGCATATGCAAATGAGTATTATAGGCAAATGTATGAAAGTGATATCTCTTGAATATTCAATGTCTATGTCTATATTAATATTTAAACTGCTCCATAGTGTGGTCTTAAACATTGGCACATTGTACAAACTGCTTAATTTTTAATATTCTTTCTGACATAATTTTGGCTCATTTGCGATCACCCAAACAAGTGGTCACAGTCTGGTAGGGCAAACAAATCACAAGATCATAGAATGGTTTGGTTTAGAAGGGACCTTAAAGACCATTTAGTTCATACCCCCTGCCATGGGCAGGGACACCTTCCACTAGACCAGTTTTCTCAGAGATCCCTCCAACCTGGCCTTGGACACTTCAAGGGATGGGGCAACCACAGCTTCTCTGGGCAACCTGTGCCAGGGCCTCACCACCCTCACAGGGAAGTATTTCTTCCTAAAACCTAATCTAAAACTGCTCTCTTTCATTTTGGAGTCGTTCCCCTTTGTTCTGTCACTCCAGGACTCCCTCCCCATCTTCCCTGTCTTCTCCCTTCAGGTTCTGGAAGGTTGCAATTAGGTCACCCTGAAGCATTCTGTTTTCCAGGCTGAACAATTCAAATTCTCTCAGCTTCTCCTCATAGAAGAGTTATTCCATCCCTCTAATTTTCTCAATGGCCTCCTCTGGACTTGTTCCAGCAGGTCAATGTCCTTCCTGTGCTGGGAAATCCAGAGCTGGATGCAGTACTCAGGGTGGAGTCTCAGAAGAGCAGTGTAGAGAGGGAGAACCCCTGCCTTGGTCACAAAAAAAAAAAAAAGCATCCCAAAAGAAATACACAGAAGTGCTCTCAGGTACTCACTGCAGCCAAATCATCCCGTTCTGGAGGGAAAGAGTGTTCAGCTGTGGGAGTGCAATGGATCTTTATTTTTGCCACAGTCAGAGAACAGGTAGAAAAGGCTCTTTTTAGTTACTAATACAGATGTTGCCCTTAAATATTTGGCCTCACCTTTTGTCTCCCTTTCCAGGATCTTTCAGACTGGGTGTTCCATTCGTGGAAGGTTTGAATTCATAAGGTGTCAGAGAGAGCAAACAATCGGCTCTAGACCACCCACATTCCATGTGTTAAATATTTAAGGAACAATGATGCATACCTTAAGGCAATAAAGCCACAGTATCTGTTGGCTCTGAGGCTCAATAGCACCTGAAGCAGCTTCTGAAAAAGAGGCAGACCACCACTACCCCCAAAAAGTCTATTATCTACTGTGAAGCTCATCTGCATGTCAGAAGTCTGCCTGTTTCCCAGCTGCACCAGGCTGATAAGGCTGAAGAAGGCCAAAAAAATTAAGGAGATGTTTCTTCTTGCTTTGCTTTTTAATATAGCTAAATTAGGGAATATTTTTAACAGTTTTTGATCAGAATTATAAACCCTCGAGGTTACAAAATTAATCAATATGAATATACTTCTGTCTATAATGTCAGTGGCTGTCAGAGGGGAAGAGCACATGGTAACACCTTCAGGTGACTTCATTTTCACACAGATGTGAGCACACACAGAAGGCACGTGTGACTTTTTATATAGAGGCCAAACAGCCTCTGTGTCAAAAACTTACTAAATAGAGACGTGCTGGAGTTGTTCTTAACCCAAGCTAATGAAGAAAAATGTATATAGGAAGGTTTCTATTAAATGTAAGTTAAATACTTAACCTTAAGTGTGCTTGACGTTGCATTAATGTTTTAAAAACTGGCATTTTCAGATTGTCAGTCAAAAGGCAGAGGAGAAGCTGGATAATTGGCATGCAACCCCCTGAGAGCTCCAGGCTGGGGGCTGAGCGACTGGCAACCTGCCTGGCAGAAAAGGACCTGGGGGTGCTGCTCAACAGCGGCTGAACACGAGCCCAGGTGTGCCCAGGTGGGCAGGAAAGCAAATTTTTTTCTGTGTTCTTTATTTCTTCCTTAAAGCTATGAAAATTAATGAATTAACACAAATTTGCATCATCACAATGTACATTTCTATGCTCAGGCTTCTAGGCTATACTATTAATTGTTGGATTCACCATCCCTGGAGGTGTTCAAACGGCATGTGGATGTGGTGCCTGGGACATGGGTTAGCGGTGAACTTGGTGGTGTTGGGTTAACAGGGGGACTGGGTCATCTTGCAGGTCTTTTCTGATGCTATGATTCTATAAGATTAGAAACATCCTAGAAAAGGAACTTATATCTGACAGCAAAAAGATACCCTGGGTTGTGAAAACTTCATTCTTTCTGGTTTAAACTGACCACCCAGAGCTAGGAGGAAGAGGAGTGATGCCTTTATACACTTATTCCATAATAATTAATGGTAACTACTAATTTTTTCTGAAATTTTCTTTGGATTTGAACTGGATGGACCAACTCTGAGTCTAGAGTGTTAGTCTTAAGCCTGTCACAAGTTCTTTGATGCATCACAAACATCCACCTTGTCAGTCTAATCTGCAGCTCCTTCTCACAGACTGTGTTAAGCTCATTATTTCAGATGTACAGCTATGACAATTAAACTTCTCATCTGTTAAGCTTCCATGGCACTTATTTCTCCTGTGTGCATTTCCTTCCTCTGTCTCTACCACCTACTTTAAAAAAAAAAATGGAGTAATTTTTATTCAGCTTTTGAGCTGTTCTTGACTGACTGGAGGTCTCTTTCTGTTTGAGTTGTACATCATATTGTCAAAAAACCCCATAATTCTGCCAAGAATTATGTTGTACAACTATAAAATTTCAAATTAAAAAGAATTTATCAGTATTCAGCTCTTAATCATTCTCTCTGTGCTAAAACTGCCCACTCTCATTTATACTTCCCTAAAGATTTCAGTGCCAGTACTATCATACATTTCTTCTGGACCGTGGAGTAAGGAACTGCACATCCCAATTATGCAAAGAATTATATGCTCAAATTTTCTTGTATCAGCAGCTATGCAGTTGACTTATTTTACAGCACTGAGTTGTGAGACAGACAAGCAAATGACAAGGGAACAATGTACAAGAGACTCATATTAAGTTTAGTCCTCAAGCGTGAGATTATCCTGCAGACATTACTGAAGAGAAATCGTTGTGTAATGAATGTCTCTGGATCCACTCACATATAATGTTACTACATAATCTTGTTAATAAGTACACGAAGCTTCCTTTTGAAATATTTACATTTTGAAATCAAATATGTCTGCTGTGGGAATTTTTTTGGAAATTCATTGCTTCAGTGACTGGAGAGGTTTTTGTTTCAAAGTGAATGCTGTCATTGTCTGTTTATTAATTTCAGTGTAAAGACTGTTGTTTAACTTCTTTCAGTTTTTTTTAACCATTTATGGTTTTATAGACCAAGTTTTATAGAAAGACTGTGTTTTACTAAAGTAAAGAAAGCAAATTCTGGTTATATCTCAGACTCTATTTCATTATTATTATTCTAGCTTTGCCTGAATACATTTGTCTCAGTGGACAGATGTATGGTGTCAGGTAATAGGTGGGGGAAAACCTTGCAATGATCAAGATGGGGGCTGCTAATAAACTTGCTGAGATCCACAGAAAATTATATGTGGGGATGACAAGGAGATAATCACACCCAGAGAACAGGCCCAGTGATGAAGATTGCCTTGATGATATAGGTGGAAAATACAAAAGGAGAGGAGGGATCACATTTCAGCTGATTTAGCAAATACAAAAGCAGGAGATGAGGATAATATTTCAGTTGCTTCGGCAAATACAAAATGTCAGTGTCAAGGAAGAAGAAGATGGAAGTCATGGCCAAAATCCTTCAAATACTAAAAACAGGAGAAAGAAGTAGAGGATCTACTGACAGAAGAGAGCTGTGCTGAGGGAACTGAAGAAAACATCATAGTACATGCAGTAATATATAAAAAACCAACAAGCAAACAAACACGAAAAAGTGTATGTATTGTCAAAATAAAAAAAATTATACTATTATCCACACAAAAATTTCTGTATCTGTATATAAGGGATTACAAAAAGGCTTTCTGAGGCTTTACAGGGAGAAGAGCAGAAAAGCCTGTGCAAGGCAGTGCAGAATCAAAGCAACACACCCCCCCCCAAGAGCTCTGAAATAAAACACTGGCAAAGTAAATCTATTCAACAGCAAATCCAGGTGTGTGACTCTCTTCAAACTGCATTTTGCGCTGCACAATACACTAGCTCCCAACCAGCACAAGACCAGAACTAATACAAAATAAATGCAGCAACATCCCCCCCTCCTTTTTTTTTTTCCCCAATACTGAGCCAAGCACTAAAAATTCAGAGCAAGCCCGAGTGATAAACATCACTCCCTCTATAAATGACTGGCCCGTTGCTAATGGCAACAACTCTGTTCCTAAAGTTAGCTGAGCTCTTACAGTGGCAAATTCGGCGTCCTCACGTTACTTGCAGGATTCAGCTCATCAGTTTTGCAACCTCCTGCAGCCATAAAACTGCATTTGAGCATGAACCTTTCCTTTCTCTTTGCACGACATTTATCACGGGAAAATACGGTTCAGGTTAGATCCTGAACATGCAAGTGGAACCAGTATTTAGTCTTGCCATTGTGTGAGACCATTTTATCCCAAATGAATACTTTTTTGTTTGTTTGTTTGAAATGATTTCCTACAATACTGTAGGCCAGATCCTTTCATTCCAGATACAGGTGGATGGAAGTAATTAATTTAAATTATGGCACACTGCTAAAAGGGGGCTTAGGACTAAACCATGTGTCGCTTGGGGTCTCAGGCTGTGGTTAGCAGATGTTTGCTGGGACGATGTGATGTGAGAGGCAAACATTGCATTAGTTTATGGTTGTAGTTTTACAAAAAGATACACACCCTGTATCCAATCTCTGGGGTAAATGAGATGATAAAAACAATCCCTCGTCCTGATTTGTGAGCCTTACATTTGGTTTCAGAGACTCTTCCCTCAAAGTCAATGAGGAGAACAGAAGTTTTTTACACCAGAACTATTTATGACCAATTCAGAATCAATTTTGTGGCTGTCTTATGATATTTGTATTTAGGTTTTGAATTCCAGTAGCTCAAAAAATTGTGAGTTATACATGAAATGTCTAGACTGTTGCGTTAAACAATGCTTAATATTTCCATAAAAAATTTAATTTCAAATTCCATGTTAACTTTTCTTTTTTTTTTTTTTTTTTAAATAGAAAACTGCATTTTAGATTAAGAGCCTTTTCCTCATAATTACAAAAATATGGAAGAAATTCATTTCAACCATGTAGAATTTTATAATCATAGAATCATTTAAGACCATTGAGTCCAGCCACTAACCAGCACTGCCAAGGCCACCACTAAACCATGTTCCCAAGTGCCACATCTACTTGTTTTTTGAACACTTCCAGGGGTGGTGATTCCACCGTCATGTATTAGTGACAAAAGAGACAGATGGGAAAAATGTCAAAGTATCAGTTCATAACCTTTGCAATATTGCACTTGGAGCTTTGTAAACTTCAGAGATAAAATACAAATTATTACTTTTCTTCTTTTATGGATTTTCAAAGGAAAGTATAATAATCTAAAGTCAACACTGATTGTCCCACTATAAAAATTATTACAGTCACAACCTAAAGCCCTAAAGAGAACCAGGAGGTGGGAGCATAAAGAGAACAGCACACAGGGGTATCTACTCAGAGCTGTGTGTCACCTAAACTGATTTCAGGGAAAAAAAATAGATCAGTGAGTTTCATAATTGTAGGTTGGATGTGTCTGTTCCATTCTGTGCAGTTTTATGTCATAGAAATTGCCACAGCGTCTGGGACTGTTTTGCAAGGATATTTAGGCACCCACTTCCAGCTGCTGTTTCTAAGTGTTAGACATGGAGATGAGGGCTGGGGGAAAGGTAAAAGAAATCATAGAATCACAGAATGATTTGGGTAGGAATGGACATTAAAACCATCCAGTTTCACCTCCTGCCATGGGCAGGGACACCTTCTACTAGCCCAGGTTGCTCCAAGCTCCATCCAACCTGGCCTTGGACACTTCCAGGGATGGGACAGCCACAGCTTCTCTGGACAACCTGTGCCAGGGCCTCCCCACCCTCACAGGGAAGACTTCGTTCTGCAAATCTAACCTAAATTTCCTAAATAAATAAAGACATACCTTTTTTTTCACTGATTTGCTCTTAACAAAGCATGATGAGTTTTTATGCTGGTTTTACACAGGCTGAGATGTGAGCGCCAAAAATCTAAAAGAGCTGATGAATCAGGACATGGATGCTACAAAAAAATCCCTTTGAGTGAGCTCCACAAACTTTTCACCTCTTGCCTCTGAAACACTTTGCAGCTGTTACTGCTTGTGCAGCACACTTCCTGCGAGGTAAATAGAAATGTGCTTCCTATAATGCTTTGCAAGCATTATTTGCTGCCATAAAATATGAATAAAAGCATAAAATATTGAGGAAGATATAATTTTATAGTACATTAAAAATAATAAAAAAATTAACAAGCATGACAGGTTAACATTCTACAAGCATCAGAGGAGCAGGTGAATTATGGCATTATCGGCAGCAGAACAAGCTATCTTGTGTTTAGCCCTGGAGTTCTTTATTTCTCCAGACCATTTCTAATTAGAGTCTTGAAATGAGATCCTGCTAGCAAACCCCTAAATTACAGCCAGCAAAGTGGGGATTCAATCCAGATATTTCTGGTGTAATACAAGACTGTGAGCCCAACACATTATGCTCTGCATACAAAGTATTTGAGTAGTGCTGGTACAGAATGATTACAAGTAAAAAAAAAAGTGTGGGTGTTAAAAAAGAGAGAGAGAGAAAATAACAATTCCCCATACAGGTGATCTTCATGGGTACAGGAGAAATTACCACGTTGTACATAAAGCCAAGAAAACACAAAAGTGTTTTGCAGAAAAAATGGTGAAATTCCACATCAGAGTATTTAAGAACTGAGTTGAGCAAGAACTGCAAAAAGCAACGTAAAGCAGGAAAGGGAAAGGGAAGCAGAAAGGAGAAATAAATGGCAAAAGGAAATGAGAAAGACTGACTAGAAGGAGAAAAAAAGCCAAAAACTTCCTTGTGTCTGGAATAAAACTATGAAGCCTTACATTGCTAAAATATAGTCTGTACCAATACAGCATTGCAAGGGAAAAACTTTGTGTCTTGGATAAATCTTTCTTTTTTGCTGACATCTCACGTAGAGTATAAAGATATATATGCATGTGTATGAGGAAAAAGAAAACCTCTGATTTTAGACTATATATCAAACTTTACTACAGATTTGTAATACCTATTTGATATCTATGACTGAAACATGTGCTTATTAAGATAAAAAAATCTAAAACAAATTAAACCAGAAATATAAGATGCCACAAGTTAGAAGGGACCCCAAGGATCATCGAGTCCGACTCCTGGCTCTGCACAGGACACCCCAGTAATCCCAGCATGTGCCTCAGAGCTTTGTCCAAATGCTCCCTGAGCCCTGTCAGGCTTGGTGCTGTGGCCACTTCTCTGTGGAGCCTCTTCCAGTTCCCAACCACCCTCTGGGTGAAGAAATAACCTAAAATGTAAAATGAACCAAGAGAGCAAAGAATTGTTCCAGTTAGACTGCGGCCCAAGGTTTGCTTTTAGCATTTTTATTTTCCAGGCAAAAACATCCAAAGTGTTTGTGTTCCTCCTTAAAGCTAAACCAGTCTCTTGGATTTGCCACTGAATGAATCCACCAGTGAAGGCAAAGGAATTGATCAGACGCTTCCTGAAACTATATCCTTTGTGGACAGGAACTGTATAAATAAACAAACAGAGGCTCTGAGCCAGGGATATTACTTTGGGAATCTAAGGTAGACAAACGGTGTGATAAATATTAGTTTCTTAGCAGAGGACACAGGAAAGAAACCAGCCATGTGAAATCAGCGGCACAGGTTGCCTGTGTGGTTAGTGAAGCGAGGACAGCATTTCTGCAGGTTTCCAGGGGGTTCTTTGTTTTATCTAATGACCTGATATCTTCACAGTCAATTAATTTCCCGGTGTCTGTAAGAATGTGTGGTCTGTGCAGTACTGGAAAGAAATGGAGACTTTCAAGATAATTTTTACTCTTTTTTTAGAGTTAGTGATATTTTCCTACTATGTAAAAAATTAAGGAGGGCGAGAAATATTGTGAGAAAAAAATTAAAAGGAAATATCTTACTGAAATTCTAGAATATCTCATATGGGGAAGATAAAATAGACAGGGAGCTCGTGAAGGGCAAGTCAATGACTGCCTTTTGTTTTGCTTCATCTCAGGAGCAGAAGTAAATAACAGACTCTAAACGAAACAAATAACAGACTCTAAAAGAAAAAAGAAACATGAGAATATAAAGCCAGGGAAAAATGGAGGGGAAAGTTCCACCATTTTTTTTTTTTTTTTTTTTAATGGAGTGGTAATTTTAGTACTGGAACAGAGATGGGAAATGGCTCTTGGAGCAATTTGACTTTGATATGTCAGACATCTGGCCTTGCTGGATACAGACAAGGTAGAGGAAGGTTTCTACTTCAAGAACAACCCAACAATAACAGAGGCTGATGTTTGTCAGAATTTTTCTAATAGTTATAAGCTGTGTGCTCTGAAACTGTCAGAGTCAGAAACAGATTACGACAGAGAGAAGCCTTTGATGCCCATTTGATGGTCAGAAAGGAAAGGGTCAAATGCAAAAGGAGGTACCAGGTCCAAGAGGAAGCAGTTTTCATTACTCTGGTGAGTTGACCTAAACACTGCAAAAAATAATGGTAAAAGGAGACCTAGTAAGGAGCAGGGTAATTGTTGGTGCCAGAGACACTGATCTTTTAGCACAGTTTCAAATACATCGAGTTCTCACTCTGGTAGAACATCCAGCACAGAAAAAAATGAAAAAATAATAAGATGACATTATTATTATTATTATTATTATTATTATTGAGATAATTTCAGACAATATTGATTTAATAAACAATAAAAACACAAATAAGGAAAGAGTTCCATTGAATTTACTAAACCAAGAATTGAAAGACCGAAAAATTTCAGCAAGGCATAGAGATGGAAAATCTGTGAAAGACATAGTAAAACAGAAAGCACAGCTGACAACTGTGTTTAGCAGAAGAAAGAAGATACAGTTCACACCAGAAGGCAGAGCATTGTACAGCAACACTCCAGTCTCCCAGAATAATAAAAATTATCTGAGGAATTTTGGCCTTAGCTAACAGCAAATCCTTATTTCTGTTATAACAGGAGAAAAACCAGCATGAACAGAATGCTGAAATTCTTAACCAAAAGGGAACATTACAATTTAAATCATAACTTACAGTTAACCTAGTAATGAATATTTGTAAAGGCAAATGAAAATATATGCAGGAATGCATCATAGGGTGTTTGGGGTCAGTATCCAAAAGAACTGGAGAAAAATACAGTCCTTGGAAAAATATGATGCAAAGACTGATGCTTTTCCACGATGCAGACAGCAAAACAAGGTCAAGGATACGTCAGTAGCAAGAAGACAAATTACTGAAGAGATGTAGCCACATGTCTTTATGGGAATAGAAGAGCTGCCAAGAGAATATAAAATCAAACTTGTGACATCACCAATTCTAACAACAGTCTCTGACCTCTGTATTTTCTTTCTAGAGAAGGTATGAAAAAAGAGAATTGAAGATATGAGAGGTATTTGACAGATGAAAGCACTTAAGGACACACAGGCAGTGAAAGCCCCAAAGTTCAGCAGAAAATTAGCATATGTATGTGG
The DNA here is from genome assembly GCA_035584735.1 of Pseudotriccus pelzelni. NCBI lineage: Eukaryota > Metazoa > Chordata > Aves > Passeriformes > Tyrannidae > Pseudotriccus > Pseudotriccus pelzelni. The sequence goes on from JAWMRA010000130.1 coordinate 69,137,020, forward strand.
GGAAATAAAACTGGCTTCTGAAATTAGCTTGTTTATCACAAACCAGATACTCTCAAAGTTATATACTTTGAAAGTCCTCTTGGCCTTTCTCCTCCACAGCTTTTTCATGGAAGAATCTGAGCATTAACTGTATTCATCCTTATATTTGGAAGGTACTGTGTCAGCTGGCTCCCAGTCAGCATCACTCTAGCAACAGAAAATTTCTGAAAAAGAAATCTAGGATAGTGCCAGGGTTGCTTGGCATCCTTTGCCAGGCAGAAGATGTGTTGGTTTATGACAGAAATAAAACTCCGGATGGTGAATTCTGAGATACTTTCAGCAAGCTGGCCTTGAATGAGGCTGCTACCTGTGAAAAGGAGCAGATAAACGTGTGCTGTTTAGCGTTAAGGAATAGGAAGTCCTGGTGAACAATCCTGTTTCTGCAATTCCACAAAAAGGTCAGAAAAGCTGCTGAATGCAGCAATGTTGCAATGGTCAGAAAGACCAGATTTGGGAAAGGAATTTACAAGGTCATTTAATATAATAAAGAAGTACTGATACATCTGTATCTTTAGTGCAATATTCTGGGTTGTTCCTGTCATCCGGACGTAAAGGCAAGGGATGTATCAGTTGTTTGGTATATCTATATCTGTGTCTGTGTCCATCAAAGGAAATCTGTCTGGAGACAAAAAAAATCCACACTCTGTAGTATTCATATAAACATTTTCAGGGAAATCAAAACACTGTATGGTCCAGTGTGTGAGGGCTGCTCACAAAGCCACGGGGACCAGCAGAAGGCCAGTCTTTCCATAGCTGGCAGTTTTACAACCCCCAAACAGACTGAAGCATCTCTGCTCTTACAGGATTCATGTTCAACAAATAACCTTTTCTTTCAGATTCAAAGACTCTGATCAGATATGATGATTTCTTTTAATCTTTGACAGCAGTAAATAGTCTTAGGAAAAGTCTTCATTATGAAAAAACTCATGTGAAAGAACAGATTTTTGAGGAAGATGCTTAAATAAATATATGTTAATACAGATTTACAATAAGCATACTATTCAATCTATATAAATCACTTTTTAAAAAAAATTATTCAATATGAATCAAATGTATTAATTTCTGCACAAGAAGAAAGAGTCAAGGGGATGAAATTCCAACAGACCAGTTCTCATAATAGTAAACACAGGTTGACACTGGGATTATGGAATCAAAGCACTGTGAATTCTCTGAGACTTCAGAAGAGCTGCTCTCCAAAATCCTGCAAGAGCACGAACAAGGGCATCACATGAGCGCAGCAGTTTGTAGGGTTTGACTAGGGCAGCTTAAACCTGAGTAACAGCTGTGAAGAATAAAGTGTGGGAGGGAAAATAAGCAAACAAGAATATCCAAACACAACCCTCCCCCCAGGAAACAGTTGCTAATATCATTAATCTCTGCAAAACTACCTGGCAGACCTTGGCAACAGGCAGTAACATTTTTCTTTGTTATATGTTTGTTAGATTTTTTTGAGAGGACACACATGTACGTTATTGTTGCTGATTATTTCTCCTTATATACAGACCCAGCTGTCCTTTCATGGTTCTCAGCTGAAAAAGCTAAAGCCACTACTTGCCTGGTGTGAAATTCCTAAGCTTTTCATAGAAGGCTGTAAGCCCTGTATTAGCAGCTCTGAACTGCACAGCAAAGAGAAGGTAGAATGGCACATACTTCAGAAAAAAAAGAAGGTAAAAGTCACGGGAAGATGTTTGTATGACAATTATGATGTAGTGATCACTTGCATCTGGACTCTTTCCAGTAGAACTGATAATAAGTGCATTAGGAATGACTCTACTTGAAGCACTCATTAACCTTAAATATCAGAATTCCAACCAGAAGGAACTGTTGAAGCAAAATACCAACATATAAACTTGGCAACCGGAATGATCTAAGGTAGAAAAACCTAAGAACCACTCCTAGAGCAAAAGGATCATTTTTTCCCCCCTCAAAAATCTTAGAAATCTTTTGGTGCACTTTGTCAGAGCTCTTACTTGTGATGACTGCAAGATTCTTCAGAGGAATGAAGTGCTACCTGCACATTTCCTATTGCAGGTAAGAGAAAATAGGTAATTTATAGTGGTGACAGCCGGTAAAACCAAAGAGGGGTGTCCTTCCCCCTGCCCCTCTCCCAGTCTCAAGGACCTGCACGTACAAGCTTCAGGAGAACTGATCCAGCCTAATCAGAGTTCAGGATTTAATTCAGATTTTATTCTGTGCCTGGATGAGAAGACACATCAGTGGAGACAGCTTTGAGTGATTTGAAATAGTTTCAAACTCTTGATTTAAAGAGGCAGAACATGTTTTAACATGGTGGGAAAAAAACAAACTCTCAATTTACTTCGTGTGTGTCAGTTAATATTATCAGTAAGTTGTACCAGCCATTAATTCCTTGATAAATGAAATTCCTTAAGCTTTTTCTTTGAATGATGGGATGTAAAAAAACTGTTCAAAACCTCAATCATCTTCTAAAGTAAACAGAACAGTATGCACTTGAATTTAGAACAGCACATAAAATGTCAATCATTGAAATTAGAGATCTGTTGCATTCAAAATTTTATGCATGAGAAGAAACAGTTCTGAAGCTGTAGACAGTATAAAATCTTCCCCTGCTTAGTCACAGAGCAAGAATTTTGTGATTTAAATGTACTGTTTTATCTTTGTTTCTATTTTGTTTAAGTATCATATCTAGACTCGTTCTTGTATATTCAGATGTTTAGTTTTGCAGTGGTTTATTAATATTACTGTTCTGCTTTGTGGGAATTTCCTCACAAAGACTGATACAAAATATACCTGCTGTCTGAATATACACATTTCTATTCTTTTTTTATATAAGAATTTTTATTTTATGTCTTTTCCCTTAGCTTTTAGAGTGTGTAGGCATAGCTTTGCACTGCTGCAGGAAACTGAAGTGTATTTCCTTTGTAAATTTTTTAACCGTTGGTTTTGTCTCTTTGGGAACAAGAAGAGGCTAAAGAGTTCCTTCAGAAAAAAGAAAGTTCTGCTATAAATGTTTGACATGCGGAGGGATTGATCTGCTAAACCATTTGCTTGTTTGTTAAAAGGATGTATAACTCCTCATCTTTCACTTGCTTTCCACCAGCACCTGCCAATCCCAGTCCTGAAACAAGACCTTGGCCATAGGAAAGATCCTTTTTGCTCTGTTTTGGGGAACTGGTGTGGGGCATATTTAGTTATCCATGACAATTTTGAATTTGCCAACTGGTGCCCTCTGTGGCTTGTGTAACAGCCCGGCCCCAGCAGCTGCTCTGCACGAAACCACTGCGTGTAAGAGGAAAATTTAGCTGTATCCACCCATTCCTCCATCCATCTCTCCATCCATCCATCCCTCTGTCCATTCATCCATCCAATGTCACTTTCCCTGAAGGCCAAAGAATGCACTTGGCTGCTCATTGTACAGATGGAACCTGTGATCCCACAGCTCTTCGACAATCCACGTTTTAGCTGAACGTAGAACCACTTTGTTCTCCACTGAGCTCTAGGGGCAGATCCCTACCTCAAATACACAAAATCCAGCTGAGACTGGTTCTTCAGACCACAAAGAAAGGTGAACTGGGCCAACATGGCACAGAAAAAAGGTGGCTTATACTCTGAGAGGAGTGTAGCTGATGCACTTCAGAGAAAAGCCCAGCTTGGGTGGCCTGGCTGTTCCCAGCAATCAGAGATCACCTGGACACAGCTTGATGCTTCTCATGGCCTTGGGTCAAATATTTACCTTGTCCATAATCACTGTATCATACTTACTTCTCATAACCTTCAGATTTTATGTATTTCATACTTCTCAGCTGAGGATACTCTTTGTTTACCTTCATTTTTCACACCTCTTGAACACTTTTGCTCTTTCTGTCTCCCTTTATAAGGCCAGGGGTGAAAGTGCTACAGCCCTTGAATTTTCAACAGGCTGACCATCCTCCTGGTCTCAATGGTTTATATTGCTGCTGGTATATTCAGGGCTCTCACAGCATCAAGTTTTGCAGGTTTTCTTTGCAGGCAGACTGAGTGAAACTGGATAGGTGCTGATAAAAAAATGAAAAATGCCAGAATTGCTGAAGAAAAAAAATGTAGTTTCCTAAAATTCCTATATTTTACTATAATTCAATTTCTGTGTTTTGCTATTTGCATAAAGATGTTTTTTTTGCTTTCAGCACTGAGTGTCTCATAGGTGGTGTTAGGGAGGAAGGAGTGTAAGTTATTTCCCTAATATGGAAGGACAAAGGCGGTTTTTTTTCTTGACCTTGTTACTTTAAAATATTTATAACCAGAAGACTAGATGAATAATTCCTCTGAACTATATCCTGTAACTCTGGGAAAAGATAAAAAATTCTCACTTAAATAATTACATTTTGGAGCTCAGAATTTTTTTATTATTTTACCTGAAGTAATCCAACTGAAATTTAATTTGATTCTTTAATTAAAAGCAGAAAAATTAAACAGTTGTAAAAATTGTTCCAATCTCAAAAAAAAAAGTCTCTAAATAGATATTTTTTTTCTCAACAAGTCCAGTGAGAGGGAGTTTCAGAAGACACCCTCCACATGTGGTTATTTCCTCTGTGCAACTCAATGGAATAATTCACAATCAAAATTTATTCGTGTCTTGGAAACTGCATCTCATTTTTCATCTCAGGTGTCTGGATCAGGAACCAGTGTCAGCAATAAAACATTCCCAGCTGCACATGAAATCTGATTTCCACATGCCTTCCCATTAAATACAGGCTGTCACCTGTAATGATTGGCAGATATAAATGAAAACACTAATGGATAAACTGTTGGGGACTCACAATTCCTTTTACAAATGCGTGTGCTTTTTCTATGTCCGTAAGGAGTAGTTTATGTCACAGTTCTTGCATTTTCCAAGTACAGTTAAATCTTATCCTCATACACTGAACAGAATCTACAGCTTTGGACCTTTGTTCTGTTTAGAACTCATTAGACCTCTGCTACCAGAGAATTTGGAGCACACAATGATCTTTAATTCGGTTATCCCCATCATATCCTGATAAGTAGTATAATACCAATAGCCCAAATTTATGGTTCTAATGTGTGGAATAGAAGTATTTATGTGTTTATCTTCTGGTGAAACACATCTGGGCACCACAGCTTGAACTTGCTGCAAGCTTTAGCCATCTCCTATGGCAGCTGTGCGGATGTGGGTCACTCCCTGCAGAAGGAGGGAACATCATCAGATACAAATCCCTTTCTCTCAGGAAGATGTACACCAAAACTAGAGGTGTTCTGGCATTGAGTCTGCCTGGAGGAAATTTGAGTCCTTTCACCTTTCAGGTGTTTCCCTTGACAGAAGTAGAAGGAATAAATTCTTTCCTTTCTGCTGACTTTTTCCCATTTGTAGGAAATAATTTAAAATTATTTTCAAATTACAAACCCCAACATCTTGGTATGAACGCAGTATTTTTTGTTGAAGGTGTATGTGTATTAGATGGGACATAGAATCATAGAATGGTTTGGGTTGGAATGGACCTTAAAGGCCAAGATCTGGTTCCAACCCTCCCTGCCATGGGCAGGGACACCTTCCACTAGCCCAGGTTGCTCCAAGCCCCGTTCAACCTGGCCTTGGACACTTCCAGGGATCCAGGGGCAACCACAGCTTCCCTGGGCAACCTGTGCCAGGGCTTCCCCACCCTCCCAGCCAACAATTCCTTCTTGATATCCCATCTATCCCTGCCCTCTTCCAGAACCCATGAAAAAACACCCTCCTGCTACAAGAGTCTTGCAAAGCTTGAGTTGACTAACAGCTGCTAATAAGCATAGGATAGTGAGGTCCCTCCCTGTGTCCCCCTGGCCCACACCCAGCCCAGTGCCAGCCTGAGACAGGAATTGCCATTGGCCGTATGTGGGCCACATGTGTGCCCTCTTTGTGTTTCAGCTCTTACCAAACCTTCTCCAAACACATCTGGGCTGCTACCCAAGCCTGAGAGAGGGCAGGGTAGTGTCCTGCACGGGCTGTGACACGCAACAAGACTCTCTCCTGCACATCTGGCTTCCCACGAGGGTGAGCTGGGCAGAATATTCCTGCCACCACTGGCCTTCGAGTCCTGGTGGGTCTCCATACACCTGCCCATGGAGGAGTGCAGGATGAATCCTCCTAGACCCCTGCTGGACATTCCCCATCCCTGCACTGGTGCAGTTAGGAAGGTTGGATCCAAGATCCCCATCTGTGCCAGGGACCGGTCCTGGGAAACTCCAGCTGACTGCTAGAGGAGGGGCTTGGCTTAGGAAGTCTCCCCAGGTCCTTTCCCACCGCTGCTGCTGGTCTCACCAAGTTCCTTCCCAGTGCTCCGCTGCAGGGCAGCTGGCACAGGTCTCACTGGGCAATCTCACTGCCATCAGCATTAAATTAGCTTTTTTATTCATCTCCTCATGTTTTGTTGTTACTGTGGGCCAGAGCTGCAGGGGTCTGGGCCTGAAGCAACTGATGCAGTGAAAGGAGTCAAGTTTAACTCTGTCCCTGGGTACGATCCTGCAGAATTGTGTAGGATGAATCTTTGCAGCAGCAGGTTGGAGAGGCTGGCATTGGCTTTGGGGATGCCAGAGCTCTCCTGGGCGTTTCTGTGCTCCTTGGAAAATACTGGGTAACTTTTTCTAACAGGTTTATAATCTGTGGCTTTGGCATTTGTCTGTTTTACTTGGATGGCATGAGCCTGCTCTGCTAGGCAAAATGCCTTTGTTAAACAGCTGGGGCAAAGGTTGGTGCTAATTTGACAGAGTGTGGGATGTGATCCAAGAGGAAAACAGTTGTGCATGGCTTGGTGTTGCTGGAGGAGCTGGGAACTCCTGGATTTTTTGGTGTCAAGCATCTCTGGAGCCACTTCAAAGGGAAATGCTTGCTGTGGGTGAAGCCTGGCACCTCCCACCTCTGTAACCCAGCCTGGGAGAGCAGAACTGACTCTGGGGTTCTTACCAATAACCCTTTTTTTTTTAAGTGCCAAATCCATGCCAGAGGCCAGGGATGTGTGACAACCAAAAAGTGGAGAGATTGGATTGCTTTGCTCCTTTTTCCTTCTTTCTCCTGCTTGAGGATTTCCATCCATTGCAGGGTTTAGAAAACCCCTTGCAGAGGCAAGAAAGCCTTCAAAGGGGGGGTGATCTTGTCTAGCAATCTTCCATGGCTGAATGAAAGCCTTTGCAGTCTTTGGGGATCACACCAGCAGCAGGAAGCCTCCTCCATTGCTCTCATGGTGCTGGAGTTCAGGACAGAGCTGGATTTCCCTCTCCTGTCTTAAAAGTTACACATGGAGAGCCCTTATCCAAGCACTTTGAAAATAGAAATTATCACCAAATCGCTTCTGCATATGCTTGGAATTTATCTAGTAGTGCAGATGACTTTTCTCATGGTCTTTTTCATGGAATTACGAAGTCATTAACATTGGAAAAGACTTCTGTGATCATCAAGTCCAACCATTAATCCAGCACTGCCAAGCCCACCACTAAACCACATCCCCAAGCACCATATCGTCATGTTAATTCCCATTAATTCTCAAGGATGTGCAGCAGGAGACTGGAAAAACTGGGCACAAACAGCAAAAGTGCATCGTCCTTTTATTTGCAGTTGTTTCTATTGCTGTGGGTACATTATAGCTTGGATACATGTTGGACCTGTTTCCTGTCGGATTCTGTAAGTCCACAGCAGCTCTCCCCAGCTCTCCCTGCAGATGCTGCTGCTGGGCACTGAGACAGTGCTGGAGACCACACGTTCTTGGGATATGCATCCTCTCAAATCTCTCACTGCCCTTTTGCAGCTTTGTTTTGGAAGAACCCCATCCTTTTTGAAACCCCCTGCCAGCCTGCCTTGTTTCAATGGTTTGGAGAGGAGTCAGCCCTTCAAAAGAAATCAAATTTTAAAAAAGAGCTGATGTTTCATTTTGAAATTGTTCTGCTCCCTGAAGTGTAAATTGAAGTCATACCTGCAGTCCAGATGGGCTTGGGATGTTTGAACTGGGGGATCACATGGCAGTCAAGTGAGGAGGCTTTTTGCTTGGTGACTCCTTGCCTTTCCCAGAGGTCTCAGATCCCCTGGCCTGGCTGATCCACATGTGGGCACAGGATGGGAAAGGGCAGAAGATGTGACTGATGGAGAAGGTGGCGGTGCTGCCTGAGCATCAGGTATCTGGGGAGGCTGAAGTATCCCAGCTCTGTCACCCACAGAGATCGAGGCTAGTTCTGCTTTGTGGCCTCAGAGCATCCTCTCCACTGCTCTCTGTGCCACCTTGTGCAAGGCCTTCAGCTAATTCCCTTTGCCCTACCTTTGCCCATGCCCTGCCTGCTGACAGCCTGCATGGGCGGGCCCTTGTCCCTCAGGCTCCTCGTGTAAATACATCCCAGGGATGTTTTGGCCCCAAACTGGGTTGTAATACAAACATGCCAACCCATGAGGGGGAATGCCTTTGCATACTGATGGTTTGATGTGAGGCAAAACGTCTCATAGCAGCGGTTTCATGTGGAACTTTTTTGGGTTCTGAATTATTTTGTCTTCGAACTTGGTGTTCCCAGGGGACAAACCTTTAAAGCCTTTTGATGGTGAAGTGAGAGCTTCTGCCATGGAGAAAATTAAACGTACAGTCAGGCTTGGGGTGGTTTGTAGTTCTTCCTCCTCTCCTACTGCTCCCCCAAATTCAGAGGAGCTTTTCCCTTTGAGTCCACCCAAGGTCACATAGCACCATCTGACACACCAGGGCAGGCAGTGATTTCTGCTGACGTGGATCCCACGGTTTAGGTGAGCTCTGTCTGACCTCGGGGCACTGTGGGAGCTCGTGGTGGTGGCAGAGGTGGGTAGTTCCTACATGGGGGCTGCTTTGAGCTTTATCTGTGGGGGTTTTTTGTTGATCTGGCACAAAAACGTGCCTTAAAATTGTCCTGAGTTTGGACTGAGGTTTTTCAGTGAGAATCAGCAGATGAAGTACCATGTTGGGAATGTCCCTGGGAGCCGCCGTCCTCATTCCTGTTCCCTGAACAAACGGTTCTCTGCGTGTCCTGTGATGCTCAAGGTCCTTCGACCAGGGCAGGAGAAGGTTTCGTGTTGGTTGTGCCCATGGGTGTGGCCTTGAAGGCCTCTGGGAATAAAGCATGAGGCAGCACATGAATCAGCCTGGGGAGGTCATGGCAATGAGTCCTGGCAGCTGAGAGCTGCTCAGGTGTCCTGGCAGTGTCATGGATACCAACCCTCTGAGCTGCTTCCGAGCAGCCAAAGGGAGAAAAACAATATAGGTAATTTGGTGATGTCTGGGGTGGTTTGGAAAGGTTTGCCTCCGTCCTTCTTCAGCCCTAAAGGGCAGGACAGCTGAGAAAGCACCCCATTGGGGTGCCTTGAAGTGAACTCTAGCTCTACCAGGCTCTAACATGAAGAGTTATTGCTGTATTGGGTGTTGTTTCCCAGCCTGGCCATCGCAGAAGCTCTTAACCCCCCTCTATCCTTTGCATCTCTGCCTCAGACCTTGGCAGAAGTGAGGCTTCCCAGATATGGGATCAAGCAGGGAAAATAATCTCTGGAAGGAAGCCTTGGGCAAGTTGGGCACGGCTCTGTCAGTGGGCTCTGGGCCAGTTCCCACTGGTCTCTTCTCCCTCCAAGCTGGATCCACAGGCATTGGATGGCACGGTGTGGCTGCATGAGCAGCCCTGGGGTGGGCAGGAGGAGGGAGAGGCTCCTGGCTTGCCTCTTCCCTGCTGATTTCTTGCGTTCTCTCTTGCAGCCACAGCTCCAAAGGCTGGCAGCTGCCTACTGGATCAACCCAGAGCCCCAGGGGAGAACAGACAGATGGACCCACAGGCTGACAGGGAGCTGTTTCCTGAGGGGGAACTGCTGCTCCAGGTAATTTGGTCATTTGGGGTCTTCCCAAGCATCTCTGGAGCATATGGTCCCATCTGTAGAGCAAGGAGAGACTGTGCCTTGCCTGGAGCTGCTTCACTGTGATTTCTGCAGGCACTGAGCACCCTGGGACAGAGACCAGTGACACTGCCTGGCTGGGACAGATCCAAGTCCCCATCCCACCCTTCCTTCTCATCCCCACTACCATTTTCTGCCCCTTTGGTTACACTACAGCTTATGGACTCAAGCTCCATCCCAGCCAGAGGTTCAGGAACATTGTATGGTGGTGTAGGGATTGATCCCTGATTAGTCTCCAGGGTGGTGTGTTCCTCCTGTTCTGGCAAATGCCGAGAGGAGAATGGTGATAGCTCAGGATAAAACGCCCCCAGGAACTCTTTGCCCCACCTGGGGCATTGCATGAGCTCTGTAGGGATACGTTCCCCTGGGATGGGAAAAGCCCAGCATCAGTTCGTAGGTTGTGGGGGAGAAAAGGAAGGACGATGGATCTTGAAAAGAGATCCGTGCAAGAAAATCTGCGGGCGGTGGGAGCTTTGCGTTGTAGAAAGGCCAGCGAGTGTCTAATGGGAGAGCTGTCAGGGAACTTCAGAGCACAAGGAGCTGGTGAATCAGCTGCCCCAGTGTCCCGGTTCGGGAATGAACACACCAGACCTGCAGGGTCCGAAGCGCAGGGTTGCATCTCCGAGGAAGGTCTAATTTATTCAAAATGGTGGGCTTTTTAAGGGGTAGGCTGGGGAGGTTTCTAGAACGTGGGAAGGG
>JAWMRA010000130.1:69147749-69176836 GCA_035584735.1 Pseudotriccus pelzelni
ACAAAAATAAACCTTTTTTTATTTTTTTTTTTTTTTTTTTCAAAAAAAAGGAAGCCTTACTGGCATATGTTACAGATATTTGTTACCTTTTTTAGCTTTGCCATAGATGGATGTTTTCGATGTTTTTGGATGCCAGAGAATGTCTCATCGTCAGATGCTGAGATTACTTTGTACCTAAAATAATAGGTATAAAAATAGCCTCTGATACAGCACAGGCATCTCTTTCACTCCTACTCCCCAAAAGGGCAGGGAAGCAGCACCATCATGACTCCAGCTATGATGTGGCTGCTCCTGAAAGCCCAGACACATCGAGCCTGCCCTGCAGAGCTACTCAGCTCCATCAGTGTGACTCAGATGTTAAATTGTGAGGGAAGCACTTGCAATGTTCAAGTGCGCATTTTAAAGTCAAAGCAAGCTTGTAAAGTGTCCAAATTTGTATATGCAAAGCTGTCTTGCACCGTGTATTTTCTGCTATCTTCAATTACACTAATAAAATTTTCATTTCGGGGAAGAGGTTGGATGTAAAATTGGATAAATTCTTTGAGTTCTTTTTTCTTTCTAGATTATTTATTAGTGATAACAACTAATGTACTGCTTAAGGGTAATGAATCTTATTAAATGCACTTTAAATTATCTCCTAAATTAATACAAGAGTGCAGTTCCAGTGCTAAAGACCCACATAAGACTGGCAGAAGAACTAATATTCGCCTCCTGTGAAAGGCTCCATGCTGCCTCCAGCTAAAATATGCATATCCAATCAAAATCTTGTCCCTAATAGAGATGTAACATGTGTAAGCAGATTAAAATGCTATATACTACTTATGGGAGATGTCTATGGATTTCAGTGTGTGCTCTCTTCCTGCAGCCACTGTGTGATGTTGTTCATTTTTTTTTTTATTTTTGTTGTTTATTTCTCAATGTATTTAACAGACATTCTTAGTTAAACCCAACAATTACCCAGTCCATGATAAAGGTCAGTGTAATCCTCCTACAGCAGTATGGGCGAAGGGATTTTGTCTTCAGGGATGGAATTATTAGTTTGAGATGTAAGTTTATTTTGGAGGTGAAAGTCAGATTTCTAAAATTGAAGGAGTGTGTACATGTAGCTGCTTAAGAACACCTGACTTCATATATTCCCCAGCTTCTCCAGCCAGTTTAGGTTAGTACCTGGCAAACTGCCTGCTCTTCCTACCTTACCTTCTCCTCTGCTCCTGCTGCTCTCATGAGCCTGGCTATGGCTCTGGGGAAGTATTAGATGTGACTGTAATAAGACAGCACTCCAAGGGGATGGTTGTTTGCATTCCCTTTAGCCTGGATATCCCATTAATATCCTGTCTTTCGAACACAGTGCCAAGCTGGAATTTAAATCCATCTCTGTGTCTCCCCTGCACTGTCAGAGGTGAGCCACCACAATTCAGTCTCATTTCAGCTCCTGAACATGAGAGGGAGAGATTCCAGGAAGGATTATTAGTAAAGAACACTGAGGGAAAAGAATGAGAAGATTAGTGGTCAGGTGTTATACTCAAGAAATTCTTCCTTTACATAATTATGCAGTAAATAATTTCCTTCATCTGCCACTGGAAGGTTTGACCACTGAACACAATGCATTTTTTTAAGCCAACTTCTCAGCAGCTGGAGATTTCCTGACACTCCTGTGACCAGAGTCAGGCTGTGCCTCCTGCTCATGATGCTGCTCAGTCTCCTCTGACACTGAAAAAATGTTAAGGTACTGCAAAGGAAAGGCCAAAAAAAATTGTTGAACACAAATAAAACTAAAAAAAAATTACATCAGGTGCAAAAATATCCTGGAGTTATCATTTCTTCAGAGACCACAAGGGTCAAAAACTTTCGTATAATATGAGATTTTTAATATAAAGTAGTAGTTAGTCATGAAAGGCATGCGTTAAAAATTCACTGAACCCATTTCAGTATTGGAATAATTTGTATAGTTTCTACTACTTTTAATGCTTAAAAACAGTCCTTCCCCTGAATATTTCAGAACTGGGTGGGCCACTACAAACACTCTTTGGAAACAGATTTAATTTTTGGAATAATAAAGTTTTCTTTCTTTCAGTTACAGTTTCTTTTAAACATTCTCTAAAGCTTTCACCTTCTTATTTTCAGCTAATATATCATACTCAAGCCTGTCTGTTCTCTCAACATCACTGTCATCAGCAGCCAACCTATTGGTCTGCTGTTTTTTTCCCCATCACAATTATTGCACAGATATGTCCATCTTGAGCTGTTACAGCAATACCTATCCAGAACACACTATTCAGAAATACATGAGCCAAGCAACCAATAACCAGAACTCCCTTCTATTCCTTCCTTGGAAATTCCGTTTCATTTTGAGTGATGGATTTTGCACCAAATTACCAAGACTGTAAGTACTTGTTGTAACTCCTGTGGTGAGCTGCTTTCTGAGCTGTCACCTCTGCTCAGACACACCCACACCCCTCAGCTTTCTTGGATTCTTGGTGTTCTTGACTGCCTGACATATGAAATTTTGTCACATGATGGCCTCCTATTTCAGCTTGTTGCAGCAGCGCAGTGAGTAGGGCATGGGGAGATCATTAGCTCATGGAATTGCCTTTCTGTAATATAGAGAACAGAGCTATACCAGGGATTCCACTGCAGGGCTCAGCTCTCCAGAGCTCTCTCGGGTGAAAACACTTCTGCAGAACCTGAACCGAAAGCAAGAAAACAAGCAAACTCAGTGATTTATTACTTTTATTTATTTTTTACTGAGGCAGGATGAAAGAACTGGAGATGTTCAGCCTGGAGAAGGGAAGGCTCCAGGGAGACCTGCCAACACCTTCTGGTGCCTAAAGGGGCTCCAAGAGAGCTGGAGAGGGACTTTGGAGAAGGTCCTGGAAAGACAGGACGAGAGATGATGGCTTTGGACAAACAGAGGGCAGGGTTAGATTGGATATTAGAGAGAAATTCTTCCCTGTGAGGGTGGGCAGGCCCTGGCACAGGTTGCCCAGAGAAGCTGTGGATGCCCCATCCCTGGAAGTGCCCAAGGCCAGGTTGGAGCAACCTGGGCCAGTGGAAGGTGTCCCTGCCTATGGCAGAGGGTTGGAATGAGCTGATTTTTAGGGTCCCTTCCAACTTAAAACATTTTGTGATTCTATGACTCTATGACTCAGTAGCTCTACCTTATTTCCAGCAGGAGGTGTCCATGTCCAGAAGTTGTTCTAAAAATCAGGTTTTATTTAGTAGAATTACTTCCATGCAGAAGTACATTTCCCTATACAAAGAGATCATTAAATGTTTGTGAAATAAGGAATAAGATTTCATAAAACCTTATTTTATGTAAAGCAAGATAACACATATCCACAAAAAAAGAGCCAAAAGAATTTGATGTCAGCATCAGTGGGATATGTGTTCCTCTATTTGCTGCCTGCATACCCTTGTACTTAGGGATGTATAGACATTTTTGAATTACAGTAGTATTATTCAGTTAGAATAATATTAATTTATTAAGAGTATCCCTTGACTAATAAAATAAATATTAGAAGAAAAAGGATCTCCCAGATAAAAGAAGTACCATAGGACACCCGCCCTATTAATGGTAAAAAGACCGTGACCTTTCATAATTCTTTTATCAATAATATATCAATTAATAATTAAAGCTCTATAATTTATAAACTGGAGACTCAATTAGGTCTCTCTTCAGAGGATAATGACACCTTGGCAATGAGAGGAATACTTGATGGAGAACAATGATTGATCAAATTGTGTAAACTTATGAAAGTGGATTAGAACAGGAAAACAAGAATCGAGCATAATTGCAGGGGACTCATCCTGCGAACTGTCACTTGGCCTTTGTGCCCTGAGATGAAAATAGCAAGAATTATAAATATGCTTTTATTTCTTCCTCAGTAGAGAGGTTTTTGTTTAAAAAAACAGTCTAGGGTTTTTTTTTTTCCCATGCCTTACTTTTTAACTCCCTTGTTACTGTGGACCAAATATTTACAATACGCTGTTATTGCATATTTGCATATGAAACGCCAAGTGATGACTGGGAGGGTTTTAGTGTGGACAATCAAAAGAATTTGTTTTGATTAAGTAGCAAAAGGGTTGTCTTTAAATCTCAAGTTTGGGAATATAAAATGATTACCAACAGATAGGAGTGAAAAGGAGTGGAGGGGGAAGAGAAAGAGGGTGGGGGAAGGGAGAGAGAGATATTTCTTGTCAGGGACAGCATCCCACATACCACAGTGTCAAGTCATTTGCCTTTGCCTAATTCATCACAGGCAATGTTGCATTGCATGAACCATCGTTAAGTTTCACTAATGCAATTCATAGACTTCTCCAGCAAACATGACTAATTTTATGGATTTTTATTAATCAGAGTTTGGAGACTGATTCAGAGGAAAAATGAGTTATTGTGTCTCTCCCTGTAAGTTTTATAGACCAGTTGTTAACACCTGGGAAGCTCAAGCCGGATGGCAATGAGACATAGAGGTACTTCTGGGTGGAGATGCCTCATGTGACTGGAGCAGGCAGTGAAAGCTTCTGCACTCAAGGAGCAAGATGCTGTGTGGAGGATCAGGTGCCTTTAAAACCTTGATTAACTGGAGTGTGCTCAGTGGTCAGCAACGAGGGTTGAACGTGTGTCTGGACATGTGCATTGACTGAACATAATTTTCCCCTGGTGGATGAGCCAGTCCCTTGTGATAATATTTATGATGAATTATTACTGTACTGGCTCCGCACTCAGCATATTCCTCACTCTTCATGGGCTGTGGAGGGAGCCTCAAACATCAGCTGAAACTGGATCCTTAATGGTGATGGATAAGGAGATGAAACCCTTATGGAGCACCACTGGTTGAAGAAGTGTTCATTTTTCCTTTGTTTTAGCTCACACTGGATTTAGGCAAAAGAAAGTCTGCAGTTCAGTTAGTAGTTTTCAAAATTCTGGCCTTTCTTAGAAATGGGTGCATAAAAGTATTTGCTAAACTCACAAGAATGCTTTGGCCATTCTACAGAAGGCTTTAAACACAGAATAAAAGCCATATGATATGCTAAGGCTCCATTACACCTGCATTTCCAAGAGATAACAGCACTGTACATATACAGTGCCCCACAGGTTTTTCTCCCTTCATGAATTTAAGCAGCCTTTCAAACAAAGCATGTATTATGTATGCAGAAGGGAAATGTCTGCTTCAGAGAAGCTGATGTCTCAAAGGTAAACATGTATAAATGTTTATACATTTTTTAACACATATTATTTACCCAGAAGAGCACAACAGCTGCTTCAGAGTTGTTCTGGGCTCAGTGGTAAATAGATATTTTGGCAGTTGCTCGAAACAGAAATGATTCTTTGGTTCCATTCCATTCTACCCTCTCCACTTGTTATTCTAATGGTTATTCCAAAGGAATCAGGTGTCAGAGTATATTGATTTCACTTCACATGAGGCTTCTCACAGATTAGATTGGTACATCCATGAAAGGCCCTGAGTAGAAGGTTTCTTTTGTTTTTCATTCTCTGAATTTTAGTCTCTGCTCCCCCCTGACCTTGTGATTTGCATGGCCTTCAAAGAGAGATGGATTCTTTCCTGTTCATTCTCTCCTGGCAGTATGTGTGCACTGTGATGTGTGTAGGTGTTCACCAAGTAGCCTCATCCCAGCCAGAAGTATCAATCCAAATGGAACAGCACGGGACTGTTTGGATCTGATTCCTTGCCCTACTCGCTATCCAGAACACCAGATGAGCTTGAAGGAAATCTCATTGCTACTGTCAGCGCTGAGAGAGAGACCAAATGCTCTCACACATCCTGCAATGACTTCACTGATGGCTGGAGAGACAGAAATTGGCTAGACACTTGAAGACATAACTTCATCGTACAGGACAGCAGGAATATGCCCCCTCCAGCCTTCCTCTCCCAGCACTGGGACCCAGGGCTCCAGCAGCCTCCCCAGTGGGAAATTCACAGGTTATTTTTGCATTCAGGCCTACAGCCAATCACTAATTAAGCCCCAAGTGCACACACCATGTGCATCACTAATTCATCTGTGTTTTGTGCTTCTCCTGGCTCTGCTCATTTGTTACCACAGCAGCTCTCATCCTTAACTGAAATCCTCTGCATCACTAGAGATGGTTGTTAGCTTGAATTAGTCCTGTTGTGTTTTGTGCCCTGAAATTTATCACCCAAGTCTAATTTCTCTGGTCTGTGGTAGCTGTTCTAGTTGTTTTCCCCCTGGCTTCCAGCCTTCCACTACTAACTGGGGCTTACAGGAAGACTGGAAATGGAGTTCTCCCAAGGGCATGTAGTGATAGGACAATGGGGAATGGCCTTAAGCTAAAGGAGGAAAGGTTTATTTTAGTTATTAGGAAGAAATTCTTTACTGTGAGGGGTATGAGGCCCTGGAACAAGTTGCCCAGAGAAGCTGTGGGCACCTTAGTCCTGGAAGTGTTGGATGGGATCCTGAGCAATCTGGTCTAGTGGAAGGTGTCCCTGCCCATGGCAGGGGTGTTGGATCTAGTAGATCTTTTAGGTCCCTTCCAACCCAAACCATTCTGTGATTCTCTGATCCTCGTGGCCCTAAATGAACCAGTTAAACCTAATGGGAAGGAATAGATCATATCACTTCTGTGGCCATATGTGATTATCTGTGCCAAATACAGTTTTATTTTATGTAGAAAAGTGGTTATCTCTCAGTTTGCTCTACTTCACACACCACCACATCAGTGCAAACTCATTTTCACCATGACTATAAGCTCAGCCACTGAAAAATTAGATGCAGCAGCATATACATTGGGATGTCTTGTGTTAGACTATGTCAAGGGTGTGATAAACTCCATAGATTGATGCAGAGAGAGCTGAGGGCTCTTATGTGTTAAGCTGCCAACAGAAGATTCTCCACAGCTCATCTAGAGAACTTATCTCTGGGAATAAACATGATTCATTAAATCAACCAGCAGAGTACATGCTATGAGATGATCAATTGCAGTAAAATTGCTTTCTTACATAACAGGACACAGAGGAAACAGAAATGCCACTGAATTTTTGAAAAATGCACTTTATTGCTATTTATTAATGAGTTATTAAAAATCAGTGGTTTACTTACAGGTTCAAATTGTGGGGTTTTTGTTTTTTTTTTTTCTTTTTGAGCATTATACTGGATATGGCAAATAATTAATGCAAAAACATTCATAATGGTAGAAGATTAGATGGCTCACAGAGTTAGTGATGGGAGAGGTAATCATTTTAAAGCCACAGATAGAACAGAAAGTTATTAAAGAGGTACCTAAACAAACTACAGCTTCATTATGTAGTTTAAGTTAGTTTTGTAGACTTCCCTTGCAGTCAAAGAAGAGCATTAGTCACCTCCAGAAATTAATTCATCTCACCCTTCATTGATACTGAGAATGGATGAATATTGTCCCAGGTGGTGAATGCCACCCTGGAATTAGTTTTCTAATTTTACATTTCTTCAGTAGTCAACTGATATGAATTTCGTGTCTCCAGTGTGAGTTCATTCAGTGTTCTGCATTCACAAACCAACACTATGATTGCTGACAGTCTTAGAGTAGATGAAAAGACAGGGCAAAGTGAACAAATGAAATATGTCACTACTGCTGGAAGATGCAGATCAGGAGAGATCAGTTCCTCTTGCTCTTAAAAGAGATGTAGTCCTGTGTGCAGTTCTTGACAGGGCATTGCAGGTAGTTTAATCAGTTCATGTTAGCTAGAGAGATTAATTTATTAGTGTTGTGATTTTCCCTGCACCAGCACCACATTTATTCACAAAACAGTATTTGAAGGACTTTATTTAACAGTTACTGCAGGTTGGCAAACAAGGGCAAAGCTCATGAAGTGTGAAAGTGCATGTGAGTATCTAATGACTGAACTGCATTTCAGGGAAGAATGTGCACTGGGTAAATATCATATATATCTGGATTCAAGTGACAAAAGTCCATCTAAAACATGTTTATTAGACAAGAAGTGAAGATGTTTAGGTGGGAGATGCAGCAAAATATGCGCATTTTCTGCATCATACAGTCAGCATCAGTTGTATAGAGATGTAATTTATCCTGTTTATGAGCATCTTTAATTGAGATTTACTGACTTAGTTATCAATGTCTTCAGATAACTTTCTGATATGTTTTAAACTGGAGTTCTCTCAATGCTCTTAGCTTCTTATGAAATCCTAAAAATGATTTCCATCCATATCCAAAAGAAAACCCCAGCTATTACAGACTCAGTCTACTGAAATTTGCCACACTCAACTTCTGCAAGTCTCCCGTCTCAGTGCGTTTCTGTTCTTGTCTGCATCAAACATCTCTGCTTCCCATGGCTGTGAGAGGATCACAACTTCCTTACCAAAGCCCAAACTTTTTCACAATTATTTTTTTTGTCTATCAGATCAACAAAATGGCTGGACTTCAAGCAGCACTAAGTCCAGTTTATTTGTCTTCAGTGCTTAATTTTCAGCTGTGATTCTTTTCTCCCATATCTTTACGTTGGGATTTTCAAGTGTTTTTCTAGGCAAACACTGGGTGAGACCAGTGCTCTGTTTTCAGGAGCAGGCACTATTAGTCCTCTGCACTTAAAAACCTTTTCACTTTACTTGATGCCATGATGTTACAGACAATTGATCCGCCTTCTAAGGAACTTCTCATCAGCCATCTTGTACCAGTTTTAATCAGCCTTTCCATGAATTCACTTATCCTAAAACTTCCTCAAAATACCTGATCTTCTCTTCTGAATCCTTTTCTAATCATCTGGGATCATAGTTACTGAAAGGTGCTCTGACTTTTGAGTTCCTCATCCTGTCCCAGACAGACCTTTTCTCACATGTCACTCTTTCAGCCTATTCTAACTCCAAGTTTCATCTTCTCTGGAACTTCTGGCATGGAAAGAAAAGTATTCTAATTCTTTAAATATTCCATTAGTGCTTTTTTTTTTCTGTAAAAAGACAGAAAGTAATCAAACATCTCCTCTTTTAGAAAATTTAAAAGGAAGATATTGCTACTCTGCAGCTCAAGTTTAATAGCTGACTGCTGGTCATTGCAAATTAAAGTTGAAGACGTGGGCAAATTTCCCAATAGTCAAAGAGAAGGATGGGGTAAGGCTCTTTCTCAACTTTGCCTTGATTCATCCCATTCATTTAATGCTTAGTACTTGAATACTTCAGACTGTCTTTTATCTGATAGGCTTTTAGAAACGTTCATCACACAACTTCCCTGAAATAGAACGGGACTATTTCTGCTTTACAGGAAAGGATTCATCAGAGGTGCTAAATGAATAAACGGAGATAAGAGATCAAGATTAAAAAAAAAGCAGATTGACCAAGATTTCCAACCTCTCTCAGTATTTAGCTATTTCTGCTGTAGCTTTATGGCCAGGACAGACATTCCTTTGTGTCCTGTCATCCACCTCACTGCTGCACTGGAAGTAATTTTAAATCTGAGCACAGCCACAGTTTCATAGTTGCTGCTGCTACTCATGTCATCACAGAGCTGCTTTTGAACCCTTTCCTGACACAAAGTTCATTTATTTACTTCTGTGGTTGTTCACAAAGGCCTTCCTCCACATGCCAAGGACCTGAGCAATGGTGGAGGCTGAGTAGGTGAAGGCCGTGGACACTGTGTTGACACAGCATCACCTCACAGAAGAGCCCGATCTATCAAAAAGTATCACCCTACTCAGAAATCTGCCCTTTCTCATGCTCTTACTGAGCCTCCTCTTTTTCCTCCTGGCAGAGAGAGTGAAAGAGGAAATGGATCTAACTGGAAAAGACAACACTTCGACTGCTGAGGGGTAGCAAGGAAGGAATCGTGTATGGATTGGAGAAATTGTGTCAGCTTCTGTATGATTGGCTTCTCTTATTTGCAACGCATTGCCATGACATGCCATGTTTAGGATTTCAGTCTACAATAAATGCAGCTAAACTGTAATAGTAAGATCTCACAGTAGGGTCTCCAGTGACTATTTTATATGTTGAGAAGGATCAATAACTTTGGAGTTTAAGACTTGCCTTTGCTCGCAGGTGTCCTTGAACAAATCAGTTCACCCTTTGGGGAAAAATCCTTTGAAGTTAAAGAGCTAGAAGTACAGATAGGGCTTTTATAGGGGTTAAATATGTCTGTGAGCAGAAATACCAGGTTTATTTCCTTTCCTTTCTTTCCTTGGTATAGGTTTCTCATTGGCTTTTTAGTTCTTAAAAATCTCATTCCTGATTTCTCACACACCCTTCTTTGGTCTTCCCAAACACATGAAACTACAGAGGACTCTGCCTAAGGGCCTAGAAAGGGACAGCTGGAAACGAGTGGCAAAAATGCTGATTCTTTTTGGCTCCTGTCTCCCCTCAGCCCACACACCTCCCTGGATGCTTCTTTAGAAAGAAACAGTCAGAAAATATGGTTGGTTTATGGTCTCGTTAAGACCTTGTGCAACTCATTTTTTTCATTCAGTTTTTTTATATCCACCAAATCTCTTTTTTTAAGGAAAGTGCCGTTGCTACGCAACTGAAGGGACCACACAGAGAGAGGGAGCAGGGAAGGATGAAGGCGAGAGGGAGGTAAAAAAGGAAAGATGTTCTTGGAAAAAAGAAAGAGGGAAGTCATAGACTACGTTTTGAAAATCGAAGACAGGAAAAGCTTTTCCTTTAGCTGTGTGAAGGCAAGCAGCAGAAATGAAGGAAATCTCCTCCCTTGCCCTCCCGCTCCTTCTCTTGACCTTGTGGAGTTGTCTCCAGCTTGTAGTGCACAGCCAGATGACTGAACAATTTGAGAAATAGGAATTTAAGTGCTTGGGATGTCTGGCTAGGATTTGGGAGGTCTGTCAGGTAGGCCCTGCTCACCAGTTGTTTTACTGGGTCACCTGAGGCAAACTGTTTCATCTTCTGTCCTAATTTCCTTCTTCTAAAGTAGGGATAATGCCTCTGATTTCTGCCTTGTCATTTTAGACTACAAAACTTTCTTAATTAGCACTGAATCAACACCCCAGTGAGGTCTCAGGGTCCCTGCTTTAATGATAGGATAGGTATTAGTATCAAAATAACACTCACCTTCCCACTCTAATGGTGCAAAACGTGTTACAGCGCTTGTGTTGACCTATGACATGTTCCCACATTTCAGGGCTGTGCTTCAAATGCAGGAGCAATTAATTGTATCCCATCTAACTCCAGGCCTATTCCAGGAAGTATTTGTGTTCCTTAGTAACCCAGGCCTCTCCTGACCTCAGTAGATTTACCTCTGGATCTAATTCACACTTCAGAAATGCCCAATTTTCTTTCTTTTGAAAGTCTTCTTTTAGCAAAAGTCTGGGGTAAATAGGTGCCTGAGTTAATCCCCTGAAGTTGAATGAGATGCATTCAGGCCAGTGTGGTGTCCATTGCCTTTTTGTATGTATTTTGCTGTGTGGTGTTTTCACACAGTGGAAATCTTCCTTCCCTTTCCAAACAGAGTAAGAAAAGCAGCAGAAGGTAGAACTGAGCCCTGCAAAAGAACTGGCAGGGCAATGCTGCCTCATTTAGAATTAATTTGTTTGTGCAGGCTTGTTAAAGTGAAAGTGGCATTTTATTTGCTCCGATGAAGACAGAATTAATTTTGCTATGATTAACATTCTACTTCTTAGAGATATTCATTGGTGCTCAGCTTTTTGTGCCTGTGATAGAGGGTCATTTAAAAACATAATTAAGAGTTAAAGCCCCACTGTCTGTACTGACACCACAGTGCTTCCAAATACTGAGTTCATACCTAGTGCTTTGAAGTTTTGGGGGGTTTTGTTTTCATAATTGGTGTGTGCTGGTCACCCTCCTTGCAAAATAGGGAGAAGTTGTCATTGGCCATGAAATCAGCATAGTATGGGTGTAGATTTCTCCTCTGTTCCTTGCAGTGTATATTCAAGGGGCAAGTCAACCTTCTCCTGAGTATCCCTGAATATCCATTGTCTATACAATCTCTTTAGGTAACAAAATCTTTGATGGAGCCCTCTCAGGCAGCTTGGATCAGGAGTTTAAGATTTGTTTCATATTTGTCCATCTATAAGTGGGTCCTAGTTAGGATGCTAGTTAACCTTAATCTTACTAGTTCAGTGAAACACATAGTTCTGGGTTAAATTGATCTTAATTGTGTGTTTTCACACAATCATAGTGGAGAGTGGTTTTCTCTATCCTAATGGAGAAATTGGAAAACTGAATTGGAAATGTGGTATTTGCACATGTATACAGATTATTTCTAAAGGTGTTGACCCTTCCCTTCCCTAACCTTCTCTAACCTTCCCTTCCCAAACCTTCCCTGCAGGACTTTGATCTGATTAAACACACCTTCCTTCTGACCTTTTAATGGCAGTGTGAACCCCAGAGGAAGATTCCTCAGTTTAACTTCTAGGGAGACCTAATTAATTTTAAAGTAGTTAATAGTTTTGTGTACAGAAAGCCATATTATTTTAGGTCATTAGCAGAGGTGGAGCACTAGCAATAAGCAGGTGATTTTAATGCAAGCTTCAGGTAGCTGACATTAAATTTTGTGTTAACTTGCAGGGATAATTAAGAGGGGTCAACAGCCTTTGACTAAGCAGCATGAATCTCTGGAGACTGTAGAATTGTGATCTGCAATTTACATAGTTTCCTGTATCATGACGAGATTTTAACAAAAAAAAAATCAAAATTAGCTATCAAATGTACTTTGAAAGTAGGTAATACCTTTTGGGATAACTTTAAAAAAACAAAACAAAAAAAAAGAATGAAAACCCAAACTCTTTGTCCTCAATTTGGATTGCCAGTTGTTGGGCAGTGACGTGACCATAACAGGTTTGTTGTTTTTTTTTTGAATATACATTACAAGTCTTGTAAAGATACACATGGAGGGTTTTTTTAAGAGAGTGAAACCCTTCCCACAAGCACAATGAAGTGTATAATGTATCTGCTGTGATGGGAGGAAGATTGACTTGCTGCCACACTGTTGTTTAAATAGCTGCCAACAACCATGTCTGATGAATGCATTGCTATAAATGATCTCCACTTTTCACATCCTTCTACAAAGACCTTGTTAGACAAAGAGCTGATCTCCAGTACTGCAAAGATTTTAGCAACATCCTAGTCATGTGTTACACTGAATCATAGAAAACACTTCAATTTCCTGTATATATAGGTTTTGCAAAGTAAAAGACTAAGAAAATTCCACAGTAGGTAAAATAACAGCCAGTTTTGATATGAAAAAGTAACTCTGATTTCACCAAAAAAAAAAAAAAAGTAAAACTTGGCCTATATTCCAACTATCTGTTTATACTGTTGGATCCAGAAGGAAATATCACAAGCAGAACAATCACTGATAACACTGTTGGTTTTAAATCTGGACTGATGAAAATTAAAATGCTTTTTGTTAGCAATTGGATATTCTGAGAACAATTTTAACAGCAAGATCAGCAGAAGTTCCTTCATTCTAGTACCTAAAGGGACTTACAAGTTTAAAGAAGGCCTTTCAACAGGGGCATGTAGTGACAGAACAAGGCAGAATGGCTTTAAACTGAAGGACAGTAGATTTAATTAGACATTAGGAAGAAATTCTTTACTATATGGATGGTGAGACACTGCCACAGTTTCCCCAGAGAAGCTGTGGCTGCCCCATCCCTGGAAGTGTCCAGGGTCAGGTTGGATGGGGCTTGGAGCAACCTGGGATGGTGGAAGGTGTCACTGCCCATGGCAGGGAGCTGGAACAGTGTGGTCTTTAAGGTCCCTTCATACTGAAACCATTCTCTGATTCTCTGATTATTTGCAACCAACCATCCAGACTGCAGGGGAGGATTTGGTTTGCAAACGTCAGAGCTGCAACAGTCCTGGCACAAGCAGGTCGTTAACAGTGCGAAGTTCAACATGAAAAGAGGAAGTTGCATCAAGTTCCACCAGGAGAGGTTTAGACTGGATATTACAAAAAATTTCTTCCCCAAAAGAGTTGTTAAACCCTGGAATGGGTTGCCCAGGGCAGTGGGAGAATCACCATCCCTGGAGGGGCTTAGGAGACTGTAGATGTACTGCTTAGGGATATGGTTTAGAGGTGGCCTTGGCAGCATTAAGGGTTGAACTCAGCAATCTTAGAGGTCTTTTCTAACCTAAATGATCCTATGATTCTGTGAACTTAATGGTCCAAGAGCTTTCTTCTATTCATATCTTCCTTAAAACACAACCTTTAAAAATACACTCAAAATCCCCTGTCCAGGAGCAAGGGAAATCTGCATATACATTAAACAAGCGAAGTACTCATGAGCAGAAAGTGTTATAAATACTGAGCAGGTACAGAGCCAGTAAAACAGCTGTTAAGGTATCATTTCAAACCCAGTCAAGAATGAGTCAGGCAGCTTTGTTTATTTCCGCAAGGTTTTAGAGGTAAACGAGGAGAATCAAACAAAAGACATTTTTGCTTAACAGCTCTATGTCTTTGGTCTGTTTTACTGCCATTATCTTGTCTACATCTGCCACGTCTGTCAAGCCTGGAAGAGAGAATTTGCCTCCTACCTCTTTTTCTTTGATCCATGCCTTCAAGTTGTAGCCTTTCATCCTCATTTTCTTATGAAAGAGAGATATTTCTCTTCATGAAATCTTCTCCTCTTATGTGGGAGACTGGCATGGATTAGCATACTTTCTGTATCTGATGTTCAGCAGTGACCTTTCAGGGCCCTGTGATGCATTCTGATGCTGATCACTTCTGAAGGCTTGCCTGTCTACCAGGTGCAGCAATACTTAAGGGTGATGTAGGGGAAGGGAAATTGCTTTGAGCCTCAGCTCACAAATCTTCTTCCTAAAGTCCTAGACCTCTAAAAGCTTGTGGTGCATGAGCCAATGCGAGGGGAGGGTGAGTATTCTGGGGCACAGATGATTGGGAAAAGAGATACACTTTTCTCAACTCAGTGTCCCTTTAAGATGGACTACTTCCCTTAAAACCATTCTCTGGGACTAAATAATGTAAAATCATGGAAAAGCTTGGGTTTGAAGGGACCTTAAAGACCATCTAATTCCAACCCCCTGCCATGGGCAGGGACATCTTCTGCTAGACCAGGTTGCTCCAAGCCCTGTCCAACCTGGCCTTGAACTCTTTTAGGGATGGGGCAGCCACAAATTCTCTGGGCAATCTATTGCAAAAGGAACACACAGTACTATAAAATATAACATAACATACAACACAATATATATTTTAAGTTGTGTAACTCATAGCACATGTATTTTGCTGCAGTGATCTAACATGTAATGCAAATGAGAATCTGGGCCCTACTTCCATGATTTTTAACTAAATAATTAAGAAAGTTGCTTCAGTCAGTGCTTAATCACCTAATAACTGTTAAAACTTTAAGAGGCTGTGAACACTTACCTCTTCCATTAATTAAACAGAACATATTCTTGAACAGGCCTTCAGAAAAACAGAACATTCAAGTGCCTAAATTTGGAAACCAAATAGGATGGATACATTGTAAATTGATTATGTCTCAACTTACCTCCTAATTTGTAATGAAAAAATAAAAGTACACTTATTCACTAACCTGTTAAGATGCCTTCATGACAGATATGACTAACCATATGATTTTGTTCTTGTCCTTCTCTAGCAAAACTTGCCACTGTCCTAATTATTTTGCTCAGCTCATTCTGTTATGCCTAAAATTAACCAGAAAAATATTTAGTACAAGCAAGTCCAAGCATACATTTGGATCCTGTGAAATACTTGAAAATGCTAATGCAGTGCTAATAGCAAAAGTGTGGTGCTGTGAGACTCCATGAATTACTTAATGTTTATAAATTATTTTGGAATACTGAAATGGGGATGGCATTGCTGAAATAGTAATAATAATGTTTTTGCAGTTTTGCTATTTGTAGATGTCAGTGCTCTCAAAACAATGTGATAGACCTAAGAGAGGAAATTTTAATTTTTAAAGGGCACTGAATGAGATTACTCTTGTCAGCTACATAACATTTAGGGTCAAAAATATCCACAGAATATGGTATTCATGAAGAAGGAACTTTATTGCAGATGCAACTGTGGTACTCCAAGACAGATTCCACTTCCAGAGGGTGGTTCACAGGCACGACACCAGCAAACCCCACCATGTCCTCCTGGTGCACACACCGAAACATCTCCAACTCGTGCTCCTATTTCAGGTCTGTTCAAAGTTTTCAAAAAGGTAAATTTGATCTTGGTGACCTCATGTGAGACTGAGTGTGGCCCTTCCCTCCTGGCCTGCCTTTGTGCCACGCACAGCCGTCTGCCCATGGTCCCGCACGAGCCGTGCCGTGTGCGCGGGATAGAAGTGCAGTCAAGTGGGTCATCAGAGCAGCTCAGCTCTGTGCTGTGCATGATCCAGTGCAGCAATACAGCTTTAGTAAGATGTCATTATGAGCATAAAAAGTATCTTTTTTTAAACTGTGGATGATTTAGCTCAATGCAGTGGGACACAAATTATAAACTGACTGACTTTATGAGCTAATCAGGATTAATATAGGATCGTCTGCGAGCTTTGTGAGATTCCTCACATTTTTGGTAAGTGTAAAACCTTGTCCATCTTTTCAAACTACCAATTTGAGCATGGGGTGATTTCTTTTATGTCTCCTATTATGTAGAAAGAAAGACTCCATTCCATATATTGTAACATAATATACATGTCGTGGTTCACATTGCTCTGAAACAGTGACTGGAAGCATTGAGCTGCAAAATGTGTATTGTTAATCATTGGGTCATTAACCTTAACAATGTCAGTGCATTCCCCCATCAGATCCAACTAAACGACTGCCTGAGGTAATAGTTAAGAGAACATTTCACACAGATGAACGTATTAATGCTTTATTTGGTTCTAAATGCAGTGTGAAGGATTTAGGTAGGAGCTAATGTATGTGAGGAGGAATAGAAAGATGAAGCACAACTGAAAAAAAGAGAAAGTTTAGCTTCTCAAAAGAAAGACAGCAGTCCTCAGTTTTCTGCAGCTGAGAAGTGCATACCTATCTCACGCTATTTTGAGGAGGACTTAAAATCCTGAGGTTTCATTAGAATCCACAGGCTTTTCTAACACCTAATATCTAATTCCTGTAGCTAATGTGAGTTCTCTGATCTGGTGTTTTCACAGTAAAAGGCAGAGGATAAAAAATTCTTTCTTTGGCTACAGCTGGTGGGCTTCTGCCTGAATTGGGCTGTTCCTACATCTGGCAAAGCAGATCTTATACATCCCTTTGAAGTGAGAAGATGCCACTGCTATCCCCAAAAATCTATTGCACATATCCAACACAGCACAAAACCTGTGTTCACTGCTCTCTTTATAGCAGGGAAGAGCCTGGAAAGACATCACACAGCAAAGACTTCCTCCAGAGTGACTAATTTTGCAAGCTGCTCCTTGTAGACCTCTGTCCAAGGCACATCCCTCAAACCTATGCTCAGACTGGGTGGCAGCCTGGATTAAGCCTGCTGGTGCTGTTCCTGGATGCCATCATTTCCAGGCACCTGAAGGAACCCTTTAGTAATTTATTCTGGGTCATTTGCACATGAGCATCTGTCACCTTGTGGGGCAGCTCAGAAAGCCGGTGACGCAAAATAGCCTCTTGCCACTGCCTGAAAAATACGTGTAATCAGCAACCATTTACCCAGTTGCTCTCATGGGAAAAAAAAGGCTGTAATAATGCACTGGAAATTGGATTATTGGTCCTGGTGGCCTGCAAATGGCCTGGAGGATGTACAGGAAAATATTCAGATTGAAGGCCTTTTAAAACAATGGCACCAAGCTTTCTCACTGCAGGTCCTTTCAAAAAGCCTCAGTTATGGGGCTTTCGCTCTTTACCTGGAAGATCAAATGCACGAAGTGACACATTTCAAGGTCGGTGCCTATGAAGCTGTTAGAGAGCCTGATGACTTAGTGCTGTAAGCTCGTAGTATGGAGCCACATTTGCTACTGAAACCAGTCCATTGATGCTGCTTCAATTAGCAGTGAGCAAGAGGATGGTGCTCTTTAAATATCTGACAAGTGTTATCAAAAAGCAGATATGGCAATTAATTAGGGACTCAAAATAGGAAGTGTGATATTTGTTGGTGGGTGTTAAGAGGATAGGGCCACTGATTTCTCTAGGTCTGATTCCATTCCTTTTCTTTTAGTTATTCTCCCCTGAAGGACACGAAATTTCACTCTCCTCTCCCAACATCCTTTGCAGACTGTTATCATGTTCTATTAGTCATCATTTAGCAAAATTACACTATTTGAAATCTCTACTGAAGTCAGAAAGTGGAAAGTATTATTATACAAAGGACTTGTTAATATTGAGGAAAAGTTCACCTGCTAGTTTTGTTGCTTCTCTCATATGCATGGATATAAATTAGTTGTAATTTCTAGTTAATAGACACTGATAATTCTGCAGTGGTTGGGCCTTTCTGGTTGCATGGGCTTGGAGGGAAAAATTTGGTAGTGTGTTAATTCTAAGGAAGCTTTTTAATGTCCTATCCTTTTTTGGGATTAAGGATTTGGATGTTGATGAGGAGGAGTGAGGTTTTGTCATCAGTTTTAATGAGACATTTATAATCTCTCTTGATTGTATTTAGGTTTTTTTATTGTTGCTATTTTTTTTTATTTCACTCATTCAAGCAGTCACTCTGTGAAAGCTTTTTTTAAGTACTCCAAATCTATTCTGGTAATGAAGAAATGAATGTCAAGCAAAGCAATTTTTTCTAAATTTACAACTCATTCTCTTAGACAAGATCAAAACTGACATAAAGAAAATATCTTTTACATGTAAAAGAAAAGAGACCAAACTGCAACTCCCCAGTTACATTCACTGGGGTATAGTAAGGTGGCATTCTTAGCCATTCCAATTTACCTCACCTAATCTCAGTCATTGCATGTCACATTTGCTTATCCAAAGATGAAAAAACATCAGTAATAATATTTTGCAGGAATGAAGCTTCTGCAGCTGTTGCTAGGTCCAAGAAGATTTAAGTACTATTTCTGTACATGTTCTTAGCCTCACATCCCACTCTCCCTCTCTCTCTCTCCAGGTAATTGGAAATTGGCCCAATGAAGTTAGAAGAGATGAAGAGCAACTAAGAGAGTGAGATACAAGCCAAGAGTCTGAAAGGAGAGAGATGTTGTAGCAGAGCCAGCTGAGTATGGAACTGGCATTATATTCTTACTACTTATGTGTACCACTGACATAAAATTTGTTCTCTGTGGCACAAACTCTGCCTTCACTTCTTTTACAGGGTAGTTTTGATATTTATTTTCATTTGGTTTTCCAGAAGAGTTCTGACTCTCATCAACCCAACAGTATTGTGCACACAGTGTAAGCTGCCTTTTAGAGCAGACTTGAAAAATCACCAGGTTACTCAAGGCAAATCTTTGCCCCACTAGACTCATTTTCCTCTCTTTTTGCAAGGAGATACTCAAAGTGCCCATAAATTCCACTGGCATCCAGGAAGATATCTCTACTGCTCTAGAAGTGCAGTAATAACCAGGACTGACTGTTCTGGGATGAGAGCAGCTTGGTCTGGGAGTACTTTGTTTTCCTTTCACGCTGCTGTTTATCTACCCCACAGTGGAAAGAAGCAAGCTGTTGCAGTAGATTTAAGCTTGCAATCCTGCCTACCTTATGGATAAATCATTAGGGCCTCATTCCCAATCTAGTTTTGCTGTTGCAAATCACCTCTCTGCATGCATGGCAAGTCCACCTCCTAAAGATGATCTCAGATGTGCTCCATGTGGAGTAGAGATGCACTCAAGAAGCACAATAAATTAGGTTGTGACTGGCAAGCAAAGGCAGGGCACTGAGCAAAACAAGCAGCTGTAGCCATATCTACACCGTACTAAGGAAAGTGATCCAGAGATAACAAAGATAAGGCTTATGGGCTGATGTACAGATAGAACTAAAAGCAAAGTGTTAGCATTATTTTAATGGGTGCAGAGAAACAAGGTTTGTTACCTCAGACACAGGTTGGCATTCAGTGCTTTGGGATGTTGGTTCTGATGATTCTGTACAATACTGGATCAGCCAACCATCTCAAGCCAACTGCATCTTCAGGGTCCTTATATTTTGGTATATTTTGTAGCACAAAATATATATTTTGGTGTATTTTGTAGCACAAACATGCATGTTTTTAAATGGGAGAACCAAAATGCCTACAATTGTATCCTCATACAGACATTGCTTTCTCATTATTTTTATTGTGAGGGTGGTGAGGCCCTGGCACAGGTTGGGCAGAGAACCTGTGGCTGCCCCATCCCTGGAAGTGTCCAAGGCTAAGTTGGACAGGGCTTGATGCAAACTGGTCTAGTTGAAGGTGTTCCTGCCCATGGCAGGATGGTGGACTGAGACGGTTTTGAAGGTCTCCTCCAACTCAAACTATTCTATGATTCTTTGATGGAAGCAAAAAGTACGATTTAGTTATGTAGTGGTTAAGCCATTAAAATGTCTGAGTCTAAAATGTAAAGTTTTTCCTGAGCATTTGTATAACATGCACATACTTACATCTGTCCTTCTTCATTGATGATTCTTCATTCCTATTTTTCTTGTAAACAAACAATTGTGATTATACAGTTTTTTTCTTTCTCTATATGAATATTTATAGAGATAACAATCTGGGAATGACACTGTAATATTTAGCTGATAATCTGATGTGCTGTTGATTAGTTCCAACTACTTGAGAATATCTGGGCTTACGAATTCCTACTCTAGATAGGTAACTTTTTTGTTGAATTCCTTAAACTTATATGTACATGGTTCTACATGAAAACACAGAAATCAGGTTAATTATCTGGTAAATCAATAAATAGCATTGTAATGTCTCTATGCTTACCAAAATCCCTAAATTCTAGGAAACACAGCTAGGGTGAAAGTGTCCATACCGTGGGTTTTTTTCCAAATATTCCTTCATCTTATACTTTCCTCTTTCGGTAACACTCCAAAAATACAGCCATTTCATTTTCTTTTGCTTAAGTTAGCACATTTCTCATTGAAAGCCCTCAAGGGAAGTAGAAACTATGAAATACGAAATGCAATTTATGCTTGCCTTGTAAAATGCCAGGGAAACTGCTTTAAGACTGTAATAACCCTTGCTGCTCATTCCATGAACATGCCTATAGAAAATGTTAATTTAATCAACAAATTATAGCTTCACACAAAGCTAGAAGTGTGGAAATACTGGCAGAGGAGGAGGAAAGGTCTCTCATAATTTTTATGTTTAATCATGAATTTGAGACTCTCTATTATTTTTGCATAAATGAAGAACTTCTCCTAAATGGATTATGTTGCACTTCCCATTCATTTTCTGTCCTGATTTACATCTACATGCATGTCCATTCAAATTTTATGGGAACTCACTTATGCTGACATGAATGCATCTTAGCAGAACTCTTGATACTTTATTTGATTTTTTGCTTGTCAAAGATGTTGTTTGAGAAGGAGCTCAAACAGAGAGCTGGTACTTTTAGAGGAAATCCTGCAGATTTCACACTGATTTTTCCCTGCACTTCTAGCCCATGGATACTGATCATGGGGTGCCTGACACAGTCTAAGCGTTCCCTGCCAAATGTTGAAGCAATAAAGTTAGAAATAGGAATATTGGAGTGAAAAGGACTAGAACTAGATTTCTACAAGTCAGCTTAAACACTCATTTGCAGTAGAGCTATATTACATTTTTCAAAGGCATGTATTAACTGATTAGATCACCTGCAAATGGAGTGTTAATTAATAATATCCATAATACAGTGCAATATAATTACATTAGCAGGAAAAGCTGACAGATCTATTGTAGCTCTGTCATTCAGGCATTAATCCTAAAGATAATGGACCAAACTCTGCTCTGTCTGGGTTTTTTTCAGCTTATATATGGAGTGATTCCAGGGGCACAGGCTGGCTGTATCTTCATGAGGCTGAATAGTGAATTTGTACCATTATCCTGTAATGAAATGCTTTCTGAAAATACCTGTCAGTGAGGCACACTTGGCACACCATCTGTTTGGCTCATAATAACTCAAAAGACAAAATACTTGATCACATGGAGGAATGCCATGGAGGGGAAGACAGCAGCTTACAGTCAGTTATATATTGCTCTAATGCTAAACTCGAGCAATCCTTATTCACGTTATCTAATTCATGTCACCTACAGAAAATCTGCAGGTAAAACTTTTGCACCAGCAGTGGATGTAATTCCAAGGACCAAAAGCAAAAAGCTGAAATCTTATGGATTACACCGATATTCTCATAGCAAACAAACCCTTTTCCCTATACAGGGATGTTCTGTACAGTCAACAGAAAACAATCTGTGGAAAAGAATTTCAATGTATACACCAAAGCTGAAGTCAGGTCACAGTCCATCTGACTCTTGTGATACACAAGGCGTCACCTTGATTAACAAAATGGGAATAGAACTAGGCAAACTTTTAATGAAAAGCATGACTTACTGCAGCTGGAGATTTTTATTAGGACTGTTAAAGACTTGTGCTCTTTATAACTGGTAAACCAAAAGGTCTGATGTAATAAGAGGATCCTGTTGCAGAGCCCATGTCTGCCTTATCAGAGAACACAGAACCAGATGTTCTAACTTTTAGTACCTTTGGCATTTAAGCTAAAGGGCTGGGAGGAAAGGGGAGATGGAATAGATCAATAAATGCAGTTATTTTCCCCAAATACATGGGTTTAGACTCAGAATACATACATACCCTGCCTCACTCTGGAAAAGGAACCTGCAACAGTTGTTCTGAGGGTGGGAAAAGGCAGAAGGAACAACAGGGTCAAGTGTGAGGAGGCAAGTGATAAAGGGCCCAAGGGAGCAATGTCTAGTGGCCATAAATGTACAGCTTTGCAGAGTCAACAGGAAATATTGATTTAGTGTACTTCTGAGGGCAGAAACACTCCAGCACAAGACAGTACTGCACAGCAGAACTTCTTGGTCATCAGATATTTATTCCAGTACTATTCAAGGTGTACAGCCAACAGCATTAGTAATTAGTCGATTTCTGAATTTTAGATTTTCATTACAATCAACGTTAGGCAGTTCTATGAAGACTCAAAGCTCCCAACTTTGGCTGTTACCCTCCTGCTTTCTGCACTCACAGTGAATTTTCTGTGTAGTTCTTCCCCAACAAAGGCATGAAGTAGCTCATGATGTGTGAAATTATTTAATAGGTAAAAAAATTATGTGTTTGTATCCTAAAAAAAGCCACCAAAGTAATTCATTCTTCAGTTTACCTAATTAATATATGCTGTAATCTGTTTTTCTCATAGAATCATAGAATCATTTAGATTTGAAAAGACCTTTGAGATCGTAGAGTTCAGCCATTCACCCAGCACTGCCAAACCCACCACTAAGCCACATCCATGAAGGTCTGAGAGTACAGAAATGGGATAGTTTGCTTTGTTTTTCAGGAGGCTTTGGAGCTTCAAGGTCTGCTTGGTGAACTACTGGAATTTTTCCTTTAATTTCCATGTCAATACGGTTAATTTGGGAATTCTTTTTCTTCAGTGCATGTTATCCCTGATTGCTCTCCCATTTGAGCTCGGCGCAGTAAGTAGGCAATGAAAGGTGTAGGAGAAATGTGATATTGTTTATTGTATGCTGTGCTTTTTAATTTAAGCAGGTGGGCTGGAAGTGCCCTGAAGCAGCTCAAGATAAACTTAACAAAGTGACTACCACACTGTGCTTATGTCCGTACTGAACATTTTGATGTCTGAAGAGCTTTATACATGGCTCTCCCTCATTTTTCCTCCAAAAAGAAGGATTTTTTTCCACCTGAAAAAAAAATAAATCAAGTAAGATTACAAGATAGGCACTTTTCCTATAGCACAATTACACAAACTGAATAACCAGATGTATGTTTTGACAATAATAATTGGGGTGTAACAAGGTGTTTGCCCAAGGTGTTTGCCCAAGGTATTTGCATGAATCCTGAGTGACCAGCCAGGACTTGTCTCTGGTCTGACTTCAGTTTCCTGGAATCTACAGCTGGTTTGAGTTTGTTTAAATTACAGAAGGAAACACATATTTTCCTTCACATGAAAGGAACAGCAATCTTTTGTTATTTGACAAACACATCCCACAGATCTGAATGTGAGTCTGGTTTTGAAGTGCTTTTTAATCCATACATCTTTAGAAAGCTTCCTCAGTGCTTTTACACGTGTACATATCTATTTCTTCATTTATTTTCTCAAGCAAATAACTCAAACCTTTCTATTTCCCCCAGCATCACTAAGGAGTTCCATGACTGCCAGGATGTTTTCCAGCTACAGTTCTCAGCTTTCTTTAGTCCATTTCTGCTTTTCTTCTTCCAGCTGCCTTTTTTTTGGTCATACCCTGCTGATCACATCCCAGGTTCCCATGATGATTCTGAGCAGTGCAGCTTTATAAGCAGAGATTCCTAGGCTGAAACTTAAGAATACAGTCTGCTTTCAGCAAGGCTTTCTCCTTGGTGACCCCTCCAGAGGATAGATGCCAGGACTAGTACTGAAACTCAGGCTTTATGTTCAAGCAGCTTTGGAACTGTGAGAAGTGATCTTTTGGTTTCACAGACCATAGAAAGAAATAAAAGCATATCTAGCAAATTACTTCATCTATTCATCAGCCACTGCGTTGTTCCCTGGAGTAGTTATTTCATTCCTTGAGGCAGCTGAGATTTAAATATCTGAGGTCACAGGTCTTCCACCAAAACAACTGGGAATTTCTGCTAGAGACTCACTATACCACTGTTGTTATAAATACTGGTCTTAATTGCATCACACAAGCCTTGATTGTAGCCTTAAGAGCCCTAATCAAAGATCTGTGTGTAGGAAGAAGCTGTACAAGGGGGAAAAAGCACCGTATCTTTAGATCAACAAGGAGAAGCTGGTGAGTTATCTCATCATAAAGACCCAGATAACAAATTTAAAATTTGGAAGGTATGCAGAAAAAGCTTTCCATGCAGCTAGTAAAAAATTGGAGGTGTAGATAGATTGAGACAAGGCAGGTTTTAAGGAATAATTTAAAACTGATAATAGAATTCCTTCCCAAATTCTTGGAGTGACTTTTTCACCAGAGGATGTAAAGAATAGAAATGTTGGTAGAAAAAAAATGGTGATCGATAGAGTGCAAAGTTGAGGGCTGATATCTTGTTGGAATCACAAGTCTAACAGGAACAGGGTAAATTACTTTTTTCAAGCCTATCACCTTAGAAAAGAGCCTGAAAGATTGCTTTGGGTATGCAAAGGATCAAGCCACACATCGTGGAGGGAAGGATGCAATCAAAGAAAGGTGCCAAAACCAACAGCTTGAATAGTGATGTCTGCATGGATTGAGATCCCAGGCAGGTGGGGTAGTTGATTAGTATCAAGGTGAAGAGGCAGCCACA
This sequence comes from Pseudotriccus pelzelni, assembly GCA_035584735.1. Taxonomy (NCBI): domain Eukaryota; kingdom Metazoa; phylum Chordata; class Aves; order Passeriformes; family Tyrannidae; genus Pseudotriccus; species Pseudotriccus pelzelni. The sequence continues at coordinate 69,173,039 of JAWMRA010000130.1, forward strand.
CTTCATGTGTATTTATTTTTACCTCTCAGTGATGATATAGTAGTCAGATACCAGCAAAATTTGTCAAAGTCTGACATAGGCATGACAACTTGATGAATAGGAAATGTGTGAATTTTCTAAATCCCAAGTTATTGCCTTATTTAAAAATGTGTGTTTCTTCACAGGGCACTGTCATGTTTGTGAGTCTAGCTAGTTTGGGAGGATTTAAGTTCAAAGCTCTTGATTTTCACAGATTCTGTGTGTGACGAGTTTTTGTGATGGCTGTGTGGTGTGAGGTCAAAAAGAAGACCATCTAAGCCACAAAGCACAGGGCACTACATGAACCAGGATAATGAGCTTATAGAGTAATTGTATTGTGTTGGATTCCATTTAGCAGGGGTGAAAATAGGCTCAATCGACTGTGTCATCGAAATATGGACTTTTCTGAAGCAGCACAAACCCTGATGCATTAAGAAGAAATGGAATATTGAGTAAACACTGAAGCAAGAGCTTGGTAATCTTTAGGGTTTGTGAACTGCTAAAGCAGCTCTTTTTGCTCTGCTAACTCAATAGGCTAACTATGAAAAGCAATGAAACTACTGGATTATAAATTAATAAAATTAATAGAGAGACCATTGAGGTCAACTTCTGCATTGCAACCACAGAACTCAAGAAGATGTAGAGAACCCAGTCAAACTTTTAAGTGAGAGTTCCAGGCCTCTTTCTCACCTTTGCTCAATAGCCATCCAAGAAGCTGGTTGAATAAGGTTTAATTCCTACAGTGAGAAAAAAAAAAATCACCCATGTTTAAAGGCTGTGTAGAGGCACAGAGGAGCAAAAAGAGGATTTAGACTGCATGGATCACCTTCATTTTGGCACAAGATATGCATATGTAACTTCAGAAGAGTTTAGTGCTGATATGGTTTTTCCAAATGGGCATTTTTAAAATTAAAATCCCAACACTTGATAAGCAGAACTACCTACAGGTAGCAGGTGATTACCATCTTTTATTTATGTGTTCAGGATGGGATGATGTGAAAGAAGTCATGTTCTATTACTCAGAGAGGTATGACTAAAATGAGAGCAGAACTTAGCAATATGTGGAAGGAGTTGCTTTTCCACAGGCACAACAAGAAATATATTCAGTGATTTAGAACTAACATAGAATTTTTCTTTATTATTTAACTTTCTTCCACGATTAAAAACCATAAACTTCTTTGCCGTAATAAATAGTCTGCTCCACCTATCACAACTATTAGAGGAAAAATTGGTCTTACACATTTTCAGAATTTTTTAGCAGTTTTTAGTCTTCAAGGTTTGAGCTATAACTTTTTTTCCCCCTTGTGAATGTGCCCCATTACTACCCTTTGTAATTTTGGGTTAAAAGCAGTCCCAATAATTTTCTTTTGATGAAAGGTAATTTTTTCAATGGTCTTTCCAAACTAGACCTGAACAATGTGCTGTGCACTTGAAAGAAACTTCAGCTTCTTGTGCAGAGAGAATTTCTCAAGGACTGTAGGCCATGCAATTGCTTTGTGATAGAAGCTATATTGCAATTTGGTTTCTTTTTAAATAATTACTTTAACAGGCAATTAGTGGTTATTTAATTTTGCCACCACTGAAATCCACTATGGTATCTACACTGATTGTCTAACTCACTTTCTGTTTACCTCCAGAGTTCTGGCTTCTAAATTATTGGACCACATATCATTTAATTCCCAGGGTCTAGCATGTAGGAAGCCAGATAGTTTCCTTTGCTAGAAAACTCAGGAATAGAACAAATGAGAGGTGTATTCAAATACAAATAAGGAGGAGGAAAAAAAAAGAAAATTATTTTAAAAGTTAAAATAATAAATAGACCTATTGGCATAACTAGTCTGGTTTTCTATTAGCTAAGTTTTAGGCTGATGTCACCATTTGGGCTGAGGAAAAGAAGAGTGATTTGACTGAGGAATGAGAGGTCCTGCCATTTAAATCCTGCCTCTGGCACTGTTTGGTCAGTGGGATTCTGCAGGGGCCCAGGGTGGTTGGGCAGTGGTGAACATGAAAGGGCATCAGAAAAAAAACCCGTGAGGTTAAGCAGCAGCGGTCCCAAAAGCCTCAGCAAGGATTTCTGACCATGCAAATGACATCTGTTCTGTTAGAGTTCATATTTTACGAAAGAAACGTGGCTGTACTGACTCTGTGAAGGGCTCTCACATCATTTCAGGAGGGCCAGGATTTGAGATGGATGCTTAAACCCAGTGTCACAACCTGTAAGTGCCTCTCACTGTGAGCAGCGGTTGTGTGGGGACAGAGGATGGGGCTGTCACATCTCTGCTTTGCTGTACAGAATAATAACCAGCTGTGGTTGTAGTTGTAAGAAAGGAGGCAACTCTTTTAATATTCCCCTGTAGAAAGGGAAGGTTTTATGAGGGGTGGGAACAGGACGTAGGCCTCATGATTCACCAGCCAGACTAGCTGAGGTAAGATATTTTATTTAAAAGGCCGAGTCGTTTACTCCTCACTCTGAAAAAGGAAAGCTGTGCTTTCTAGGTGAGCAATAATTAAATCCTTTTCTTTCTGGGGTGGTTGCTTCTTGGGGAATAGCTCCCATGAAGAAAATAGGTCCTGTGCCACTATTACTGCCCAGCTCAGCCTCATCCACGCTGCTTTGGCAATAAACAGGGACAGATCTCGGCTTGCCTCAACTTCAGTGGGAGCTCAGGGTTCGTATGGGATGCTCTCGACACCTCTCTCTCAGATCCTATTGCATTTTTACTGCCATCCTTCAGTCTCCATGGCAACCCACACTGCAGTACACCCTCCTAAGCATTGCATATGTGCAGCATCACAGCTTTTTATTCAGTTTTTTGGGGTTTCTTTTCTCTGGTGAATTTTTGTTGTGTCTTTCTACATAAATAGTTACTTTAATAGAGACAATGAGCCTGCTGTGTTGCCAGCTCAATGCTTGGGTAGCTCTTTCTGGGTCTAAATCATGCACTAATAATCAAGCATCTTTTTCCCTCACTGTTTCCCGAGGTTAGGTTATAAATGCATGTTGGTAGTGCTAATGGTACAACACTAGTGTTTGCACTGCTAAATCTACATAAAACCCAAGGACAATTAGGATGTCTGCAGTCATGCATGATCATTTTTGGAGCCATTGTACAATATTTATGCTCCTTTATGCTTCATCTGTTCTGAATTCCACGTCTCGTTCAGCTGTTGAAAGCCTTGTGCAGAGGGTAAGGCTGTTACTGAGCAGTTTATTCAGGACAGCATGAATTTTGCAATATTGTTACTGACTTCAAATCTTCGTGAACGATATCTACATGAGTGCAGTTCTCCAGGACCCGTCATGCACTGTCAAGGATTAAAAGAATATCATAGGGCAGCCTGAAGCAACCAACATCTGCTCTTGGACATCTCATATTAGCAGTGACATTCCCCACGGGAAATCATTTCTGTTCCACTGGTGGGATTTGATCTCTCTGGTTCCTAAAAAGTGCTTTTGCAGGAGCAGAGAGAGGGAAAAGAACTAGGAAAAAGAAAAACAAGTATAAGGAAAATAAGAAAAATAATTATAATAAAAAGGAAAAAGAAATAAAAAAGGAAAATGGAAAAACAAAATAAAAATTAAAAAAGGCCATAAAATAAATGGAAAGGTTTGGGAAGGGAAAGAAAAAGGGAATGGATGGAAAAGAAAAAGGGCAGGGAAAGGAAAAGGGAAGGGAAGGTTTGGGAAGGGAAGGTTTGGGAAGGGAAGGGAAGGTTTGGGAAGGGAAGGTTTGGGAAGGGAAGGTTTGGGAAGGGAAGGTTTGGGAAGGGAAGGTTTGG
>JAWMRA010000130.1:69194788-69292599 GCA_035584735.1 Pseudotriccus pelzelni
AGAAGATTCAAGGAGGATGTCTTTGGTTTCCTTCCACTCTCTGAATTCTTCTGCAGTCCTGAGCCTATCCCCAACAAAAAATCATGTCCGCTATTTCTTAGAAACTCCTACACCCAAAACCTGGCACAGGAGTGTCAGAAAAATCTCTTGTACAGCTTTCACTCACCACTCAGTCATCAGACCTTCTGTAGTTTCTAATGGTGAGAAAACAATCATTCAAACCATTTCAAATAATTTAAAACATTCTAAGAATTGAAATGTTTCTTAATTGCTGGGAAAGGTTCAGGGACATCTTTTGAAAAGAAGTAGGAGGGAAAGAAAGGGGACAGGAGAAAACTTGCCAGGTTTTTGGGGTATTATGCTGTAACAGGCTATGTAGGTTTCTGAATTTTACACATTTCTTAGTGCAATAAAATACAATAGAGAGGTTTACTGAAATCTGAAATGGCAAGATTGACATTATGACTTCAAGCTACAGCAAGTTACACAAACAATCTCATAATTTCTTTTTGGTCTAGCAAAGAAAGACCAGTTCAGGGTGCCACTGCCACCCTCCTGGTTGCCCGGTTACCACATCCCACTCAGAGGTTACAGCTTGCACTCCTTATGATTAAATTGCCTTGTTTTAAGTCTTTAAAAGTCATTAGTTTCTAAGCATATAGGTTTTGTTAGTTCCTCCTCATTTGCTGCCCATCATTATGCAATTGATTATATAAAAGTCTAATCAGTTGGTTTTCAGAAACTTGCAATGGCCAATCAATCATCTGTGAAAAGTTAACAATTCTGTTTAAATCTTAATTAGGTTTGGATTTCAATGGCTTTTCCATAGCAAAAGAGATTCCATTGTGGGCTGAAAAAAAAATATAGCAGAGCCAGTGCTCCTTACTTCTAATAGTCTTTAATTATGATATGGACTCTTATATTAAACAATGAAAAGTATGGGTCACCTTCCTGCTACTCTATATGTCACAATTTCAACTCACAGTAACAGCTATACACATATATATTAAAATATATATAAATGTATAAATGGAGGACGGCAGTTGATGCCTGACACCTCCACCTGCCCCAGAATCGTGTCTTTCACGGGTTCCTGTGTGGATATCTGCATCAGCGTGGTCTGTCCATGGGGTGCATGGAATCAGCTGCTCCACTGCAGTGTTTTCTGCCCTTTCTTAAACACATTTTCACAGCAGTGCCACCAGCTTGGCTGATGATAGTCTTGGATGTGTCCTGTGGTGGGGCCACTATGAAACCTGCAGGAGTGGACTGGAACTCTCCGTGCCCAGCATGAGACAGCCCCAGATTTCTCCTTACAGAGCCTTCCCTGCAGACCCTGCTGCCAACACCTTGCCACGGACACCCAATGGAAAGATGACTGATTTCTCCTAATTATTGCTAACTGCAATAATTTAGGGTCATATGAGTTGCCAATTCCTTACATAAAGATTTCACCTTAGCCACATCTACAGTGGCGTTGAACCTGATCCAAATACTATTTGCAATGCCAGGAAAGAAATCCTACTGCTCTAGTACAGAAATCAGAAATAAGAAGTCATGGTTCTAGACCAAAAATATATTTATATTTCTCCTAAGTTGAGCTAGTGATGAAACACAGACTTTTCTTCTGAGCCCTGAGGAATAAGGGCTGCTGTTTCTAATGTCATCAGTTCATGCCTTCTTGTTAACACAGCCATGGCTGTAAATATTTTTCTCTGTTTCCTGGGGAGTAGAGGAGGGAAAATACTGCTTTGTTTTTTAAAAGATAAATCTATAGCTTGCCAGCTCTGGAGGGAAAATACTCCACTTGATCTGCTTGTTCATTAATCTACCAGGCATTCATTACAACTGCACGGAGTCCCAGCTAGAGTTTATGGTCTCTGGTCTGTTTGTCAACGTGGGGAGAGTTGTACATGAAAATTTCTAGCTGCTGTGTTCAGGAAGAACAACTCCTTCAGAGAACTGTTTGTCTGCACACTGAACAGAACCTAAATCATATTCGTCCTTAAAAAGCACGACTTGACTCATTGCAACCTTCAAACGGGATTCTTTGAGGCTGCTTTCATGGTTGCATGGCAGAGAAATAGTTTCTTTGATGTGCAGGAGATGACTGGTTTCTTAAATGACAGGACATAAAAAGCTGCCCAAGAACAATAACTTAAGTTTCTAAGGTAGAACAAAACAGGTGTCATTTGTGCTGCCTTAAAACTCCGAAGAGATACACAGGTACTGAATATCAACAAGGAAACAAACAGGAACCAGTTCTGTTGAGATTGCTTGAACTTCTTGAGCATAGGATATCACTTGTAATATCCTGTCTGCATTCCTTAGGGATGGATATTGAAGGAGGAAAAAAAACCCCATGCAACTGATTGTTATGGGGTTCCTTCATGAGCACAATCACATAATGAAGTTTAGTAATTTGACTTGTAGGACTTTAAAGCAGGCTTATAATTATAAAGCTTAAACTGTTCAGGATAAAGTATCCTCTTTCAGACATCTGAAATCACAATGCATGTGATTTTGAAAGCTTCCATGAATACAGTGGAACCATTTCCAGTAACAGGACTGAGAGGAGTGGAAGATTTTTATTTTTTTTTAAAAGAAAGGTGTTTACAGTCCAATCACAAAGAACTACCAGTGATTCTAGTCTTTGAAATAGGATCACGAGTTTGAAAGGTGTCCAGGTCTTAATGATAGGGGTAAAGATCTTTACAGTTTTCAAAATACATACATACATACATATATATATATATATATATATATATGCATATATTTGAAAATTACATTTAAATTTTACATGTTCAGAGGAAGCTTTGGGGAGTTTGGTAGTGTTTACAAACCATTTTTTCTGCTCTGGATAACATTTTATGTCATGTAGGTACTGATGATCTACCATTCATTGTAGCTACCACCTTATTACAAAGCCTCTGAGAGGCCCTGCCAGCCAGGGATTATTTTGTTGCAACTAATCATCACAGGAATCACTGAAATTCAATAATTAGTGGTCTATTTGCAACATAAATTCTCAAGAACCAAAACCAAAAAGCACTGGTTGGTTGACTAAGAAGCCAAGAACAGAGGGGTTAACAGAGGTATGTAAGAAAATAAGAGTGAAGTTAAGATAGGAAACAGTGAGAAAGATAACTGAGTGTTACAATGATATGCAGAATTATTAAGGAAAAAAAATAAATTTGCAGTAAGAATAGATGTACCCTGAAAAAGATATTGAAAATGGAGGGAATGGAAATAGAGAAATATATTGTTGTGACGGGAAAAGTATTAGCACACAGTGTTAGGAATTGATGCATTGGAAGAAACTCCAGAATTCTTTTCCTTGGCCGTCATTTCCTTGTCAGTCAATGTCAGTAAATCCCACATCAAGCTATATTTTTTTGCTTTTTCTAATCATTGGCCATGTGATGGAAAGCAACATTACTACAGCTGTCTGTCACCAAGGCAGTTGAAGTGACAAATGTTTGTTTCTATGGATCTGAGGTCTCCAGTCTGTGAAGTGACCCAAACTGGAGCCATTCTGATGTCATGAGATGTAACAACACACACAAAAAACCCCCCTCCATAATGTTTAGTTATGAAAAACCCTTCCATAAGATACTCTCTGAGGCTGTACATCCAGGCACTTGAAGCTCACTGAATGCCAAAACCGGCAGCTGTCCTTGCCTCTAACCTGCTGGAATTCTCACAGTACGGTGGTCTCCCAGCAAAATTCCGTGACCTTTTTCTCACAAGACACTTGCTTCTATGAGCTCAGAAGCTGTAAGGCAGTCATTGCATAGATTATTAAGAGACATTGAGATTAAATGTTAAAAATATTGAGATGCTGGAGCTTGTCCAGAGAAGGCAACAGAGCTGGGGAAGTGTCTGGAGCACAAGTCTGATGAGGAGCAGCTGAGGGAGCTCGGGGGGCTCAACCTGGAGAAAAGAAGGCTCAGAGGGAAACTTATCATTCTCTAAAACTACGTGAAAAGAGTTGTAGCCATGTGGAGATCAGTCTCTTCTCCCAAGTCACAAGTGGAAAGAGGCTTAGGCTGTAGCACGGAGGTTTAGATTGGATATTAGAAAAAAATTTCTTCCTTAAAAGTGTTTTCAGGAACTGGAAGGGCAGTAGTGGAGTCACCATCCCTGACGGTACTTAAAAGTCATGTCGATGTGACAGCTGGGGAATGGTGGTTTAGTTTTAGTGCTGGGTTAATGGTTGGATTCAATGATCTGTGATTTTAATAGTTTTTTTTAACTCATTATTTACTGTGTGGACTTAGTGCCAGAACAGAAATAAAAGTGCTACGTTTCCCAACAGTCATCTTGAAAACCTTTATTCTCTTAAAGATTGTTTCCTTTTATCTGAACTCCTTCTCTGCCACCCCTTCTTAAGTGTCTCATGGGTCATTCAGTGTGGATAAGGAGAAATAATTTCAAGTGATTGGCTTATTGTGGATGAGTGAGTTAATCTAAGACACCTCAGTGAAGGCTTTTCTACTTTACTGCATAAATTAAAAAGATAAACAACCCCTAAAAAACTATTATTATGGTGGCTTGTGAAGAGACTATAAGCTAGTATGGCTTGTGGTTGAGATGAACTCAGTTTATGCAGTTATGCTGCTCAGTTGGTGGTGAATCCTAACTCATTTTAGAAGGAGAATTCTGTTGCTGTAGAGCACCTATCCCTCATTCCTCACATTTCAATCCACAATGACAAACAGGCTCAGGAACACAAGTTGTTGTCCTCTTCCCTAGAGTCTGCAAACTTTCATAGCTCTTCTTAAGGAAAAGATCTACCGAATTGCATATTCTGAGGTGTATTTTTTCAATCGGTGGATTGCAATGACAATATTGTATTTCTAAAACATTAAACTTCCACATCTGACCTCTCTCTGGGTGGCAAACTGATATTTTTTAGCTTGTTAAAGGGTAGACACAACAGAAACAAGAGGGAGTTACACTCTGTGCAGGAAAATAGGTTTTTATATCCTATCAACTGAAAGTGTTTAATGTGTTCAAGAGGGCAGATGTAATAACATGCATCTTGCAGTAAAAAAAAGGAAATGAAAACTGCAAGTCTGCTGGCAGGGATTGTTCTGATTAACAAGAGATCATTCCACATAAATAAAGAGTGGCACATATACTGTCTATAAAAACACGAGAAAAAAAATTACCAAGGTCTTCATCAGCATGTTAATGTGATCTCAGTAGCAAGGGTGTTGTTTGGAAATAAACTGGAAATCTAGACATTTGACCAAAATCTGCTTGATTCAGCAATGTTGTCCTATCACTCTTAGCAGTACATCTGCCTAGTCAAACCTTTTAAGGACAAAGTTGAAATTAGTATGAAAAATGGAACTAATTGATCTAAGCAGTAGAAGAAAATTCAACCTCTTGGACTGACAATAAACCATACTATATTAAGTATCTGATCCTTTATTAAAAAAAAAAAAAAAGTCTATTTAACTTTCAGACTAACTAACTTTACCCAAAAATGCTATTTCTGACTTCTTCAGATCAGGAACAAGAGATTTGCTTTGATGAAAAGCAGAGACCCAACTCAGAGCCCATATCACTGAGCACGAGGCACAGCCCCATGAGGAACCAGCTGGGACTGACAGAACATAAACTTCCTGTAGATAATTGGGACTACAAACAGGAATAGTTCGAACTATCAACAGAACAAGTCTCAAGCTTTTACTGGGATATATAAGAGTGAAACAACATAACTCATTTTAACATAAAATTTTGGTAAAAATTTGCAAGGTATAATTGTCTGTAATATAAACAAAAAGTGCTGGAATTGGTGGAGAGAGGGATCTCTTTTGGTCCTGCATAATTTTTTCTTGCTTTTATATATAAATTTATGCTATTCCAATATATAAATTTTCCTTGCTTTTAAATATAAATTTATGCTACTCCAGCACCTTAATCACATTTTCTTCCTGACACATAGTGGTTTTACTCTTAAAAGCAGACTAATTCTTGCAGGTAAGAATTATTTCTGTTTGTGTGATCACTGGCTTTAGAGCAGCTCAAGGCTTTTATATCTTGAGATATTTCTTTCTTGACAATAGGAATAGGAAAAGACCTACATGACTAAATTAAAGTAGATTCTAAAGTTTATCCAGCTAAAGTCAAAGGAATTCAAGAGGTCACCCACAGCACTGGTTATTTCAATTCATGTGTTTTTTAAAGCAACTCAGTAATTTTTACCTTTTCACCCGTGAAATACTGAAGCTTTTTCAGGATCTGTGACAGGTTAAGAAGAAAATCAAACCTCATGTCTGTAAAGTCATACAAGGCACAACAACTTCCTTTGGAAATGTTTGAGAGGTCAACATCTGAAAAACAATAATACCATCTACATTACCAAGACACCAGGTCTTAGCATTTTTTGACAAATGAGTCAGCATTTTACTATTTGCTTTCCAATTTCTGTGTTTAGAAAATATCATAGAAAGACTTGAGAGGAATTCAAAATATTTGACAGAAAGAAGCATAAACACATATTGTTATTGGTTTTCTTCAAAGTTGTTTTTTTCTCATTTTATGGTTGAAAACTCCCTGGTATTATTGCCCATCTAAACCAGTTCATGGTCTTTCATAGTTCTTTGCTCTTAATTAATTTTCTGAATGGTGGGTTGGTTGACTTGCTCTTCGTGACAGAGGCATAAAAATTTTTTGACCAGTGGCTGATGAGAGAACATGGAGGTATTTCCCAAAGTTTTTCTACCTGGTTCAGAAAAAACTGTTTATAGCTCTTACCTTGAAACAACAAAATACTTAAAATTCAAAACTCATATGCTTCTGAATGGGTTTGGGAATTCATTTTGTTATCGTCTTCGATTCTTGTTGTTAAAGCAATCTAGGAATTGGGAAACACATTAGCCTGGCCCTGGGGAAATGCATGGATATGCTAAAGGCTGAAAGGGAGCTGAAGGCGGGAGAGATAATGAATTCACTGAAGGGTTTATTTTTTTCCAACTCAATCTCAGAAGTTAGTTGGTACTGTGAGAAAGTAACCCTTGTCACCGGTCCAGTTCACAGATTAAACTGGCCAACAGACCAGTTTATTCTATGTGCAAACCTGTCTGTCATCCACTTTCTGGTACATGCTTTGAGGCAGAACAAAAGGGTGCTCAAAAGAGTGGTTTAATACTAATTTATCTGTGCTTGTTGTCACACAGCTGGGAACATGGGGAAAGTAAGACACTGATAGTCAACACTATTTTTTAAAGACTGTTGTGTTTGCAACACCAAGGAGCTATAGTAGTCATTCATATGCCCTAATAATACATGTTAAATCAGTGCTGAAAATTTGCCATAGCCCTCCTTTGTCTCTGTTGGATATCACTGAAGACAGAATTAAATGAGCAAAAAACACCAACCAAAAAAATCCAACATGAAACTTAAAAACCCACCTTCTGTTTTTTTATGTATTCACTTTGGCATTTAACATAGTTTCAAATTTGCAGGATGTATAGGAGTTGGTTATTTGTCTCTAGTGGTACCTGCCAGTCATATTTTTCTCCGTAATCATCAATTTTTACTATATAAGATGAACCAGAAGTTTAAACTGTACTGGTATGAATCTTTTGTATTTTTTGATCTGGCAACACAGTAAACAATTAAATCCCTTCCATGGCCTATTATGAAATGGCCCATATGTAGAGGCCATTTATTCTGAACCAGAAAATAAATCCTTTGATTTCTGGTCAGCTTGGCCTGAATTCCCAAACTGTGGTTAAACAGCACCCACAGTGAAGTGCTAGAGCATTCTTTCTAAGTGCCTACTTGCATATTTATTCTAAATATTTACACACATTGAAATAAATAAAAAAAAGAGAGAGTATTATGTGTTAAAATGGTGTTTCTACAATATGATTAAAAAGCACTGGTTTCTGAGATTAGACTCACATAACTTGATGGAGTCATATTTGAGGCAAACTAACTGAGTAAGCTTTATAATACATATTCTATACAATTTCAGTTTAGAAATTTAGGGGTTTTTTTAATTGCCTTTAATAAGCCACTAGCTGAAATCACTAAATATTTAAAAAGATTAAGTGAATTTTCAGGAAACCTGAAATAGTGTTGGCTTGACGCATATCAAAATAAGAATTTTTTTTTATTTAATAAAAACACAGGATTTTATTTAATACGTATGTAAGATCTGTTAATGGAACGAATACCTTTCTGCTTTGTGGTTCATTCAGATTTATGTGGCTCTTTTCTGCCCTGTTTTACAAAATAATCTTTCTTACTCTGTGACTTTCCTTCCAATCTCTGTGTTACTAAGCACTATTTATTTCAAAGCTTTAAGTATTCAACAGTAAAGTAATTTGATTTGGTGAGGATATGTTTTCCTTTCATTTCATCATCAGTTTCTGCTTGTAGTAAAAAATCAGCCCAGAATTTTCAGGAATCAGGTTTTGAAGTTATCTGGTAAAATCCTGACTTAGAGAAATCAAGGGGAAAAAATCACATTAATTTAAACCAGAAGAGAATTTAATCTATTGAGTTTCAGGCTGAGAATATCCATTGCCTGGCCATACCTCCTCATACCTCAAACAGACCACGTAATTTTAGCAATTCCACAACAGCTGTGTGTGGAATTAAAGCAAATGGTTGAAAAATACATCCAGCCTTGATGTAAAGACTTCAAATAACAGAATCACTTCCCTTGGTAAACCATTCCAGAGGTCATGGTTGAAACATGTGCTTTTGCTTGAATTTGTCAAGCTTCAGGTTTAGATTAGATATTGGGAAGAAATTCTTTACTCTAAGACTGGGGAGGCCCTGGCACGGGTTGCCCAGAGAAGCTGTGGCTGCCCCATCCCTGGAAGTGTCCAACGCCAGGTTGGACGGGACTTGGAGCAACCAGGGCTAGTGAAAGGTGTCCCTGCCCATGGCAGGGAGTTGGAACTGGGTGATCTTTAAGGTTCCTGCAACTCAACCCATTCCATGATTCTATGATTCAGGTTTCACGCACCGAATCCTGACTTCCCTTTACCCAGCGCATTAAAGAGCAGTGTAGGAACAGACACATGGTCCATGCATTTCCTTCCCCCCACTCCACAGGCATTGCCCATTGCCCATCACCAGTGCCACTTCAGTGGTGTTGTAACACATCTAGTTATGTTTCCTCTCCAGATACTTCCTACAGGTTGTGTGAGGTCCTAAACTAATGGAGCCTTGTGCTATAGACTCCTTTTGGCATGTCTGTCGTAGTTAAAGGCAAAAATGCTTCAAGGGTGCAGTTTCTTTTCTCACAAAGGAATTTTCCTACTGTATTTCCACTAGCCTCAAATGGTCCTGCCACCACAGAAGCCATTCCCAATGCGAAAGACTTTCTACCTCCTGCCTGGAGACCCCTCTAGTGCCTTTTTTTTTTTTTCCTTTTTAAAATCCTTCTTTGTACCCTTAAACTCCTCACATACCACCTCAATCCCTCCATCCTACTTGAAGTATTTCTGTACCTCCAGACCCTTCTTTTCAGGCAGGTAGGAAAAATTTAGTATTCCTGGCTTGTTTCAGCTGCAGTAAATGACCAGTTAGGATTTAGTGACCAGCTATTGCCCCTAGTTTGACAATAACATAGCACAGCCATTATCAGCAGTATTTGGCACATTCTTGCATAGATGTATCCAAGACTGTAATACGCCCATATTAACAGCCTCAAGAGACTGACCAGAATTCATTAATGTGCATTCAGAACACTCAATTCATCATGGTGGGGCAGAAATGGGATTTTTCTCCCCTGTTCTATGACACATGGTTGGGTGAATATATCTGAGATCCTTCCAGAACAACAGCCATTCTAAGTCTCTTGCAAAACCTGTGCCAGCTTTGCAGCTCCAGTGACTTGGGGATGGAAGTCCTATAGCTCTGTAAAAAAAATATGCTCTGCACTTTGCTTTGGAGGACAGAGCGCAAGAGGTTGAGAGAACTGGATTTGTTTTGACTTAGGAATGTAGAGATCAACAAGAGATCAAGTTATTGTCTCCAACTACCTGATGAGAGAATATGGAGGTGACAGAGCCAGACTCTTCTTGGGTAAGCACAGGGAAAAGATAAGGGACAAGAGATATCAATTCAAATCCAGAAAATTTCAATGAACTATGAGGAAAAGCTTTTTTCTCCATGACAGGTTGTCAAATATTTATCCTTTGGGATATTCAAATCTTGACTGGACAAGGGCAAGGGCAGCATTTGGACTTGCTTTCAAAGGAGTTGGAACAGATCTCTTCACAAATTCCTTACCAACTAAATTATTCTGTTTATTACATGATAATTTTTTTCTGAATTAATTTTCTTATGTCATTGCTCTGGTGCATGGCCTTTCTGTACTCAGAGGTAACTACAGCATTATGAAAAAGGAAATTCCTCTGTGGCTACTGGTGTTGTGAAAAGTGCTGAATGGGCAGTCCCAGATCCCAGTTCCCATGCCTGCCTCACCTTTAGTAGCCCACCACACACTTACTGCGGGCTGAATATTACTTAGAAATCTAAATGTAAAAGATAATCCATTTGTACTGCCCATTAATACATGATTTAATGAATATGTATTAATCTATTAGTGGCAAAGCGGCTTTATGGAATTTTGATTTCCCTCCAACTCTGTTGAAAGACTCCTAATTTTAACTTATTGAACCAGCCTTTTAATAAAGCAACCAGTAAAATAATTTTTGACCTTTTCCTTCTCTTGTTTAGCGTTGTGCCAAAATGCTTTGCAGAATGTTTTAATCAAATACAGAAGCTTGTATTATTTTTAAGATTAATAGTTTATAGTTTCCAGTAGTCTAAGTGCCATTATGTTAACAAACATTGAAATGTTAATTACAAGAATACATTACGTGACATAGACCTTTAATACATATTTCACTGAATAAAAATATGGGGTTTTTTTCAGAATTATGAAGCCAGGGACAAAAAGAGTGAACAGTAAGTAGCCACATCCAAAAAGAATTAGCAATATTTTTAAACCATTCATTTATCTTAGGCACAAAAGTAGTGAATATCATCACTTAGGGGGTTTCAAATTTCATCTACTGACTCTTGCATAGAACCAACAACTAGTTGTTCAAATAAGATATAAATATGTTCAAATAAGACAACATTCTCTCTTCCAAGTAAATGAAAGCATTATTTCAAAACTTTACACGACAGAAAATCAGCCATATCCCCGGGTAAATTCTTCCAGTGGTTAATTATCTCCACAATAAGAATGTAGAGGATTGTTTTATGCTCAGATATTTGTAACTCTCTAGCAAAACAATGAAAGGCTCATCACAGGCACTTGTCCCAAAATGGGGAATGAAATAATATTGTCTAACTACCTTAAACTGCACAGCCCCATCATTCAGGCTCTCACCTGGGAATGGGGTATGAAAGTTTAGTATTCTCATCTTGCTGAGAGTGCTCTGTTCATACAGAGGAGCATATTTTACTACAGGGCACTTGCAGCCTTTTCAGACGATGCCATTTATTAAGCCAACGTGAGAGAACAAGGGGAAATAACTCCATAAATTAGGGATTAGGAACCAGCCTCTAATGCTGGGATTTGAGACCTAATTTCACTGAATATGTAAGCAACATGAAAGCAAGTGGAACAATGCCAGTGGGATAACTCCAGAGAAAGGCATAATCATGTATTGCAAGTTAACTGGGATGCACTTGTGAGTAATGAGAGCATTGAATCTCCACAGGTAGAGATGAAAATTGAATTCCCTGCCCTACCTCTTGTTCAGGTGTCTGAAACAGTGGATTATTGGTTAAAAAACAGGTGATATTCCCTCCTTACGTGTGTCCAAGTGGTGCCCCCAGAATTTAAACCAGGTCTAGACTGCAAATTTCACTCAAAACTCATTGGTTTCTTTTGGCAGGTGGTAAAAGCAAGGACATTTTCCATCTTTCTCCACTGAAATGTGGAAACTCTCAACATGAAGCTGAAATTTAGACGTGGTTTGATAAAGAGTATTAAAAAGTCATGTAAAGTGGATAAAACTTTGATGATAACATGGCCTGGGAATGATCCTTTGCTCTATTATTAGTCAAGGGTGACATAGTGGATTTCAGTGTGACTCCATGGGGCTTTTTTGTCTCCCTGATTTAATTTTACCACAGTCCATTCAATTTAAATTTCATGCAAGTGTGAGGCAAAAAGCTTTCTTTGCCCAGTCCTGAAAGTGCAGATGTCTTAACAGTTGCTGAGTTGATACAGATCTCACAGCTCATACACAAATCACGCTAATAATTTAGGAGAAGCTCTGTATAAATTGAATATATAGCTCTTATTTATATATATGACAGAGGGAGTACAAAAACACCTCTGTTTTTCATATATTTGTCTTTTTTCAACCAGTATTATATCTGTAAAAGAGAGGACTGAGCAGCACCATTTCTATTTACCAATCTCTGTTTTCTCATTAGCATGAATATGCATTAGAAGTTCAATATATATCCTTGCATTTGAAAATAAAGTACGTTTCCAAGAGGATTCATATGTCCTATGGGACTAGAGGAATATTTCTTTAATGGGCTGAAACAACAATAAGTAGGAAGAATAAATAACACAATCTGCTTTGCCTTATTGTTGTATAAGCTATTCCAAACTTAACAAAAGCATTCTGGACCGAATAAGCTTCCAGCAATGCAGTGTGCCCGGAATTCATAAACAACAAGGATTCCAAAGCTGTAGAGAAACAAAGTCAAATATCTGTGAGCCGTGAAGATATGTCAGATACTGAAGAAACCCAAATTTTTACTTAACATTTATCAATGCAGGCACCCCCACACCATCTGTATATAGATGTATATGACATATATCTCGTGAAGTCTAACTCAATATAATAAGACTGATTATCTCTCTCACCCTAACCACTACATAGAATATACTCATGGAAATTATAGCTGGGCTTTAGAATTCGGAAAAGTTTCTTGTTGTTTGTTGTTTTTTTTTTTAAAAAAAGAGATAACACTTGAGTTTTAGAGTATATTTTCAAGAGCCTTGCTGCACTTTGAAAGAAGCCAATTATTTTTACCTCAATAAGATCCTGCTGTCACCAGTAAAAGGAAAAGACAGAAAACAGGGTACATATTACCGTACAATGAAAAAAATGTAGACTTCTCTTCATAAAAAAAAAAAAAAAGAAAGAAAAAGAAAAAAAGAAAGTGCATACCTTGGTTTTCATGTAGCTTCCAACACTTGCAGTGTTCTCCCAGTACCAAATATAATACCAGCCCTAATTATTTTTTTCTTCTGACCTTTTCACTAATATGTAGTGACATTATCATTTTGACACATCGGGGTAGGATAATTAGAATACTAAGTGGTTTTTTACAAACAGAAACTATCTTTAATGAATTTAGGCAGAGAGCTGTTTTTAGAACTGCAGTGATAGAGACTGACAAGGAAATATCTTGCCTTGAATGAGGACCCAAACATAATGTTTTCACATGAGAGACAGGCAATTAATTTCAGTGGTTCTAAATTATTACACACCCATGAGGGAAGTGGGAAAAATGCAGGGATTTGTTCTGTTTAACTGTAAGGAAAACTTCAGTGAACTTTCAGTGTATCCATTTTGGTTAAACTTCCAGTGTGAAGGATTTCACATTATGGGGGACTGAGCAGTTCTATCACCTTCCAGAAGAAGATGCTATCTACTAAAAAATCATCGAGAGCTTGAGTGAAATAGACCTTCTACCTTGTATTGTGCCCTTGGCTTTGCTTGGGCTCAGTGCACAGAAGCACAGGGAGATGTAAGAACTTTGCAGTGGTTAAACTTATCTAAAGCAAGCTGATATTGAAACAGTGTTGGCTTTCAGTCCTGTGTAATCGGGACATCAGAGAACCATGGAATAGTTTGGGTTGGAAGGAACCTTAAAGCCCATCTGGTTCCACAACCTGTCTCAATTTTTCTCAGCATACTCAACTTATAAAATTTATATAGAAATGTTAAAATTATATAATTAAAAGAAATACTTTACCTGATCAGTAAATTAAACCTAACTGCAACTCAAAAGATTCCTGTCTGTTTAGCTGATAATATTAATACTTCACCAATGCCCCAATTGATTTATCTACAGATTTGTTGTAGATTATTGTGTAGATAAATAATTTCTTTGAAAAGTTAAACAGCCCACAGCAACACTAGATTGTCATAATGGAAAAAGCTGTGATGGTCATTAGCTATTACAAAATTTAATATTTTAAAAAAGAACACCACAGTTATAAGGAATGGTGTTTCTTTCTTTTTATGCTTAGTTCAAACTTGGTTGTTTCATTCATTTCTTTTTTACATCTTGAAATATCTGTTTAAATATTACTGAAACTGAGTTTCTCACTACATTAAATATCTCAACAATTGTTTTCTAATTTAAAACCTGTAGTGGTTTTAGTGAAAAAAATCATGTCCAAATAAGGGTTATTTTTCACTCCCAGATTTTCAGCTGGTATTATTAACTGTTCCTTACTTGTGGGTCAGACACACCTAAGCACTGCAAACTCTCAAATCTTTACATGTGTTTCCCAGTGAATTTTGACTTTTATATGTGGACTCTTTATGAGAAGATGGGCTGACTTATTCAGAAAATTATCTTCAACTGTGCACAATTTTCAGCAAATCCTACTCTCTTTTAGTTCTCTGCTGAATTTCTCCTTCTCATGCGCTTTCATGGTATGTAAAACATAAAAGACAAACATTATAATGTCTCTCATTATAAGGTCTCTATAACAGTGGTTTAGCACACAACTCAGTGCCATCCCCATACCTCCAAATACCTCCATCCTACAAACTACTTCATGATTCCCACGTTGTGTGAGTTGAGACAGAAATTACCATTTTTGGGGCTGTGTCTAGTGGTACTGAGGCCATATGACTGTGAAAATAAGTATCACCCTAGTGATAGACACACAGTTTATATTTCATTCGGAGACCTAAGGAAAGAAAAATAAAGTTTTTAAAACTCCTGGGAAATTTTTTGTTCCTGCTGGGTCCGTCATCTGGAAATGTTGAAGAGCTAAATTATTTGATCCAGTGTCACTTGCATCACACCATCTGCCTCATCTCATTGAAATATCACATACCATGGTATGCTCAAAGACGATCAGCACCCATTCAGAACCTCAGATGTTGCCCAGCTTTTGGGTATGTCATTCATAAAGTTAGCTGGAATTTATTGTCCTAGTGTTGCTTCATTTTTCCAGAGGACAGTTTTGTCGTTCTCACGGTTTGGCACAACCATTGAAGAAGCTCCAAAGAGATTCATAACACTCTTTTTTTTTTCCCTTTTGGTTTGGGTTGGTTTTTTTGTTGTTATTTGGTTGGTTGGGTTTTTTGTGTTTTGGTTTTGGTTTGGTTTGGTTTGGTTTTTTTCTTCATTCCAGGACAATGTAGTGAGTGCTTCCCCCTTTTCACAAAGTGGGGAGTGCTGTAGCCTGTGATCATGGCCCAAACACAGCACCCTGGGCATCCCTGACCCCCTTCTTGGAGCACAGAAAAAACACCTCTAGTGCACTGAACAATTCACTTGCTGGGTTTGTTCAGCGCTGTGTTACATCATGATCATACCACAAACTCCTCCACCTGCCTTTCTTACCTGGCTGATATGCTTGGCAATTTTAAGGAATTTTGACTAATGTCTTAGAAATTAGTCATTTTATCCCCTTATTTCATAGGCTTTTTCTGTATTCTCAGGCTGTGAAAAATCTCACCAAGCCTGTTTTCCTTTCTGGTCCAGAGCACAAGTCTGATGAGGTGCAGCTGAGGGAGCCTGTGGAGATGTTTAGCCTGGAGAAAAAGGAGGCTCAGGGGAGACCTTATCTGTCTTTACAACTACCTGAAAGGAGGTTGTACCCAGGTCAGGATTGGTCTCTTCTCTCATGTAACAAGTGATAGGACAAGAGGAAATGGCTTCAAATTGCTCCAGGACAGGTTTAGATTGGATATTAGGGGAAAATTCTTCACAGAAAGGGTTGTCAAGCACTGTCACGGGCTGCCCAGGGAGGTGGTGGAGTGCCCATCTATCTGTGTGAGCAGCTGTTGAGCAAGGCTGTTTCCTTCACCAACAAAAAAGTGTAAAAAAAGCCCAGCAAAAAAGTGCAAACTGGACATCACAGAGTTAAGGTGGGAAAGCAGCACAAACCTAAAGGCTTCGTAAAGCTGCAGGAAATGGCTTGACCGAAATGCCTGAGAGATGAGGCAGAAACCATTCAGCAAATTGGAAACTGTGAGTCATTAATGATGCATATTGTTCAATTTACAAATTAAATTAATTGTGTTAAAAGTTCATGCTTGTGAGTCAAGTAATTTTTCAGAAGTACGCACATATTTTCGAACCATTAAGGAATTTCTGGGGATGGAAAGTGAGCTGCTTTTGATGATTATGCCTCTTTTCTAAGAACCCTAAATTAAATTTTTAAAATGTCAGGCAGATTACCCGTGTGTGCATTTCTAAGGCACAAAACCCTTTTAAGGATGTTATTTCTTCATCTGGTGAGACACACTGTACACCACACGGTACAGCAGCTGGCCTTTTAAGCATTAAGAGCTTCTGAAACTTCTCAGAGGATAAAGTCATTATGAGGTGTATTTTAAAATTAATCCAATAAATTAAGCAACAGCTTATTCGATTCAATTTGCATTTATGTTTTTTTTTCTAGTCCATAACTATGAAAGAAAAAAAGAAAGCACTACTTTTATTCCTTGTTCATTAACTGCTGCACTGTAAGTGCATAGATGGCAAGTATGTAACTTACTCTCTTAACAGATTTATTTATTTCCAGGCATTAATTTGTTGAGGAGCCTATTATTTTCTTTTATTAGCTATTAATTTTTTTTTGCAGACTAGTACAAAGGGAATATATCCTTTGAACATTTTACTACTTCACTTTTGTATTTGCATTTTCTGCATGCACAAAATAAAACACAATAAAATAAAAAACAATAAAAGATTTTGCTTGAGAGAAATGCATATTGGCATGTTCTTGCTTTGCATTACACTTCACTCTTCAGATCTGGCTGTATCAGCTCCATTTAGGGGATGTGATGATTTCAGTTTAGAAGACAGATTTGAATCTGGAGAGATCTGGAAGGTGAAAAAATCTTTTTCGCCAAGTTCATCATCATAATTCTCCTTTTGCCAGAGGAATTTGTGAAATTTCTTTCCCTGGAAGTATTCAGAACCAAACTCAGCTTCAAACTGGGGAAGTTTGCAGTTGTGGTTGAGTGGCAGACACCCAGGGAGATGCAGGAAAACTCCTCACCAGGGTACAGCACACAGTTCACCCCAGCTGGTGTTTCTTTGTAATTCCCAAATCACAGTCTCTGTGGAAATACTCAGGTGCAGAATTTGAAATCTGGTTCTGTTCTAACTTAATGACCAACATGCTGGTGGTTTCTCACTCTTCCCTGGCCCTACAAGCAGGAGACAAAGAGTAGGTTTTTATAAGTAACAGGAGCAACATCAACTTTCCATGACAAAAAATAAGAAGTACTAAGAGTATATATAGTGTGAAGAGTCCTAAAGCAGTTGCTGGAGGAGCAAGGTGGAGGAAGAAGGACATTTATGATGAATTTTAAACACAGTCAAGATGAATTGCCTTTGGAAGGCATTTAAACCTTTACAAATGTGGACACTTTCATGAAGTTAGTCGAGTTTCCTGAGACTCCAGGAAACCCTCTGCCACTGATACCCAACATCCACAGGCCTGTGGGCACCGATGGTGAGCAAACATTGCCCTGAAAGAAGCACTGCAATGCCTCTCAGTGGCTTATTTTTCACTAATAATGAACTGTCTGACTGCCCTGTCTCTGTGAGCAGCACTGGCCCACAAGCCATGAGGTGATAACACCCCAATCCCTCACTCCCAAACTGGCATTTTTCTCCACATGCTGAGGGACTGTTATTCTAACCCAAATATTTCTGTTTTGTGGGAGTCACTCACAGGCTAGTGGAAGGCTATAAATATTCATTCCAAAAATGCCAGAGTACGTCTGTCTCAGCAGCCTGCCTCAGAATGAAAGCGTACTGCTTGTGTGGAAGGATGGAGTCCGGGATGGTGGATAATGAAAGCTCCCCTCTTGTTTACTTGGGAGGGGATCTGAGCAGTCACTGCTGCCATGCCATTCTGACATGGAAATATAAAACTAAGATGCTTCACTTTAAACACACCTTAGGAATCTTTCATGTAAAAATATCACACTAACAAGTGCTAAAATACACTGGTATTAGCTGCCACTGCACGGGATGGGTGTCAGGGTACTATTTTTGATTCAGTATGGCAAGTAAAAAAGGCAGATACTGACTTAATAATCAGTTCTAAGATTAAACACACCTCTTCTTAGATTCACAGTGGATGGCACATTCATGTTTTATAAATTCCTACTGTCTAGATCTGAGGAGGTGTAGATATTTTTTTCCATTTATTTTCACCCATGTCTGTTGTAAGTAACTTAGGGGGAAGACAGAACCGTATATTTTTCCTATTCTACTTCAAGAAATGATTGATTCATTCAGAAAGCAACAGCTAAAGGTAGATTTTAACTGTAACTACTTCAAAAATTGAAATAATAATTACAATGTTTAGCTTGGTGTATGTACTCTGGGTGGCTTGTGCTTCTTATTCATCCACCGGTATATTTTTACAAGTGTTCTTACAGATGTTAATTCTTTCCTCAGAAATCAGTCTTAAATTAGTATTGATTAGGAGGAAATGGGATACCCTATGGAAGCAGCATGCAGATTGCTGCCATGCGGATAAATCATCTCTCCTTCATGGGCTAATAATGAAAAAATTAAGATAAATTTCTGTAAGGTAGTGCACAACTGTTAGTGCTCCCAAGCTTTGTTGGTATCATTTGGATTGAAGAAAAACAGAGGAGGGTCTGGATTTGTGGCAACTCACTGAAATTCCCTACTCTGCCACGTATTTCCTGGATGACCTTGGCAGATTAAACACCTTTGGTCTCACCTGTGCAGTGTAGTGGGAGCAGCCTTGGCCAGCTGTGCAGTAACACAGCTCATACAGCCACCTTCTGTCTTATTAATATTACCTGGAGTATTTTTCTTATTGCTCTACACACACTCTCTGTACCTTGTTTTCTCAGGGTGGAGATGAAATTTTCAGAAATCGGGATTTGGGGGCCTACACAGTTATTAAAAATTGAACCTATAGAAAGAAAAGTGTCACAGTGGTTCAGTGATCAGTAATTTACATTAAAGTTTTACGCCTTGAAGTGTCCTGTCTGATGTCCAACTCCAGCGAGAGGACAATCATGTCAGCCCACTCCAGTAGGCTCCACTTGGAAACCTCAGATTCCCTACAAGTTTTCCCTACAAAGCCTTCAGTGGCCCTACCAGCCATTATGTGGGCAATGGAACTTAACCCTGAGATTTCTCTTTTAACTTTAGGAACCTAAGCCTGTTGCTGGGATAAACCCTTTCAAAAGCCAGCGTCATATTTGCCTGCTACACTTAGACAGACGTAGGATAACTTAATTGGAATTAAACATCTGTTTAGGCAACTGAGCCGCATGACAGCTTTATGAAATTCAGTAGCGGGATTCATCTTGATGTTTGAAATGCCTGAATACAGAAATCCATGTGTGGGAGCAGTATGTGGGTTGGGTGAGTGCTACACACAGTGTATCCTTGTAGTACCCTCAGAGGGGGTTAGATTGCTCTGCAGATCACCCTGAAGTAGATTCCTCCATTCATTCAGACAGATGAGTCTCCCTCTACATGTCAGTGGGTAAATCATTCAAGGGCTCGATAACGTTGCACAAACATCAGCTTCTACTGTTATCTAAAGTTTCCTAGAGTTCCTGACGTGTTTTCTCAGGCTGGTAGGTGTGATGATATGAAAGGTTGTTAATGAAAACAGCTTCATTGCCTTCAGAAATAATGTTCTGTTGGAGTCCCGGTGAAGCAGAAAAAATGGAATTTTTATTTCTTCGTTACGCTTTCATCCATATGGGTATGTATAGAAACAGTAGTTCTCAAACTTGATGTGACCAGAGCTTAGCTCCAATGGCTTCAGCTAAAAATCTACTTTACACTAAGTAAACCTAGAAAAACATGATAGTCTCCTTTTCTCTCTCAAAAAGTGTGAAATTCAGTGGAACTGAAAGAAACTAAAATACACTTTATATTTAGAATTTTTAGGACTATACTGCAGTTACTGGTAACAACACCTGGGTACAATGCAAAGGGCTACACGTGAAAGTGTATGGAGAGAAAAACAAGAAGGAGGGTTACAGGTGGATCTCTGTTCCCCCCAGGCCTCCCTGGGTGCCGGGGCACGGCTGCCTCACCATGGGCTGCTCCTCGGGCTGCAGGGGAACCTCCGCTCCCATTCCTGGAGCAGCTCCTGCCCCTCCTGCTGCTCCCACCGGGGCTCTGCAGGGCTGCTCCTCTCACACGTTCTCACCCCTTTTCCCAGCTGCAGTTGCTGTTGTCTTATTTTTTCCTCTTGCACACGTTGTCCTAGAGGTGCCACCACCATCTCTGATGGGCTCCGCCTTGCCCAGCAGTGGGTCTGTCCTGGAGCTGGCTGGAACTGGCTCCATGGACAAGGGGGAAGCTTCCAGAAGCTCCTCCCAGAAGCCACCCGTGTAGCCCCCCCACTACCAGAATCTTGCCATGCAAACCCACTACACCCATTCTGGCCCACAGGCTCAAAACGAACACGCTGGGTGTCCCAACTGCAAATAACCAGTTCAGGAGTCCCTCAGGAGTCCATCTGCTAATCTGCTCCATTGCACACACATCTAACTTCCAGTTTCCTGTCCTAAACAAGAATTTTTTCTCTGTGAGGGTGGTGAGGCCCTGGCACAGGTTTCCCAGAGAAGCTGTGGCTGCCCCATCCCTTGAAATGTCCAAGGCCAGGTTGGACGGGACTTGGAGCAACCTGGGCTAGTGGAAGGAGTCCCTGCCCATGGCAGGGGTTGGAATGAGATGATCTTTAAGGCCCCTTCCAACCCAAATCATTCTATGATTCTGTGATGCTACTGCCCAGTCCCCCACTGTAGCTGCAAACTCTAGTGATAAAAACTTAACCAGAAAAACTTTTACCAATGACTACAAGATCTACACACCATCCAAATTAATTTCCCTTGTCATTAGATCAGTGTTTTGCTTGAGGAAACAGGTTTCACAGAATTTCTTTTTTACGTGCTATTCAAAGCACCATATCACAGAGCTGTGTGAGATGTCATGCACAGTATTTTATCTTTGCATGTGATAAGGTACATTTCCAACTGCTACATCATATCCCTGTGTGGGGTGTATTTTACAGCATTTCATCACACCATTCAGCGTACATATTTTGAGGTCATTTATGTAACGTTTCATCCAATACAAAGCATAGCCTTTTAGCAGCAGGCGAACTCTTTGGGGGAAATATTTCAGAGTGAAAGCTTGAACACATGTGAAAGTACAGAAATACATCAGAGCACAAATGAGGAAGGAATCTGAAGAACACCACTACCCCTCTGCTGCTGACAGCATTTATTTCACACATTTGCCTACAGGAAAGATGAAGTACAATAAAATTCCTTGGCTGTTCTTCCAGCATGCAATCATAGAGTCATTAGGGTTGGAAAAGACTTCCAAGATCATCAAACAGGTGAGCTATATCCTGGTAGGATCTCACAAGGGACCGTTTTGGTAACTGGCAGACAAAGTAACTTTTAGTCATCTCCCAGATTCTTAAAAAAACCAAAATAGTTATTTGGTCCCACTGGTCAGGGATGTGTTCTGCCACCATAAGAAAGGTCTAGAAAGCTTTACTTTTCTCCTGCAAGTCCCAGCTGCAATTGCCCCAGAAGGCCAATTTAACTTGCAGCATGTAAATCATCTTCTCAGCTTCTTTCTGCCCAATTCCCAGTGGTAAAAAAAGAAATAACAAACAACCAAAAAGCTATAAAAGCAGCATTTCAAAAATTTTTATTCCTTGATTTTATTGATGACCTTTCCCATCTGAAGCACAACATCTCTAGGCAGCATCTGGCAACAAAGCTGCTGAGAACTCAGATGAGAGAAGGACACAGTTTGTCTTCTGGAAATCTATCCATAGGTGTCTACTCTTCCTCCCTGAACACAGCCCAGGCCAGCAACACAAGCAGGTGAGCAAGCTTGGAAATCGTGCTCAGGTTCTTAACTTTAACCTTCCTCCTGCAGAAGGGTAAAAAAGAGGGAGAGAGAATTTTTACTGAGGCAGGGAGTGGTAAGACAAGGGGGAGTGATTTTGAAGTAAAATATATAAGATTTAGGTTAGATTTTAGGAAGAAAATCTTTATTCAGAGGGTGGTGAGGCCCTGGCACAGGTTGCCCAGAGAAGCTGTGGCTGCCCCTGGATCCCTGGAAGTGTCCAAGGCCAGGTTGGACGGGGATTGGAGCAACCTGGGCTAGTGGAAGGTGTCCCTGCCCATGGCAGGATTTGGAATGAGATGATCCTTAAGATCCCTTGAAATCCAAAACATCTTTTGATTCTATAAAAAAGATAGAATAAAAGAGAGGGAGTAATTTACATTAAATACCTGTATTTATACTGAAATATGATCACTTATGTTTTTATGAATGCCTCAAATAAGATGTATCACACGGGTATATTTCCAAACACAGAAATGAACTTCCATAGAGTAAAAAAAAAAAAAAAATCAAAATAATTATGAAATAGTTCATGAAACACTCAGCAAATGTCTTCTTAAAGTTTGATGGAATATTACATAAAGATTAAAGAAATTATTCCAACCATAACTTTAATAAAATATAAGATTAAAATCATAAAAACGGTCCCCCTGAAATTATCTTGAAATACATCATGAATTATTTCACTATATTACATAGAATATTAATGCAATTTTATTCCTCAGACATTATAATTTTCATGACGTTTCGTAGAAATATTATCAAAATGTCAAACAAAGCATAAAGAAGTAATCACAGACACACACACAAAAAAGACATGAAACTCACTTTTCCAGATATAAAAAATGTCCTTTAAGAGCACACATCTTAAACTCATATATAAATTCTGAACTTGGATTTTCAAAGAGCTTTTGAAAACATTTCTCTTAAAAAGAAACGACGTTGTCATGGGATAAAAAGAAAAGTTGTCCTGTGGATTATCTACTGATTAGTGAATAAGGGAAAAGTTAGGAAATAATTACAGTTTTTACAGTGAAGGGTAGTTGCCAACATAATCCTAAAGGATCTATGCTAAAACCTGTGTCTTTGAACATGTTCACAGGTAATCTAGAAAAGATACGGATAATAAGAATGGCAGAAAGAGGCCATGGGCTTGTGTGACAGGAAAATGAAAAATGAAATTGGATGTTGATAAATTAGAAACATTGCAGGGAAAAAAAAAAACAGCCCAAAATATGCAAATTCGAGTAATTAATACTCAATGCAGATGTCTTAGAATCATTTGATATAAATCCAAGAAAATATTAATATGCAGACAAAAAGCATAACAATAAGGGCTTATTGGAAAAAAAATATCATCAAGGCACTGTGTAGTTTCTTAGAGTGGCCACATATTGAATGGTACCTCTCCTTACATCAAAAACCATGAAGTAAAATTGAAAAAGGTGTTAAGAAGAAAGAAGCAAATGGCCAAATGCTGGCAGGAAAACAGCGGAGTCTGTGTGAGAGATCAGCATGACTTGGAGTTATAGACCTGGAAATGGAGCAATGGAAAATTCTACAGAGAGGGATCCTACAAATGTAGTATTTCCACGTTGATCCATTACCTAAATTACATCCATCAGGTGAGGGTTAAACTTAGATGAAAATAAGGACAAACACCTTTGCAAATTGATACTTAGGAATTTCCCTGCTCCTCTGCATCAGTGAACCTCATCACTGATTCTGGTTTTGTAGTTGGGAAACTGCTATCAGCAGAAAAAATTTCTACATCATCTCCATGGCCACATTTGTTGCTGTTTAATTTTTACCCAGGGAAAAAAACCAAACAGGTTTTAAGTGTGCAATACAAGCCATAGATCCAACATCTGGTCTTTATGGAGTGAGTGGGTTTGCAGAGCTATAACTTCTGCCCTCCACAGCATTCACACAAGGTTATAAAAAAACAGATCACCTTGCAAAAAATCTCTGCACACCACTGTTTAAAGTTCTCTGAACCTGGAGACGGCTAAAGAAAACTCATCTCAGCTGATGCGAAACGAGGCTTAGGGCTACAATTATTTAAACAGTGATGCCTGCTGGCTGTGCCTTCAGCTACTCCACAGAGCTGCCTCCCTTCCTTACAGCAACCAAACTTGCAAAGGACTGATACATTAGGTACAAAAAGGTGCCTTTTCATTCCAAGTGCAGTTGCAGTTATGTAACTGATGAAGGAGTGAGTTTGTTTGGAAACACTGCAAACACAACGTTTACTCGTTGTTAACGATGTTTCAATCTTTCAGATTCCTCTCCTCTGATCCGGGCTTTTTTTTTGGTGGATTTTCCTGTGTGGTGAGACTAACCATCCTTTAACCACCTTGGAGGAAATTGTCTGGGCTCACTCCAGTATGTCCACGTCTCTTTTGTACTGGGAAGCCCAGCACTGGACACAGCAATGCAGCTGTACCTCACCAGCACCACCCGCCAGGAAAGCTCTCTCTAAGGTGGATGTATCCACCTATTAAAAGCTTTTGTGTTATGTATTAGGATTTTTAATAATATAGAATTTATAAACGGGTCTAGATCGTTATCTAGATGCACATCTACAACAGAAAGCACTGTTTCCTTCAAAAGAAACCTTGTCAAACGCCAAGACACAGTTCAGCACCTCAATCCGAACATTTATTCTACAGTGTTTTCTTAATTTCTTACTTCCTCTTCCCCCATTCTCATTCCAGTGAGTCTAACATATTTTTGAAGTGTGTGTATTTTCAGAGATTCAAAAGCATCATTTTCCTTCGTTGGGAGGAAAGGAAGATAAATAGCACAGTACTATGTGAGATGATGGAAACAGTATTAAAAGGAGCAGTAGAGTAAGAGTCAACACGGGAACATATTTGATTTACAAACCTGGCTCAAAATGAGTGCTGACATACAGAAACAAAAGGCTGGAAATTCCATACTCTTCAGATGCTGTCGTCTGTACTTTGTGTTCTGGTACCATGTAGGATCCTCACTGTGGAATATATAAACTCTTAATGTACATAAAATAACTTTGATGATAAAGTCCATAAATTCTCTTTACTGTGATGACTTATAATTAGTCAGTGACTCAACAGTTTCTGTGAGACAAAGGGCAAGTAATTCTAAATCTTCATAAAATTTAAAGATAAAGAAGGTAAATGTGCTATCATGATCATCTAGACTGACCTTTCTGTGTTGACTGAATCATTTCTCCCAGTGAGAGAATTCTGCAATGATTCCAAAGACTTGAGGTTAAATGAGAATATATCTGGAATGGTACTCTGTACCACAAAAATTATCTGAAAGGCCTGGGTTCTAACTGATTCTGTCAAAAAGGCATCTAGTATAAGCCACACAAATATGGGCTTCCTCTTAAAATCAGTAAATTTCAGTCATTTGAAAGCAACTGTTTGGGCTGGATGGAACAAATCATCAGAGAATTAAATGTTTTTCTGCATAGCAAAATTTCTGAAGTCCAAAATTTAGGGAAGTGCATCCCTGCAAAATGGAATTTTAAAAATAGGTTTTTTAAAATTAATTTTTTTTCCTCTGTATCCAAACAAGGTAATTGATTATCCCCCTCCACTGACTTCAACAGGATAACGAATTCCCAAGTGTGTTGGCTCCTAAGACGGAAAGGTTCTCCAGGATAATGTGCTATTCTAAACCATCCCACGATCATTTGCAGGCTCCACACTGTTGCTCTCCAAAGTTGATCACTACATACCATCAATCAGCAGATGACACCACAGCTGTGTGAGGGAAAATATTCAGTGTATGAGGTTTAGAATTCAGTAAGCAAGGAACTGTCTAACAAATGCACTCAGCCAGCTGAGCAAGAAAAACTACAAGTAAAGAAGGATCCACAGAGCAGTTTGGATTTGCTCGAATAACAAAGGAAACGGAAGAGTGGGAGGGCAGGAAGGGGACTCCTAGAGTATAACCACTCTGGCACGGGTTGGCTATCATGAGAAAGCTATCATATGACAAAGAAATCTTCTTAGTTGCTGTAAAATTTATATATATTTATATATATTTGACCAAATTCCACAGTTCTTTTCCTAAATACGTGTTCTACTTAAGTGAGTCTTCAAGATGAAAATGTAATATGTAATATGAGATTTCTTAAATTTGAGGAGTCGGAGTTATAGGGCAATGTGCGGAGATGCTTTGGTAAATCCCAAACTGCACCTGGAGGCATTTCTTCCGTTGGTACTTCAGGCTTTACTTCATGGTATTTTTTCTACTTTTTCCTATTTATTTATTTATTTTTAATACAGGGAACTTAAATAACAATAAAAATGTTAGAGAAGCTTAAAGTGAAAAGTGGGTTTGTGTATAGTCATGCCACTGCACACCTGTAATTTAACTGGGTTACAGCTGGTGCTGCTTCCATGCTTGGAGAGAGGGAGAAATATGTGTGAGGAGGAGTTTATTGACCTACTTGCCGAGCCTTTGCAGTGCAACACCTTGACTGTTTCTATCCATGCCCTCTGTTCCCATCTCCCACTTTCAGAGCAGTAGATTAGACCAGCCTGGCCAGCAGAGTAAGGCACTTGGAGCAACCTGGTCAGGTAGAAGGTGTCCCTGCGAATGCTAGTGGGGTTGGAATGAGGTGGTCTTTAAGGTCCCCTCCAACCCAAACTATGCTGTGATTCTATGATTTTATGTTTCTGTTGTTCCCTGGGACTGGATAGCATGTGAGAGGTTCAGGTCATACAATCAAGTTCTGGGCTTCTCACACAAGGAGCTACTGGAGAGGGTCCAGAGGAGGCCACAAAGATGTTTAAGGGATTGGAACATCTCTCTTATGAAGAGAGACAGCAGGAGCTGGGCCTGTTTAGTCTGGAGAAGACTGAGAGGGGATCTCATTAAAGCATATAAATATCTCAAAGGTGGGTGCCAAGAGGATGGTGCCAGACTCTTTTTGGTGGTGCCCACTGACAAGACATAGTGCAATGGCCATAAACTAAAACTCAAGAACTTCCACCTCAGCATGAGAGGAATATCTTTGCATTGAGAGCTGCAGAGCAGTGGAACAGCTGCCCGGGGAGGGCACGGAGTCCCCTTTCTAAGATATTCCAAACCCATCTGGATGCCTTCCTGTCTCACCTGCCCTGAGCAATCCTGCCTGGGCAGGGGAGTTGGACTTGTTGATCTCCAGAGGTCCCTTCCAAGTCCAACCATTCTGTGATTCTGTGAATCACCATATGACAGGGAATGAGCAGAAATTCAAGAGCTGCCTGACACTGCTCGCTTCCAGAACTGTATTTTGAGTGCAGCCCTATCACCCTCACCACCTTCAAACTTCTTCCTCAACTAGTGATTTCCCTGGACATGGAAAAGGTTTTTACATGTTTCTGCATGCACAGTTCTTCAGGTCTGTAACAGATGATGGTCCTGAAGAAGTTCAGTCCCAAGGCAGATGAATTTATTAATGTGGTTCTGAGACTGGTATGTTCAATACCTACTCACAGTTTACTTAATTTTGTAAAGTATTTCTATATATAACCTTAGCACCAGAATAACTGTGTGCAAAAAAAATCAGTGCTACACACAAGGTGAGCTTAGATAGTCATCATGGACCTTCCTGATCTGAATGGAATACTAACAAATGTCTGCCAGAGGCTTTCAGTGCATGATCCTTATTAAAAAGTCAAGGCAATTTATACAGAAAGTCAGTAAGAAAGGGACCATCCTGAGAGGATGCTGAGAGGCTACACCTCATTGTAATCATACATCATAGCTTTCAAAAGCTTAATCTATTCTGTTCCTTGGCCAAAAATTTGAGTAACAGTATTATAAGAGCCACTGGATTGAAGCAGAGATGTACAAATTATCTCACCATTTAACTCCTTACATTCGTAACCATGAGAGATTTCAAAATGAGCTGATTGCCAATTATCCTGTGACACAGAGAGAAGGACTGTCTGAAACAGGCAGACCCTGTGAGACACTTAGGCAGAAAGCTGACATGAAGTCTGCTGTAGTCTCACTTTCTAAAATCATCTGAGGTCTGAGCCACTGTATGCAGAACATGTTACAGCGCAGTGTCTTTCAAGTACAAGAACATTGTCACAATCTGCTGGTTTTAAAATGAAAAATAGAACAGTCCTCTGGCAACCAGATGAACATCTAACATAGATGGAATTTCAATACATGCTGGAGATAATACTTATTCCTATTTTTGTTCAGAAATAGATTAAGTCCTCACTTTGCCTTTGATTGTTCCTTCTGATTTGCTGTGTTATTTCCACTTTCTCCAAAATTTTAACTGCCATTCAATTCAGTTTCCACCATGTACTGAGATGAAATAGGCATAGAACACGCTCTGATTATATTCTCGAGCTTAATCATCATGAGTTAAAATTATCCATTTGTAGACTTGCATTCCATTTAATCAGGAGCTTGATCTTGACAGATCTTGAATAAGCCAATATAGAGGCAG
Organism: Pseudotriccus pelzelni; assembly: GCA_035584735.1. NCBI lineage: Eukaryota > Metazoa > Chordata > Aves > Passeriformes > Tyrannidae > Pseudotriccus > Pseudotriccus pelzelni. Next base: position 69,223,398 of record JAWMRA010000130.1, read on the forward strand.
TTGGCTGTGTCTTAAACCATGTATGTTAGTGAAAACTCACTTATCCAAATGAAAATCTGGCACCCTGGGAGACAGAATCGTTGGAACACATGTCCTTTTTAAAGGATGAAGGGGGAAAAACAGTAAGGAGTTATTTTCAAATCTTAAAACTTCAGATGTTGAGTTTGAAACATTTTCACTGAGTGCAGTGTACTCTATACCTTTGTACGTGATGACAGCTTAGCTGAGTTCTACCCTTTCTCCACATAGCAATGAATACCATGAGCAAATAAAAATCACATTCTAATCATTGAACAGAATGACAAAGTTCTTATTTATTTTGTCAGGAAGAGGACAAAAAGAGTAGCTTTGCATTTGGAGATGCATAAAGAGATTAGAGGCAGCTTAGAGAAGGAAATTGGACTATATTTCAGACAACTAATTTAAGCGAGGTGCATATGACCCTTGTCAGAGCTTCTCATGCCTTTTTAATAAAGGACACCAGTTTCATTGACATGCATGGCTCTGGCTTTAAGTGAACTCATGATGAAAGCATCTTCTTGTGCTCTTCTCTTCTTACAAGATGCAGGACACACTCATGACATTTCTTCACACTCAAAGGAATTGAACTGAACTTTATCCCAATGGAAAGGGATTTAGGTATTACTGAAGTAGGTATTACTGAAGTAGATTAATGCAAAGCAGGGACTATTTGAAGGAAAAAACACATCATTTCCAAAGAAAATAACAGATAGTGACATTAATTGCTAAGCTCTATTCCACCTATTAAAAGTTGAATGAGGCAGCTCGACAGATGATTTTGTAATGACACACATGGGATTTTTTGGTGGTGGTTTTATTTCTAATACACTCAGAATCTGGTTGGCCTCATTTGGTTTGAACCTTTGTACTGTGCAATGAAGTGTCTGCAGTCAGACAACTGGGCCCACCACCACCTTTTTATCAGCTCCCAATACCTAACAGTTCAAAGGACCTAAAAATCAGCGTTAACGGTGATGTAATACTCAGCCCAGTCACATAAAAGCAAAATAAGATCCCACCTCCTGCAGCTGGAGCATGAGATACATTTTGCTGTGCTAACTACAATAAATAGGGTTTCCTGGTACCCTGACTGTGCTGACATAAAGTCAGATATCCACATGAGCATCCTCTTGGTGTGTATTCATGCTGTCCCTCTTTCTCATCTCCCAGGTCTTTTCTCTTCTCCTGTGCTTTGACCACGAGGTCCTTAGAGGCACAGTTAATTAAGTGTGATAGGAAAGGATTGTGTTTAATAACCAGGGGGATCTTTCTCAATCCCATGTTCCCTCTTTGATTTTACACAGGGCAGTTTTCTGCTTTATTTTATGGAGCTTCTGAGAAATAGAAAAGTTTAGTATTTGCATGTCCATAAGGAGATTTTTCCTCTGCCAAGTCATCTACAGCATGAAAAAGCCAAATGCCAAGGGCAACTAATGTAAAAATTCTAGTTTTAGTAGGATTATAATGATTTACTAAAGTCTCTGTGCCCAAGGTTTCTTTCAGGTCTTGACCAAAATCCCACTGTGGTCAATTGTAGTCAGCAATAAAACTGGACTTGAAATAGTAACCTTGACTTTAAAATAGGAAGAGCTTCCACTGAATGCAGAGAAGCTCTGATCAACCTAATGCACAATTTGCCTCTCTCTTCTGCAGAAACCACTAAAAAGATTTCAATGAAAAGCTTGCATTTAAAATACCATAAAACCCTTAAAGGGAAAAAACCCTCAAACAACATAGAGGACAAACACAGAAGAAGAGTGTATTTAAAATAAAAAAACCCAAAGGATTCTCTGTAGAGGCTAAATTATTTAGATGATAAAACAGTTCTGACACTGACAGTGTTCCTATAAAGCTATTTTGATATTAAAATATGGCAACACAAATGTTGTTTATCAGGAAGAGGTTTTAAGTGATGATATGAGGAGGTGTTTGCTACACATTTTATTTCCTGTCCAAAATATTTTTAAAGATATGATTTTTAAATGCAATGGGTTGTGGGAGAGTGAAAGAAAACAATTACTCTGGAACTGAGTTTGTAAAATATTTATAGTTTTCCACTCTTTTCCCCCCCTAATTTACGTTACAGAATCACATAAAGTGACAGAATAGGTAAGGCTGGAGGGAACCACAGTGGGTCTTCTGGTTCAACATCCCTGCTCAAGCAGGGTCATCCTAAATCGGATTGTTCAAAGGTTGGACTTGAATATCTCAGAGGTCTTTTACAACCTAGTTGATTCTGTGATTCTGTGATTCTGTTATCCTTGTGTAAGTCAGTCTTTCACAACTGGAGGTCTCACATTGCAGAAACGTGGAGCTTAAAATGATCCCATAACCAAATTAATCATTTTGACAGTTATCCATTTTTTTGTACTCTTGTTTCCCCAAAAACAAGATGTGACCTCCACAGAGGAAGGATTGTGCACCAAAAATTTCTTCATTTAAAAAATAATTAAGCAAACAAAAACAGCACAAAAGAAATCTTTAACTTGGGCTAGGACAGCGATCTCAAAGTTTTCCACCAAGTACCAAACTTCTTGTCTGCACAACCTCAGCAGTCACAGACACAGAGGCCCCTCTTTCTGGGTCTCTTATAGCTGTGTTCTCTTAACTTAAATATGTGGATCTGAATGACAGATACCGAAAAAAATTATCTAAAAGTTGAGCAGGGATGACCTATGTAGAGGAAAATAACTTTATCAGAGTTCCTTTCATGCATGTGCCCTCAGTGCAGAAGCTTCAAAAAACAGGCACAATGAAATTGTTCTTGGACAAAAAAGGCACAGCACTCAGAGTTTATACTGCCAAGGTTTTTCTTCTGCAGAGTTTTTGATCTTAGTGAAATTATCTGGACAGAGAATATTGTACCTGAAGGTCATTGCTATGCCCACGATCCTGCATGACACCGAACTGATGAAAAATGCAAATTTGCCTCAGCTCTACCACACAGAAAGGACTCACTGAGAGAAAAATAATGTGAATTCAGTTTTGATGCCTTATCCCCAGCAAGTTCACCAGTGCAATCCCTCAGAAAAACTGTGCTCTGCTTCCCTCAGAGCAATACATACCAGCAGGAAGTCCCGGTGTATTTCTGTCCATTTGTCCCTCAGCTTCATCTTGCCAGTGCCAGTTCCCCACATTCCTTCGTGTCTGAGCTAGTCCTCACGAAAACCTCCACGTGATCACCACTGCACAACGATGTAGAGGCAGAAATCCAGGTATCTTTGTTCCCCTGCAGCTCTTTGGTGTCTCACCCAGACAGCCCCATGCAGGCTTCTTGTCCAAAGAGACGTTTAAAATGGCACCGGACCCCAAGACTGAGGCACTCAAGCCACTCTCTGAATCTCCATCTCAGCAGTTGCTCATTGCAAGTGTGTCCCACCCATGAAGGAGAAAACACTGACAAAGTAGAGATCAGGATGATCTTGGGTGAGATTTACAAGTTTCCCTAAAAAATGACTGGTTAGTTTTCTACAGTTCAAGCATCGAACTACGTGTTCAAGGAAAATCTGGTGACAAAAAATGTCAAGTTCAACACTTAATCACTACATTTAGCAACTTGTGAGTTCACTACACACACTGTTAGAAGCAGAGATTCCGTTTGAATTGCTTTCGGTGCTCACTGGATTTCTGCACTAATAAGACTCAGTATAATTTGTGCTACTGCCTCCTGTAGTGCACTAATTTAATTTTGGTCCCATCCCAGCATCCCTCTGCTCATAAACATCAGTTACAACAGCCTGAAGGTTCCTGTGTGGTGTTCCAAGCTCAGGTGTGCGCAAGTGTCCTACAGTAGATGCAACATCGCTGATAGAGAATATTTGCCTGTGCTGGGATGAGGCGGCCCCAGTTTCACTCTCTGACTGAACAAAATCTTGCAGATGGGGAAAGCATGTGATAAAGTGACATATAGAATCACATATAAGCTTCTGCTAAACAAAAGATCCTACCAAGAATGGTGTGCAAAACCAGCTGATTTGCACATAAAGGCTTATGTCAAATTGTAAAGTTAAAGTACAAGTCGGCTTCTTGTTTTGAAAGGAAAATTAAAATAAAGTGTACAAGAAGTGGTTTAAGGTTTCTCTACTTCTGTGAGAGATTCACTCATGGATAAATTCTACAGTTTGCTTTTATTATTCTGATAGACACTGCACAACAAAAACAGAAGAGCAGAACACAGTAAGAGAGGTCCTTGTTATTAATAGAAAAAATGAGGGACATGCTCTGAAATTAAATTCACATTCTGCAACACACAAGATAAAAGTAAAGCTATGAAACAAAACCCAGGGATTGGAAATTCAGAGATTGAAAATTACCCTGAAAAAGCCCTGCTCTTTTTATATGGCAGCAAATCCCTACCAAGCAGGAGCTTTGCCTTCCTGCTAGACACCTCAAAATATCTAAATTCACAGCTATAAGTAGGCTGCCATATCAGTATGCACAGAATATTTGGGTTTATGTGTTTCTCATGTAAATGTGTTTCTGACTTTATAAACAAAACTGCAATCTTTCCCATTTTTTTTTCAGTAAAACCCATTTACTTTGTGCTTTAAGCTTACACAATGTTTAAAGTGTAGTCAAGTGCATTTCACACTCGCAGCACAACACTTCTGCGAAAGTAAAGGTTTCCAACAAGGCAACACGGAGAGACAATCACTCCCCAGATTACCTTCACTTCTTAAGAACAGAGCTATTTTCTCATTAAAGGGAGAGAATCTGTTTGCAAGCCTGAGAAGAAAGACGGAGATGCTGCCAGGCAGGATCTATGTCATTTTGGCAAGGGGCAAAGCCAAAATGCTTGGGCATGCCTGTAATGTCTCAGTGAAGACACTCAGGGGAAAATGCAACAGGAATGCAAAGGACTCATCTTGGGCACAAAAAGTGCCATCAGTGTTTGAGCATTAAGCGAATTCTCACTTTTTGATACGCACAGATGGAGTTTTCACAGACACCTGAGAGCTGAGACTTTTACATTCTGAATTTTGAGTTCCAGGCGTCCTTAACCTCCTGCGAAGCCGTGCACATTTCAGAATCAATTTCCCAAATGATAACACTGGTTTATGACTCTGTTTAATAGGTTTAAATTAGAGTTACCCATGTTTTATGTGTCAGTTTCTGTTGATATGAATTCAGTGCTGTGAATTCCAACATTACCATTCTCTGTCCAAATCTCCCTGCAAGAAGCATTGAGTCTCTATTTAACATGTATCATTTCTACCTCTTCACAAAAGCTGAACACACACACTCTTCCCTTGGCACCATTAAGGTGGGAGAGATCAGTCTCTGTTAGTTTTGTATTTTCTGAATAGAAGGTGAAGCCTTTTTCTGGGTTTGTTTGTTTATTTAAAGATGCACTCTGTGTTCAAAGGAATGGATTGTGAAATCCCAGGAAGATATAAGAGGATTTGTGCCTCAGCTTTAAAAGTTGACCCCATCATCTCCATTGAATTACAGAAAGTTTCCACACTTAGCATGTGGAAACAGTGAAATTGTAAGCTCTGAGTGTGCAATAATCTGCTCACCTTCGAGGTTCTCTTCATGACCAAGAGCACCCTTGAGCTGTTGTTTGGATCCTTTGATAGATGACTTGATCTCATCCAGCCTCATATGCCAAAATGCATTTCATCTGATTAATATTTCTGCTCCATAAGAGGCATGGCTGGCATTTCAGTAGATGGCATTCCCCAGGAATCAACAGGAATTCTCTGTCCTACACAGTATTATGTGTAGGGACACAGCCTTGTTAGGAGAAATCTGCTCATCACTGATTTCCACAGTAACCTCACTTCCCACATCTCTCAAGCCCCTGAAGTTCAGGGCAGGGACAAGGGGAATGAAGTTTCAGAACAGAACATTTCAAAGGAGACCGACCCTGACCATCTGGTCCAACTCCCTGCCCAATTCAGGGCAGACCAAAAGCTAAAGCCTGGTGTGAAGGGCATTGTCCAAATGCCCCTCAAGCACTGATGGGCTGGGGGCATCGAGCACAGGTTGGTGGTGGGACTGAACTCTGTGCCCTTTGTACCTGGGCCACACAACCTGGCCCCTCATCTAATGGGAATTTCAGTAATTTACTCCTAGTTTACCCCAGGGCAAATGATACATGAATCTGCATTTCCAAAGGATTATTGAATATTAAAGACCCTTCAAGGCTAACATAAATTTGCATTTTCAACTCCTGGAACCCTCAGCATTTGATTCCTGAGTTCAGTATAGGAAGATATCATTTTGGTTAACCTCAGAATGCAAGGTTTTGTTAGGATATGTAGTTATGATTCCTATTGATCACTTAACTAATGGTCAGTGTATTTTTCCTAACATTAAATTCCTGAGTGCATATGAAAGAAGTGTTATGCATCACCCCTTCACCAAAGATGCAGGACATACAGATCTCAGTTTCTGAACAATGTAGTCAAGTGATTTTCAAATGACTAATGGTCTTGGGAGCAAAAATTGAAAAGCTTCCAAGTGTCTAATGCAAAAAACACTAAACCCTCTGAAAAATTAAATTTCTTGATTTATGTCTTCTGAAGTTCTTTACTAAAAAAATTAAGTGACCCATAAAACTAGTTCCTTTGGAGAACAGTATTATTATCTGGTGCTAATTGTTATATTTTCAGATTCCTGCAGGAATCTCACTGAAAGCAGGATTAAGGCACTTGGTGGGTCTGTGCCACAAGTTCAATATAAACTGAATTATTTGATCCACACAGAACTGCAAAGAGCCAGGCTTCATTCCCTGCCACTCAGACCTGAGTGTTGCATCAACTCTGGGAAGTACAGTAACAGGAAACACTACACTAGACTTTAAAAAAAAGATTTCTTGAAAGTGAATGCACTTAGGGAACAATTTTGCAGAGTCCAGAGGAAAAAATTAATAGCTTTTTCCCTCCTCACATCTCTGACTGTCTGATGTCCTGCCATTCTGGAAAGCTTGCGTGACTTTTTCTTCCTGTAGTAAAGTTGTTAATGTTGTAAACGAATCCTCATTTAATTTTCTTTTGTTTCCTTTGTTGTTTGAATTCCCAACAGGGAAATCCAGAGTAATCACATATACAAAGACTCAAAACATGTGGGCAAACAACACACATCCCCTTTCTTTGTAACTGGCCTTTTATATATCCTATATGACTTTCACTCCACTCCCCCCCAAAAGAGTTAGTTTCACTTTAAACATGGTAATTTACCCTAGAGGCAGGAAATTATAATATGAAAATTAATTTTTCTGCAGGACTGGGCAATTATTGTTATTATTATACTAATTCTCAGCAGTCCAGTGATAACTCTGAGAAATGGCATCTGGTATGAAAAGAACTCTGTTTTACAGTATCCATTATTCATGTGTGTCCCCCTTTAAAATTACCTGGCCCATAGCCAGGAAAGTTAAGGTCACTAAAGAGTCATGCTTTAAGATGATATGTCATCATAGCCCGTTGCTAGCTTTGTAATAAATGTTTTAATTAAAGAGCAACAGCAGGCAGGCCAACATCTGGAATCAGATTTAACTGTAATTCCCACAATTGGAAATGTAATTCTCACAATTTGGAATCTTCAGCTCTGAGGCAATTGAAATACCCTCAGCCAATCACCTCTTGCTAGCCAGTATTCTGCAAAAACATTATAAATGGAACTTAGATTTTTAAGGTGCAATGTTATATAAAAGGCAAGAGGACTGTTCAGTTCTGATTATTCAGCTAACAGTGCCCTTTAAAATAGAAAAATGCCAGATTTGTTCAAATAAAGCATGAAATAATAAAGGAGAATCACTATCCAGGTTTTGTGCCTCACACAGGAGATCACACTTCCAGCAGCGTTTCTGGGCTGCACCCTGGAGTAGAGGATGTGTTTCAGTAAATTGACATGGATTCAATACCTGAAACTACCTGAAAGCACAATTAAAACTTAGAATAAATGCCACAGAAATATTTTATTCTGCACAATAGTCATATGATAAGTGATTTGACACCTATCATTTGCCTTTTGTATCAGGAAAAGGGCCTGGGCTCAGTTTCCTCCTGCTTTATGTCAGACCTCAAGTGTCTCCTGCTAAGAAAGTAAGTCACTTCTAGTTTGTAATGTAAAGGCAGCCCATCCCTCAGGGCAGTCCCATAAATGGCAGATATCTACTGGTCTGGCAGCAGTGTGGGGGCAAAGCTTTGTGAGCGCAGATTTCATTAATCAGAAATTGTTATTTCGCAAATTATTTTTAGTTTAGAGAGTGGGAAGGGAGAAGAAACTGAGTCGGTAGAAAATTTAAGTGTATCTAATGGCTTGCTCTATCAGTTTATTCTCACTGTGAAATGGCATGTCTTTCAGGAATGTGCAGAACTTGATTAAAAATGCTCAAACAGAAAGCAGGAACCTGAAGAAAACTGTGGAGTGTATAAGACAAATCACAGACTCCACAGATTTTAATACAGGAGCTTTTACACAAGAAAACCATCACACCAGAATTATCTTGAACTCCCTGTTGGCAGAACTAACTGATATGTCACTGATAGTAGCTCCTAATTCTTTGGGAAGACCTTCACAGAATAAATTGTGTTTTCTTATTTTCTACCAGACTAAACAAGGACTGTATTCTTCAGGATTGTCACTCTGATAGGCTTCTCCAGGACTGAAAGAGCACTTGATGTTTTGAGGCTAAAGGCAGGGGTAGGAGGTCTGAGGGAAATTGTTTTATTTGACAGTTTTATTTTTGCATATGTTTTTAATTCTCTTCTTCCAAAGCACTGTGGCACTCGCAGCTTGCAGATATCTGAAAGGAAAAGGCTTTGGCAATTTTAGTAAACCACACTAAAACTGCTAAAAAAATCACAGTTATTGCTATTGGGAAGAAAACCCCAAGACTGTGCTTGCTCTTGGTTTACAAGCTTCCTTTAGAGCCATTAAAACTCTCTAAATGTTTTTAAAAAGTGGAAGGGATGGAAGGACAAGAAAACAAAGCCCAAAGTTTCAAATCAAAATTTAAACAATTATCTGATTTAGACGAACATGACATTAAAATATTTTTACTGAAACTTATGAGAAGAGGTTTAGATCCTTAGAAGACACATTGTGTTTGCCAGGTAAATGTAAGAATGTAATGCAATGTACTACATCCAGTCTGTTCAAATCTGCCTGCTTTGAAGAAGCAAAAACAAGTTGATGTCCTACATTCAACAGACCACCTTGAAGTCCCTGTCAATTTAACCCTTCAGAAATTTAAGCTTTCTCTTGGCATTTCTAAAGAAGCAACAAGGCTTGTTAGTAATGTAGCTTAAAAGGATGTTCAAAGGGACGCAAGTGAGAAAGAAATGCTTTATCTCTTTTAATGTGTCAGAAAAAAACCTGAAAAAATCCTTTTCCCTGTCCTATCACTTCATGTTTTTCTACCGCATTACCTCAGAGAGCTCTGGAAAACTGGTCAATTAGAGAGAGAAATCATACCAGAAAGGCGAAGTGTGAGCAGATTAGGAAGGCTTTCCTATTGTACTATACAGCTGCAGGCTGTGGGGCTTTTTGCTCTGTGTTTAAGTTAGAATGAGGAAAAGAATAACAACGAGAAGACAGGATGAAATAGAAAACAAGATGGAGAAAAGGAGGCTCGGGAGGGACCTTCTCACTTTCTACAACTGCGTGAAAGGAGGTTTTATCCAGGTGGGGTTGGACTCTGCTCCCAGGGAACAAAAGGAAACTGCCCCAGGCTGCACCAGGGGAAGTTTAGGTTGGATATTTGGAAAATGTCTTCACCAAAACCGTCCTCAAGCCCTGGCCCAGGCTGCCTATGGGAGTGGTGGAATTGCCATTCCTGGAGGGATTTAAAAGCCCCGTGGATGTGACACCTGGGGATGTGGGTTAGTGGTGGCCTTGGCAGTGCTGGGGGAAGGGTTGGACTCAATGATTTTGGAGGCCTTTTCCAACCTAAATGATTTTACAACATAACCTTAGGTTTTGTCGATTTTGAATGACTACATGAGGAAGGTTTAGAAACACGTCTCCTGAGCTTCCTGCATTGCAGTTTATGGAATTAGGTGGCAAATTCTTCTTACTCAGCTTCTAAATTATGTATTTGCTGCTAATTTCTCATAGATGTTTACCCCAGAAGTGGCTGCATTTTATATTATCATTAAAATCTTATTGAAAAACATCTCAGGGGACTTTGGGACAGAACAGGAGATATAAATGGAATATCCTATTAATATTCCATTAAGTTAATAATGTCTGTCTAACTGAATCACAGTTACAATTCCTGCCAGCCTTTAAATACAGATTATTTTATTTTGGTGTTTAAATTCCCATTGTGTAGAACTGTGCTAGTCTTTATGAGCTATTTTTTTACTATTTATCTTGTGTTCCTTTAAATGTGTTATAGGTAAATGACTGAGCTGGAGGCAGAGGTATAAGAAACAGAAGAGTCTAAGACAAAATAATGATTTTGACATTGTGTCTAAAGCATAACCACATGTCTGAGTGAATACCAGACTCTATCTGATTACACATTCATGCACTGCTGGATGGTTGTTTATTTGCTTTGACAGTGGGTCCAGAGAAGTGTTCAATGAGCCTTAATTGCGTTAATTTATGTAGAATGAAGGGCTTTTCTGGGATTACATTTCTCATCAGGTTCCAGCCAGCTCTCTTCACACTGGTCCCTTCACATTTGTATAGAGTATGTGCTGCTTGATCAGATACTCCACCAGGTTTGAAGAGGGGATAAAATTGTTTTCACCTCTAAATAGGATAGTAATAACCATAGTTGTGGTAGAAACCTGGAGAAGGTTAAGCAATTGATTTTATCTGTTTTTCTTGTGATTTTGTAATTATTGTCAACATTGTTAACATTAAATACTGATACTTTCACTCTAGGTTTTCAGTGGGAACCATTCCCTTTTTCACAAATGTACAGAAAAAAAAAATTAATCATCCAGAGATTTCTTGAGGATCTATGGCTACATGTGTTTGGTTTAGTACCCATGTAAGGCTGGAGATATTTTTTAATGTTAAAATTGGAAAATAGTAGCCCTGGTACATCCATTTTGGATCAGCTTTACTGATCTTCTTGCTATGATCTCACTGTCACCCCAGAATTTTCCTGATATGGTTAACTGATTGTACTAAAGTAAGATCAAAATTAGATCTGGATAGATTAACAAAGAAAAGCCTAGAAAAGGAAATCAGGAATTATAAAAGAAGGTCATTGCGTGAGGTGACACTAAAAGTGGTGCTGTAAGTATTGCACAAAGAAACACAATTAAAAAAAAAAAAGTGAAAAGTTCTGCAGGAAGGGGAATTGTAGGTATCAATTGCTTGACAAAGAAAGAGATGGAGTTTCAAGAATATGGTAAATAGATGTACAAATTGGGAATGATGGCAGAACAGAAGTGTTTGTGGAAACAGTGGTTGCTCTTCTTCCTCAAGTAGTTCATGAGTTCTTTGCCAGGGATATTTCTATAGCTCAGCAATGTATGTATGATCCACGTGTGCCACCAGCTTTTTCTTTTTACTTGAGTCAACCATCTCCAGCTGGAAACCTTCATGTTAAAAATACAGATCATTGTGTAGTTATGAGTCACTGAAAGCAGTAAAAGCAGTTTGAGCTTCCAAAGGAACCCCAGCACTGCCCTACAGATGGTAAGATCTGTGCAGGCAGCGGGATCTCGGCTCCTGAGCAGCACTTCCCGGAGAAGGCACTTTGCTCTGGTATCTCTGCTAAGTTTCCAGGGAAACTAATGGCTAAACTGAGTATGTACAGACTGTTCTCTGAGGTGGAGACATTATTTTAATAAAGTCACGGCTCCAGCTAAAATTTCCCAGAGGACAAGTGAGCCAGAAGAGGAGAGCTCAGATGCTGACACTGGGATTTCAGCGGCTCGTGTTAGTGTTAGTGCAACAACCAGCTTTGCCAGCTCACCTGTCCCACACTAGAACAATCTAAAGAATTTGGTGTTACACTTTATTGCCTGAGATGTCTAATATAAGAGATCTTTAAATACATATATGTATATATATTTATAAAGAGAGAGAGAAAAGTTATGCCTGAGTTTAGAAGGCGCTTCAGCACTGCTGTGGACAGATGAAAGTGTTTAAAGATAGCATGATTTCCACCTATTCTTCAATTTTGTTGACAAGTAACATGGGATCCAAAGGCAAAGATCTCTGCAAAAAATGAGCAGATATTACTCTGTTCTTCTTGAAATTTTAAGCATTATTTTCATAATCTATATGTAAAAGAGATAATGAAGGTCTCATGAATATTTTGTTGGTGTTAAAAAATCCATAGGCAATTTCTCAGTCAATAGATACTTTCCAGTCAGAATATTAATCTTTAAGTCTCATCTTAATCACATCAACAGACTTTAAAAGTTTATTTTACAGCAATTCTGTCAATATACATCAGATAAAATAATTTAGAGGACACTGAAACATATTTCATCCCTTAATCATCCTTTCCAAGCTGGATACATCAACCATTAGGCTACACTGGCACAGTAATACTGTTTGCTTGATAAAAAAACTTCAGTTATTTTGCACAAAATTGAAGTAGTTCATTAAAGGAAATTCAAAGATATTTTCCTCCTGACACACATGAGTAGCAATTTACTGTGACTGGAAGGAACCTGAAGGTAGTAGGAGTTACAGCAATAAAGTCCCTGGGCAGCCAAAAATCATTAAATCCACACCCTGCACTGTGTTCCTGTCACTCCTGGCACTAATGGCAGGCTTAACAAATCTCATCTTGGGATTCTGAGAGGGATTAGGCATCTGGCAGATGCAAAAGATCAGTTTTATCAAGAATAAGATGGTTTTGGAAATACTCCAAAGGAAATGTGAGACTCCTGGGGAACCTCGGCATCACGAGTCACGTTGCCTGCAGATCTTCAGCTAGGGAAACACAGGGGAGAAATGTCACAGGGAGATGTGGATACCTTCAGTTTGGAGTTTATGTCTGGGATGCAAGAGTCAGACTTGACACTTCAATTTCCTTTAAGGATTCAACCCCAAATAACTCCCTTTCATGATTAAGCCGTCCTGCTCACAGGAATCTTGTTTTAAAGTAGCAAATTTGACATCACATGCAGGTAGTAATCTACAGATGGGACTGTCTCTCCTTCTCAGTGATGCTGAATACATTCATTAAAAATAAATAAAAAAAGAAAAAAGAGAGAGAAAATGTTCATTTATAATGAAAAAGCTAATTTAGCTTCCTGCCAGAAAGGCCATGACATATGACATGAAATTAATGCTTGCAGTGAAGTAACTTACAGTTAGCTTTTGACTGATTTAGAATTAACACTATCCTAACTAACCAAGCAAAAAAAATAACTGCCTGAACAAAAATATTCCCCTGTCTGTAGTTCTTCCACTCTCCAGTCCTTCATTTGGGATTTTTTGATACTTTGGAGAAACCTGAATATTTCTGAGACCTGTGTTTTGCCTTACACTGTCTTTTTCTTTTTTTAATTGCCTGCAATTTGCCCTAATGGTATTCCAGTATCACTGACCTTGAGTCTGTGGCCAGAATGTAGATCATATCAGCTACTCTGTGCTCAGAATAACAAAAAGATTAAGGTTAAGAACAGACTCACAGAAGCCAAAGTAGAATGAGAGCATAAGTTGCCAATGGATGCACCACACCTGGCAACATGCTTAATAAAAAAATAATACATTAATCTGCTCACAGTATAAAATTATTATCAGCAGGAATTGTCACTGCTAAAATGCATTGCTCTGGAATTGTGAATTTAAACCAAAGTGACTGAAGTCTAGTTCAAAAGCATGACAGAAAGAGAGGGAAGAGATGGGTATAATTTAATCACACTGTAAAGTCAATATCTATCTGCAGGAACGTTTGCTGTTTACTGCAATTTCCACAGGCCTCTTACAGACTTTTCATTTTTAAATGGGGCCTTGCACAGGTTTTCTTCTGCATAAAGTTTGAGAAATAAATGCTGCAAAGCAGCACAGAAGCTCACAGAATAGCTAAATATAAGGACATATATATGCACAACAAGTGTCAGAATTTATGTTGCCATTCTAAGAATTATACAGGGCAGCTAAGACTGTTGAATAGACACAGGAAAACTTTACCACAAGAGAAAGCAATAAAATAGGAAAATAAGGTTTTGGACTTATTACTTTCTAAATTTATGGTCCATAAAATGCATTCAAGGGTTCAAGCCATATCTTCAGGTGATTTAAATGGGTAAAGTTCTAGGAAAAGGAAGAAATCTGTGCTGAATTCCAACGTCTTTGGATCCGCCTCATGCGGAGATGCCAAGTTTCCTTCTCCACATTCCTGCCATAGGTCACACACAGGGAGAGAAGCTGACTTTCCTGCAAAAATCAGATTATACAAGGAAGCTGATCTGAGTTGACGTGATTTGATTTGGATTAGAAGATTAATCCAGACTTCAGCTGCCAGAGGCTTTTAGATAAATAACACTTAACCCACTTCCACTGAAAGGATTTTTTTTTTCCAAAGGAAGGAGTATTAATTAGAACAGCATGGAAGTGTAAGGAATCTGCAAAGACTTAGTATTCATGTGACAAAGGCTAGGAAATACTGCTGCCTTCAGAGATTATAGTATCGATGTTGGAAATGGGATGTGTGTTTCTGTGATCTGCTTAGCCACTGTACTCCTGGCTCATCTGATGAGGGAACAAAAAAGTGCTATCTAAAAGCACTGAGGAAAAAATAAAACAGCCCAGCCTGCTTCAAAAGGACTGTGAAGGCAAAAGTTTGAGTAAAACCTTAATCCAGTATAGGACAAGCATTGTGGCAATTTAGCATTTCAGTGCACTGCATGGGTGACATCAGTTCCGTGTTGTCAGCAGTCAGATGTGCTCCTTCTGAAATGTCCTTCCGAAATATTTTTGGTTTGGACATGTCATTACGCAAGTCTCTTGTTAGAGCTGGTTGTTCCCTAGGTAGCAGAATCTTCGGTTAGGTTCCCTCTAAATTAAAACCAGCAGACCAAAAGAAAGGTAGTTTATTGTAATTTGGAGAAGTTTGCAGTTTAATGTCCTTGGTTTGGACAGAGCATGGGATTTTACTCCAAGCAAAGTGAAAAAAGTAAAACTTTTTAATTTGGAGAACATCATCTCCAATATTGGCCACAGAAGTGATCAGAGGGATGGAACACCTCTCCCACGAGGAAAAGCTGAGAGAGCTGGGGTTGTTCAGCCTGGAGGAAAGCTCCGGGGAGATCTTATTGTGGCTTATTAAAACTTAAAGAGGACTTATAAGAAAGATGCAGAGAGAATTTTCTACCACTGCCTGTGGTGATTTGACAAGGAGAAATTGTTTTCGACTAAAGAGGGTAGGTTCAGACTAGATATGGGAAAGAAATGATTTGTGAGGTAGGTGGTGAAACACTGGCACAGAGAGGTGATGGGGACAGTCAAGGCCAGGTTGGAGGGGCTCTCAGCAACCTGATCTAGTTGAAGTTGTCCCTACCCATAGCAGGGAGGTTGGAACTTGATGACATTGAAATGTCTCTTCCAACCCAAATGATTTTGTGACCTTAGGAAGAAAACAACCACAAAGAGTGGACTGGAATGCCCAGCTAATTGATAACACCATGTGGGAGCTTTAAGGCTGTGCTGGCTGTAAAAATCCACTGTGTTAAACTCTGAACAAACCCAGTTCCATTCATGTATTCCAAAAAGATGCAGCCAAGAGCAATGTAGGGTTATAGAATCTGCTGATATAGAAATTAATTGCATTTTCTGGTGTCACAAAAGAAATCTGTGGTATAACCAGGATTTTGGTTGGCTAGAGCTCAGTTAACGGCCCACTTATAAAATGTTGAATGACTAATTAATGTTCTTTGGGATTTCCAAATGAGGTTGTATTAAAACACTGTTCAAATTATAAAATGGTTGGTAATTTCTGCAAAATTGAGAACACTGACATCTAGCTTAGTTTTTCCCAAATGTCAAGAGTTTAGTCTAAGGTTTTCCCTATGGAATATCACTAGAGACAGATGACTCGAGGACATGCACATCCTAAGTGTGTATGATAGATGAGCAGATGTGGGTGTGTGGAAAATGCCCAATAGGACTGTCAAACTTCTTTTTAGATGTTTTAAAATCCTACCTAATACCTGAAAATGGACTTGGACAGGGAAACTGAATTACAATTTTAGATATATATATATATATAATGTATATATGTAAGTTTAACATCTATAAAAAAGTTAAATATTCTTTTTGGAATAAAACTCCTGGAATCCTTATCTAGACAGGCAGATAAGAATCCTTTCCAACACAAATTATTCACTGAAGTGAAGAGTTAAGTCCTATGCTTTACTGTTCAGGCCTTAAATTTACATGAATAGTGTTGTCCAGCTCTTAGGACATTTGGTTCATTTTGGGAATTTGAATAGGTCCCATCCCATTTGTTTGTGTTGCCTCATTTTCTTTATACAATGCTCATGAACAAAAAGTTTACTTCCTAAATTCAAGTTTTGTTGCTGCATATACTCCTTTTCATCTTGTTCAATATTTGACTACTCCTACCACTTCCTATAGGAAGGAAGGGAAGACTTCAATCCCCTTTGAATTACTAAGTGGCATAACTTAGCAAAATGTTCCTAAAATACTGGCTTATTTCATCTCATTATTTATTTGTAGTATTAGAGTATTGATCATTCTATCAATTCATTATTCCATTAAAAACTCATTAGGTCCTGAAAAGGCAGAAACACCTGGATTCCATGCTAGTTTTTATTGATAGCAAAGAAGATCTAATATCAGTAGAACTTTCATTAGATATGCAAGCACAAACATCCCCACTTTACAAAAAATAACTTAATAGCAATGCTAAGAATAGAAGGGAAAATTCTTCATTGAACCACAGAGTCATTTAGGGGAGAAAAGACCTTTAGATCATTGAGTCCAACCCTTAACCCAGCACTGCCAAAGCCATCACTAAACCATGTCCCCAGGTGCCACATCTACACATCTTTTGAACACTTCCAGGGATAGTGACTCCCTGGGCAGCCTGTTCCAGTGTTTGACCATCCTTCCAGTGAAGAAATATTTCCTAATATCCAGTCTAAGCCTCCTTCACTGATAGTCTGATACCTCCTGAATTCATTTCAAAGATAGCTCAGATAAAAACAAGCCCTGGAAGAATTTGTCCTGCTGAATATGTCTGCAGGCATTTGGGACCAAAAGTCAGTCATGGAAAGTTTAGAAAATATTAGAAGCATAAGCGACAACATACCAGTGAATAAAATCTGCAACACCGGGGAGATGTGAGTTTTCAAATGAAAGTTTTCTGAAAACTCAACTCCTTGTCCAATGAGTGAACCTCTTCCAGAGAGAACAAATTGCAGTGTAATAAATTTGCAAAGCTGAAAAGTACTTTGCCTGCGTTATGATGACATATTATGGATTCTTCAAAGCTGCCATGGAAGAATTCATCTTTTTCCTATCACTCTCAAGCAAGATACTAATTTTGTAGATATAACTCTATCTAAATACACAGTCACAAAATTTGGATACATATATATACACACACATGTACATATACACGAGTGTGATTGTATGTATATACAATATATATAATAATATAAATAATATAAATAATATATATAATAATATAATAATATAAATATGACAATATATTTTTTTAATCTATTGATAAAAAGATCTTGGATAAGAAATATATAACAGCATTTCCTGTCACTAATATTATTTTCAGTAGATAATCCCACTCACGCTCATTCTCCTTACAGAACAGAATTTTAGCCATGAAATTCCATGGTTTCATGCTCAACTAAACTGCAGTTAGGTACCTTTTCATTGGGATTTGCATGTGAAAGAAATATTAAAAATTTCTCCCTTTTTCCTTTTTTTTTCCTTTTTTTTCCAGAGAAGAGGAAGTTTGTTACAGAAAGCAAGTACCCTGCATTTTTCTCTCCTCAGGAACACAGATGTGGAACTAATGGCTAAATTTTAAAGCAAAAACACCTTTAAGGCCAAGAAAATTAAGTTTTTGGAAATTGCTTTTGGAATGGCTGTTGAGTTATGACAAGCTCTTTCTGAAAGCTCTGGCACACAGCCTCATGCATTTTCTTTTTAAGATGGTTTATGATTAGAGGTCTGTGTGTAAATCAAGGAAAAAAGGCAACAATTTTCATTGCTTAGAGACAGCAAAAATAATCAAGGTTCTCTGTGGTCTGCCAAGATAAATACATAGGGAAGAAAAGTATTAAACTGCACGTTTTCACTTTTAACAGTGATTTGAAATTTTTAGGCAGTAGAAGATAAATGAAAGCAGAAGTCTGTGGTGTTCTTCACCATAAGAAAAAGGCAAGAAATAATAAAAGTTTTACAGATCTCCTGTCTGATGTGTTTATAATAATATTCAGCTACTACCTGGTGTGCTTTTCATCAGTAAACTTCAAAGTAATTTTCAAAGCAGGTAATCTTTAGGGAGATTTGGGAAAATTCCAGCTAAGTCATGTTTTGATCAGGTTTTACATAAGAAAGAAAAACAAAACAATTTGATTTCCACCAGTTTTCCCAGGCATGAGGTAGCTTTTGACACAGAAAGTACGAATTAGACCTCAATTTTTTATGGTGTGGCACTTCGTGTTAGCACAGACATTATTACTGTCTGAAAGATTGTTTGAGAAGGAATTTGCCATTTGTCTATCCCTTTTTTAAAACTGTTATTCATTCAACAAGATTACACGGAAATAACCTGGTTTTGAAGTAACCAATATGTGCTTGTAATTAGGGGCTTTACAGGTATAAGCGTTCTCTGACTGCAACCTCTGTGATTAATGCAGGGAAGGTAAGAGGAGCTGTCCCAAAAACTGCTTAGAGAGGACAAAGAATGGCCACTACCAGGTCTAATGGGTAGAAGGGGAATAAAATTTCATCCTGAAGAGGAAAAGCCATCTCAGCACTGAGTTGCCCAGAGTAGCTGTGGCTGCCCCATCCCTGGAAGTGTTCAAGTCCAGGTTGGATGGGGTTTGGAGCAACCTGGTCTGGTGGAAGGTGGGGGCTGGCAATTCCCATGTCAGGGGGCTTGAAATGAGATGGCTTTTAAGGTCCCTTCAAACCCATTTCATGATTCTGTGATGCTCATGTAGCTCCTAACACATGGACAGTTCTTGTGGCAGGTTTGTCCGGCAAGAGGTGAAATACTGTTTCTTTATTTAAAATCCAAATATTTTATTGTCCCGTGTCAGAGAACTGAAAGGTGGAAAAACCAAACCAAAACCGTTCCCTGGGGTCCTGGCAGAAGCTTTCTCACTGACTCATCTGATAGCTGACGAGGATTAGTGCCAAGCAAGAAGGAGGAACTAAAAAAGCGCCTCTCTAAGAGAACAGTTTTCAACGCACAGAAGAGATTTTTTTGTGTGTGATACAGATGCAGAATGCGTGACCCCAGAGATGCCCTCTTCTCCTAAGATATATGACAGTGTCTCTTAAACTTGTCCTAGTGGAGTAAAGGACTATATTTCTGCGGAGCTCTTGCACTGCACAGAGGAGATGTATTAATGACGGCGGCTTCAGTGCTGACCATGTGCTGAAAATAGGAACTGAACCGAAAATCTCCATATTCATTTCACAAAGGTCAGTGAACAGACATCATTGCAATATATCTTTTGAGCCTGAGGGATCTGATTCTACATTGTATCATTTTAAGTTTATGTCAGTTTAACTTCTGTGAAATCACTGGAGTTAGGAATGGCATCAAGCTGGAAGAAAGCAGCAGTGAGTCATGCCTTTTATTTTCAAATATGACAGCCAAGTGTCTATGGTGGTTTCACCAGGAAGCCAGAATAAATGGGGAGATTTAGAGTGGGGTTTGATGACTTGCCTGAACCTGTAGCTCATGAATCCATGTAAACCAAACCCAAATTGCAGCGCATTCACACATCCCAGTGGACAAAACCTGCTGACTTTCACATGGCTTTAGCTGCAAAGTCACATTCACTAAACATATTTTCCTTTGTAAACTGTTCACAAAAATCTGCAAATAGTCAGAGAGTGTTTGCAGGGAAGAATGGCTGCACAGAAAGGATGCAATCAGAACAGATTTGCTGGTCTGTACAGCAGGTAGAAAGAAAACAAATCCAAACAAAACACCCTGAAAATAAAATGGCCTATTTGTGATTTCACAAATTGATCAGGCAACTGCCCACCTTCAAGCTTGAATTCCTCCTGTAGATTGCTGTCTTTCTGAATTAGTGGTAAAATCTCCAGACTATGCATTGAATCCATACATTTAGTGATGTGCAGTCAAGAATGGCGATTCTTGGCCGTACAGCCCACAAGTATTGTTCCCTTATCAGTCCCACAGGTGGTGGTTTAGGGACAAACACCAGTTAGTACCAAGTCAATATCCCCCCAATGAGTATTGTAGTACTACCATATTGCTTGGAGAGTGATGGAATTCCAATCCATTTTTCATTTCTCTGAAATACAGCTGGATCCTGGACTCGAAGCACTGCAGCAAAAGAGCGTGAGTGTTGTCTTGATATACCCTGCACTCAGCCAATTTGTGAACACTAGGTGTGTTTTAAAGATTGTGCACTATTTCTGACCACAGCAGAAAATCTGGATCAATACAGATAGAAGACTTCAAGGTTTTTTTGGGAAAAAAAAAAAAGCCCACCTTTTCTTTTTGCACATTTCTGGATGGAAAGTCTCTTGCATTCCTTCTCCCCTCATACACCCAAAGCACATAGTAAATTTCAGTAAAAAACAACTTACATTAAATTATTCTTTCCCTTCTAGGTTATCTAAAATTAGTGACTTAGACTTGATCTAGTCTTTGCCATCCTCAGGCTGAGAAATATTTCATAGGTGTTCTTTCACCATAGAACTCTCCTACATCAGTTCCATTGTCACTGTTGCATAAAGGCAGAAGCTGAGGAGCAAATCTTTCCTGAAGCCATAGAAGACTGGGGCAGAGATGGGTAGAGAACTGAGAACTGTCAAATCACAGCCCCACTTTTTTTCCCTTTGAGAACATGTAATGCAAACAGTGGAGTTCAGCAATGGCGCCAACAGAAGGGTTTGAAAGCTGTGAAGGCTGCAGGGACGGCCGGACACCATCTGGAACAAAGAACCTGGTCACGTGAGGAAGGATTGGGGCAGCACTGGAACAGGCTGCCCCTGGAGGTGTTCCAGAAATGTGCAGATGTGGTGCTTCGCTTTTGTGGTGGACCTGGAAGTGTCAGGTTGATGGTCAGACTCAGTGTTCTTAAAGGTCTTTTCCAACATTAAAGATTCTTTGATTTTATGAGAAATTTTTACCCACCTAGGAAGTCCACTGGAAGAAAACAACATTAAAGGAGGATTGTTTTGGGGAGCATAAGCATGTTGAACTGGAAAACGTAGAACTGCATGTCCAATACCTGTTTTTTGAAGTACTTGCTTTCACTGTGGTGCTTAAATTAACAACCAAAACCCTTAAAAAGCCCCACCAAAATTATGTCAGGTGCTAGCCAATTCTCTAATATATACACACCCAGACTGTTTATCACACCATATACTATAGATCATTAATTTAAATATATTGCAAAATAAATAAGTTTAGATCCATTTTCCCCGTGCAGTTAATCAAGAGAGAGAGGCTACGAAGGGAACACTGCAATACAGAACACCTAAGATTGGCTAATGTGGATGAGTAGAGTGACCAAGATTCAAAAAAATGCCTTGGAGAGAGGAATCTGCTCTCACACAGGCAAAAAAAAATGAAGATACAGCACTAAGGGAAAATGGTTGGTAAATGAACACATGCTACAGGGGCTACATCTTTCAGACTTTGAACAGGAACCAGAAATAAAAAAATAAAATTACATCCCTCTACACTAAGAAAAGGAGAATTGGCAAAACACCCACGCGGTGTGAGAGTGCCAGAAGCCTCATAGTTGCATGGATTGTGTGTTCCTTCTGCAGGAACTCTCAGGGAAAGAACTTGCCTTTTAATGTTTTCCTCCTCAGGAGGAAATGAGGCAAAGAGAGGCACTTCATGGAGATGGACTGCTAAAGTAGATGCTCCTGGACTGTGAAGGAAAGGAAAGTACTTGAGAATAAATTACATTGCTTTTGCTCTTTTTTTTTTTTTTTTTTGCTTTGAAGTCTCAGATGGTTTCCCTTTTTATTCCAGATCACCAAGAAAGATGGAACTATATGATTGGAAGCGTCAAAAAAATGCAGTTTTTCTATCTTCTTTAAGGCAAGTTCAGTTATTCCCATCATCCCTAAGAGGTGTTGGTATTTCCTGCTCTTGATGATCTCCCATGTTAGCAAATCCAAGGCTTGTCTAGTCAATATACCCCAGCCTATCACAGTCCTGACAGTCTTTTTGTTCCTAATATTTAACCTGATTTTTCCTTGTTATAAATTAAATAGGCTGTTCCTTTACTGCTTTGCAAGGAGACAGAGATAATTTTTTTTCTCTTTGCTGAATTACCCTTGCAATGGGTCCTGTGATGGCCACTGGATTATAAATTAGCCCTGTAAATATATAAAAGGTAATATCAAACCAGATACCAGGGCAATTCTATATCTTCTTTTTTTTTTTTTCCTCTGCATATTTGAGGA
Source organism: Pseudotriccus pelzelni (assembly GCA_035584735.1). Classification (NCBI taxonomy): domain Eukaryota; kingdom Metazoa; phylum Chordata; class Aves; order Passeriformes; family Tyrannidae; genus Pseudotriccus; species Pseudotriccus pelzelni. Next base: position 69,245,976 of record JAWMRA010000130.1, read on the forward strand.
ATATTTTTATTAATATCTTTCCATTCAGATGTTAAAACTGACATCATGAGATGTGCCTCTTAGTCAACATGCAAAAACACTGCATGTGATTCTCTTTGTCTGCTCTCTTGGTTTTTATCATGTTACGACAACCTTCAATTTATTTCTCACTCTCAGTTTAATATTTTCCCTCTCATCATATGCCAATCTCTTCATCCCTGCTGCTGCTAGTTCCCAAAGTGCTGTGAGATCTCAGAGGGTCTACAACACTTTTGATGTGAATACAGATTAAAATGCCAATTCGTGCATTCATCATTGAATTTTTCTTTTGTTTTTTTTCTTTTTTCAAATTAAAATTTTCTCTAAAATTTTAAAAGCACGTAGAGTTGAAAATGCTGACAGAATGCATTTCCCAATTTTATTTCAATTCTCCTCTAGTTTGATTTTGTTTTGTTTTGCTTTGCTTTTGGTTTTGCTTTATTTACCTTTCTAAATTCTCATCTACAGCACTGCACAAGAATTTGTTATGGCACAATAAATTCCTCCATGTAACTCAAATCACATGAGCTCTGTAATGCAAAATTTACATGCAGGGTTGAGTTAGAAATAGAATTTTCTGCCTTAACCAGACACTTGCTGGTATAAACTAAAAACTGTCTTACTTCTTTCCCTATTACCAGGCTAATGAAGTTGAATGAGAAAATATAAAGAAATAGGCAGAGAGAAAAAATGTTGCTGAGGCTGATGGTCACGACCTCACAAAAACATGATGTGACTCAACGCTGGGAAAAATGAAGGTTGAGCAGGAGGAAATTGTCACAAGTGCAGGGTCATGATGGAGATTCAACTTTTATCCCTTGATTTCCAGGGTTTAGGATGACATGGCTGTGACTTCTCACACTGTACATATATCAGTGATTCCTCCACAGCACAGAAGCAGCTGCAGGTTCCCCAGGGCCAGAGATATAAAGTTTGGTATCACAGGAGAGAAATGAAATTTTGCCTCATCTTCAGGAATGATTTCACCAAGAAGCTACTCTAAACAACACAAGACAAATATGGTGGCAAACCATAAGGAAGTTACCCTTCCAGATTTTTCAAAGACTGCTTTTCCCCATCTTTTTCCAAGGGGAAAAACCTATACAAGTTCTTGTACAAGACATCAAACAGTTCAAGTGCAGCTGGACCTACTTCCCTGTACCAAAGCACATGATATACTGCCAACAAATCTGTCTGACCCTATTATAAACTAATTGTTCTCTGTGGTGGTGAGCAGGATGAGAAGACTATACCTTAGATGTGAATACTTTTAGTATTCTCCTTTACCTGTAGTCACAGTTGAATCACTCATATCTTTTTAAACTACATCAGACAGCGAGACTGTGTTCACTACATCCCTGCTTAGACAGGTACTCCTTTTTCAAGGGAGGTGTTACAATACTTGTCACAAAGGAGACAGCACTTGTCAACAAAGATTGCACAACTGAATCAGAAATATTAATTTATACATTCTTAGTTAAAAAAGGGTGGTACTGCAGTAAATCATCTGTGCTGACAGATGTCTCCTTCTCTCTGTAGCAACTGAATTAACAGCTTCACTCATAGTGTAACAGGAAGATCTACCTAAAGGCAGAACTAGGATTAGGGTTAAAAGAGAGTACAAGCTTCTGGTTTCAGTCCCAGTCATATTATTAACTGCAAAGTCAAGCTGTGTTCTCATCTAGGTATCGGTCTGAGCTCATCTCTGCCTACATCGCCAGGAACACACAAAACACAGCAGTTTCTTGATGAGAAGATCACAGAGAAGAGCAATGACAATTCCAGGAAAGCAAGGCCCCTCCTGTGCTGGAAGCTGCATAAGGCGAGGACCACATTAGTGACCCCTGAGTCCAACAGCACCAGGAACATCGACTGTGCGAATGGATATCGACCGCACAAACAGCAATCAGGATGTTTAGATCCTGTCACGATTCAGCCGCCACACACTGAGGAAACAGGACTATCAGAGAAGACAAAGAGTTTTGCTGCATATAAAGCTCGTGATGATGTGAAGATCAATACATAAGTCTCCAAGAGTTTAATACACAGCTGAGTATTTATACAGAACACTAGAGGACGATGACAGTGTCAGGCACAGGCTGTGCAAACAGCCGGACAGATAAAGTCTGGGAGCAGGAAAACAGGGTAACTACAGGTCAGTCCTACCCAATACTCACCACACACCAATCACCAATCACTCAATCTCCCAGGGCAGGAGGATGAGTTGCAGCAAAGACAGCAGTGATTCAGTGGAATGCTGAGCAGCCCAACACTGCTTAGTTCCTCTTCCTCTGTTTCCCAGCCATCTAGAGATGGACCAAAGGACTAAACGGAAATATTTCTGGTTTTCACAGCTCTGCCAACCACCACAGTTGGTAAGACCTCTGTGAGCCCGTTAGCTGTAGACACAAGGTACCTTATGCCCTTAGGAGGAAAGAGAGCTTTGCTTTGTCCCAGAGGGGGAAGCATGTACAAACTTGGATAGAGAGAAGTGGAGCACTAAATGGACAGCCTTTCCCAGAAGTCGTTTTTGTTCTTTCAACCGAGGGGACCATCTGTTTTTTCTCCTCTTGCATTTCTGTGAAGTGCTGAATAAATTCCAGTTAGTTTGGTTCATTGGTTAATTGTAAGGCTTCTGTCGAGTGAGGGGAGTGGAGTGAGAACTTTGCTGGGGGACATTTAGCACATTGTAGGGTTTGTGGAAGGAACAGTAAACTATTAAGGATGATATGAAAGCCTGGATAAGTTGGAGGAGCCTAAATTGCAGAGCCGTATTTTTTCACATATAATTCAACTGTTGTGAAGAAGGCAAAAATCCAAAGTGCTTCACTCTTGCTTTGATATAATTGCTAATGCACAAAAAATTAAGCAAAATATGAAATTGAGTAGAACTGAAGAAAATATGTAAAATAATGTTTAAAATGTGACTGCAGAATGCATTCTACTTGTTCTTACAGCTCTTTTAAGAGATGTGGATCCAAATGCCCTGGATTGCATAAGTAAGGGATCTAATTTTTAAATTAACAGGAACAGGTATTCCTGACAGTTTTCTAAGCTCACTCCCTCTCTAGTCGGAACTGTAGCTTAAAACCAGATTTTATTGTTTTGTTCAGCAATGTCCTCTTTTGACTTTGAATGGTGCCAAGAAACCATAGGAAAGACAAAATTAAGAGAATTAACCAGACTTTCTGAAATTTAAGACTAAAGAAAAGGTCAGAAATAAAGACTGTAAAAAGAATAAAAAATCTCTCATTAATGTCATATTTCAGTAGAAATAATCAGGAATTATTTGAGTAGGTTTCCCCTAAATTGAAACATAGACTCAAAGTTTCTAAAAAAAAAAAAAAACCAAGGCCAAGGCAAACAAAACCTAAAAGTTTCTTTAGAAAAGTAAAATCAAGTCAGGGGTTTGTTATTTTCAGGAAAAGGAATAGGCACATCCTGCCAGGCACACAGTGGCTCTATAACTGGCTTAGATAGAGTCCACTGGAGTTAAAGATTTCCCTGCATTATGGGAACAACCTAGAAATCACACAGCCCTGCTTTGGAATCACTTCCCTGCCTTATAACTTCAGAAACCGGTGACAACTTGAAATCCTACAATACCTGGAACGACCTTTGAAAATCCATTCCTTACGAGTTAAACAGATGGGCATGAAACACTTTGCTATTTTGGAAAACATTGATTTAAATCACTGCTTCAATAAAACACTGACTTTATCATGAATCTTCATTTCCCTATGAATACACAGCAAAACCTTCCAGATAAGCTCTGGCTGTAACAGAAACCGCTCTGTTTTCTCCCTTGTTTTCCAATTCCAAAATAAGTCGAAGAAAGGAGAAAAATTACCTAAAGTATGATGAAAGCTACTTAATGGTTTGCTAGGAGAACAGACATCTGTAGTTAGAAGAGAAAATACCAGCTGAGCTGGTTTAAAAATGAGGCTGATGTGCCTCTTGGCACGCGTTTCGCACCGTCATGTACAAAAAGCCTGCCATGAAATGGGCACTTCTGGAGTATTTCTGCAGTACCTGCAGGCACATTCATGCGTGACACTTCCTTAAGGTGAAGCCTTAGCAAATATTCAGTTTTCTCGATTTAGATCTAAGGAACTGTAGGAAAGCTCTGCAAAGATTTCCCGGGAATTGATCCACGCCCAAGACTGTCCTTAGCACCCTCCCTTCTCAAGCACTCTCTAGCATCAGACTAGCAGGAGGTGAAGGAAAGCCTTATTAATCAACCACAAAGTGCATTAAAGCGCCCGAATAACTTGTTTATACAAATGGTGTGCTCCTGTGTGAGGGATGAGGTCAGGAGTCCCATTCGTTGTGCTGTGCCACGTTATGGATGCAGCAGGAGGCGTCAGCAACTGTAATTTTGTCACGCTCCGCTCTCCATCCCTCCGAAGGATCATCACTCTTGGGCTGTCAGATGCACCGAACACCCCCGTGCGTGCTGCGTGTTTGATGGAGCGCTGCCTCGGCCATTAATCATGCAGGGAGTTAAATTTCCTCTGTCAATACGGTAATTCTGCAAGGGCGAGGATGTGTTATCAATTCTTATTGAGGAAATGACAATGAAAAAGTGGGTCAGCGTGTGGTTGACTCAAAGGAGTTTCTTAAAATTATCTGACTGGCTAAATTTCATAATATGATTTAACTCTCAACTATTTTCCATATCCTGTTACATACCAAGTCTTAAGGATTGATCTTTTTTTTTTTTTCCTGAAGTGCATCCCTTTTCCAGAGCATAATATCACTTCGGGCTGAAAAAGAGGGATTTTATACATTATCCCATGACAAGATCATTGGCTATGGCAATAAAAAGAAAGTTTCCAGGGTCCTGCAGGTTTTGGAAAAACATTTGAGAAAAACAACTATACTGTCAAGGACACTTAGAAATCCTGAAAACTATCAATAGTCATTTAGATTGTCAAACAGGTGCAGAGACTAAAATCAAGCAATATGAGATATGTCAGGCATTTCAACTTAACATTCCTACATTCATTAAATGTAAGAACAAAAAAAAAATTAAGAAAACTCAAATCAGCTTCAATAACATCAAAATTCAATTTAAGGAATTATGGATGATCAGTATTAACATAAAAAGATTTCTGAGGGATGAGACCTCTTTGATCTATCAGAGAAAGGTATAATGAGACACTATGACTGGAAGCTGAAGGCAGAATATCCAGAACAGAAATAAGGGAAACAATTTTAAGGATGAATGTAATTAACCATTGGAACATTATACTTAGAAGGACAGTGGGTATTTCATCCCTTGACATTTTGGAATCAGTCATTTTCTAGAAGAAGCACATCAGTACACTTACAAGCTGTTATGAGCTTGATACAGGGATCATTCTGATGAGGGAGGAGAAAAATAGACAGGTGTGGAGTAACTCTTAGAGGTCTGTTCATAGGTACAACGTCCTCTTACTAATCCAATATTTTAATTTTTTTTTTCTTGTATATTCTGCTTATGAGGTTGTTTAGCCTGGAGAAAAGGGGGCTCATGGGAGACCTTATGGCTCTCTACAACTCCCTGAAAGGAATTCGTGGCCAGGTGGAGGTCGGACACGTCTCCCAGGCAACGAAAAACAGGAGGAGAGGGAAGGTTTAGGTCGGACACTGGGAGGAATTTCTTCACAGAAAGGGTGACTGGACATGAGAATGGGCTGCTCAGGCACGTGATGGAGTCACGGTCCCTGGAGGTGTTTAAGGAAAGACTGGATGTGGCACTTGCTCGTGTCACATCCAGGGGTGGTGTTCAGTCATAGGATGGACTCGATGATCTCAGAGGTATTTTCCAACCTAATTGATTTTGTGACTCTGTGATTTTAGTGATTGATGAGAACAGCTGCCCATTCCCCCCCCCCAACTCCCTATAATTAATACAGCAACATCAGAGGCGTTAACTTTATTGCAGCTATTTTAATCATCAGTAGTTAAATTAAGGACCTGTGGTAAGGGATACAGTTTTCTGTAGGGTTACTGTTCCATGACACCAAAAATAGCAACTGACATTTAGTGATGGGGATGCTGATACACAAACATTAGAGGATGCAATTTTTGATTCCAAGAGAGGGTAACTACCTTGTAGGACAGGTTTGGGAGGCAGAGGCATTCATAAAGATGGTGAACATCATCTGCAGTAATTAAAATTAAGAAATGTGGATATCATTCTAGCAGAATCACTTTTAAAAAATTGGATTTTTTTTTCCAAAGAATGGTTAGCTGGTGAAATTCTCTTCCTCTAAAGACTCTCTGCTTCTCTTCCATTTGAACGTGGGAGCAATCTCAGCATGCAACATTTTCATTTGCAGCCTGTGAAGTTATGCATGGAAGAAAATTCACATGAAACAAATAAAATATTTATTTTAATGTTTATTCTTTTTTAAATTTTCTCTGCTTTTGCACTGAGATACTAGTCAGTACTAAATAAATCCCACAGTTTCCATCAAAAATTGGAAAATTTAACCCTACCAGTAGTAATTTCCCCATGTCCAAGGCTGGATACATTTACATCAGGGTAAAAAAGACTTTTAAAGCTGCTGCATTCAGCCTGAGTGCCACAAAAGACAAACAATGCATCATGCTTAATTTACTTATATATCTGATAAGAAACATATGTTTCACTGAGAAAAAGAAGTGTTTAATATTCCCCATAAATGACAAGTAACAGATGAGAACCAAATGTGGAATTGCTCATTTTGGGGAGGATTTTTTTGTTTTACTTTGTTTCTTTGTTGTCGTTGTAAACTGTTCTTGAAGCAGAAGAAGAAACTCATGGGGGGGTCACAGGCTTGAACTGTTTTCTCGTTCCATATTTCAGTTAATGTTTCTTTGAGTGGTAAAAACCAAAATCTGCTGATGCCAGGGTTGAGCAGGCTTAGATTGATGCCTCTATTCTTCGTGTTAGCAAGTGACCTTAATTCACATATTCTATCTATTTAAATAAATGGCATTATTTACTGCACTGACACAGTATAGTATTTTTAAAGTATTTATGAAAGCAGCCTTTACATACATACTACTGACGTTTATCCTTGGGCTGCTGCTGGGGAATGAGCAATGTATGGGTTGAACAATGAGTTTGGATTATCCAGTATTTATTGCTTCTCTTTTTTATCTCTTTCGTAGGATAGGCAGAAGCTTTCATCTGTTATAAAGCACAATACTGCTTTCTCCACATGATAGTATTACTGCCTTACTAGATCTTTTCTCCGAACCCACCCTGTCATTTCTGGGTTTTAATCTTCCTTTATGCATCTACTCATCTCTTAGGGTTTTTTTTTTGTTGTTGTTGTTAATAGAACACAAACATTTTATTATTTTCTTGATGTCCAGTGTTCTACTAATATTTTAAGAATGTCATGCTCCATTTAAGTGTCAGGATGAAGACATCCAGTGTAATCTCTTTTTCCTGTAAGTGCTTCTGACTTCTTTTTGCCTGTATAATTCTGCCTAGCAAGGAGCCTTTTGCAAACTAATGTTCTTAAGGACACTGCAGATGAAAACAGCTCACCTATGGCCTTATGGAAGAAAGGAAACTGGCAGTGGGTGAATAGCTGGGGAAGGGAGATATTAGAATGAAAAAAGAAATAATCTAACTAGAGTGTGGCAGTGTAAGAGCTCACTGCTGAAATGAAGGATAAGGAATTAAAAATGAGTAATATGTATTTCTTCTAAGTGAGCTAAATTCTAGTTGGAGCTTCCAGACTGACAGTTCTGAAGAGGTTGGCTGTGAAAAGGGTGCCCAGACCAGAAAAGTGCAAGTTTCTCTCCGTCACTGGGCATTCAATCTATTCAAGGGAGGATGAGTTTCCTGCCTGCATTCAGTCTGTTTCTTGATGATTTGGATCTATCAGACTTTGATCAGAAACGATCAATTAATTTCATATAAAGCCACCTTCAAGCTCTAAGTGGTGGTGGTTATTACATTGTGCTTCACAGGTTGGTGTCCCCTGGATAATGCTAAACCTTTGTCAAGGCACAAAGAAGTAGGAACAAAGTGAATAACAACAAAAACAACAATAATAATATATTATTTTATTTAGGAGGAACTTTGGGAAACAGCTTCTCGGTGTGAGAAGATGAATGTGGATTACATTAGAAAACTACAATTTTAACTGTACCTACTAATTTTATTTACCAGACTGGTGTTGGACATTTTAGCAGAATCTATTGATGATAACACCTCAAGTTTCAGCATTTTTCTATAAAAATAAAAGAAAATTATATATATGATACACTAAAGAAACTTTCTATGTATGAAAATCAGGAGCATAGTGAAGTAGTGGTAATAATCACATATTTTTACACTCTGCAAATGTGGATAATTATTTCACTACATTTGCAAAACTGTGAGAGTTTCCATCAGAGCTGACTTGCTGGCTGGAGTGGCTGCAATTCCATTGCCAAAAGCATAAAAGAGACAAGCTGAAGAAACACATGCAAAAGCTAAAATCTTGTCCCTACCTCCAGGGAATGAGATTGTCCCCAACAATATATTTGCTCTTGCTTTTCTAGAACACTGACCCTGATATTCAACCCATACTGTAGATGATCTCCCACTCCTGTCTTCATTTTTCTGACTCTGGGAGCAGGTGAAGAGATATCAATTATGAACTGAGAATAAATTATTTTTTCTTTAAATTTTTTCTATCTCTTCCGTCAGAAAACAGGAATGATTCCTTAGATGTTCTCTAATTTTTTCAAGTATATAAATAACAAAGTCTAAGTAGTTAACAAAGTCTTTGCTACATGAAAGAAAGGGATTTCATAAAGATGCAATAAGCATATGTAATAAATATTGTAGCAAAAAAACAGAACCAAAATTCTTGTCTTAGGCATTAGTAAGATACTTATTTTATACAGCTTAAAGCAAGTGGCTTCTTCCCTTTTATTTGAATTAGAAAAAGAACAATAATCTTCCTGTGAGAAATTGCATAATCCTGCAGTTTGTAAATATCCATTAATGGAATTATAAGCTATTAATTTTTATTTGTTCTAGTTTACTCTTTCCTTCTATTTTGGTAGGAAAGGAATAAATTTAACAATGCAAACTTATTCTGCATTTACACAAAATCATTCACCAACACGATTTTTAATCCTAGAATTAAATATATCTTGCAGTTAGGAATTACAGGAATAGTATTTCTGAGCGTAAATAGGTGCTGGATAAATCATTAACTACTTTGGTACATGGCAAGGTGGGATCTGGCCAGACAAGTGGGAGCTGAGAAACATATTTTGGTCTCCACTGCCTAAAAAGAGGAGCAATTGGGAATCAAGGCATACTTTTTAAGATTATGGGCAATAAAGGAAAATAAAAATCTGACCACAATATGTCTTCTCAGTGATATCTCTAAAGTAAAAAAAATCTAGTCCACTGTACAGGGTTAGGTTAGTTCAATGTGGAAACAAGGAGGAAGTACTTTAAAAATGCTTATGATTAATTACTTTGTGTTTATTCAGTTGGCAGTTAAATTGAGATTAGTCTTAGAGTATGTGGAATTCATACAGAGAAACTTTTCTATTTAGAAGCAATTCATGTTTTAGATGATCTAAATGCAATATAAGAGTTACAGGCAAGGGCTGTGCTGACTTGGACATGCTTTAGCTTGGGGCATCCACAAACTTAATCATAAAGTTTTCTTCTGATCTGAAATCTTTGCTTCTTTGATTATTTTTTGGTTGGGTGGTTGGTTGGTTGGTTTGTCTGTTTGCTGAGTTCCTCTAATCAAAGCAATGCAGTGAAACCATAAGCAAAAATCCTTATTATTTCACTTCATATATTCCAGTTGTACTTCTTTACTAACAGAAACACGTACAACATAAACAGAGTGAAAATTATATTTATGCATACCCCTCTGAATGTCTAAAGCACATAAAAAATAGGGTTCCACTAGCTTTGAGCAGTTTACCTGAGAAGTAGGAATGTGTTTGCCAAAAAAATAATTGGGAAAGTTCAGAAATCAAGGCCTCAGCTTCTTGTACCCAAAGCCTCTTCCATGCATTGCTAAGATTTATTGACTAGAGACATGACACTAATAGATTTCGAGCTTTCTGGTGGTAATGTGGGATGAATCTGCAAAAGAAGAATAAAGCCAGGGTTAATTAGAACTGTAGGTGCCATTGGAATAGGGTACCATACTTAGAGCAATGTCTGCTTCAGACTACTTTACTCTCAAATAAACTGACAGGAGAGAAGAATGTCTAAAGCCTGAAAGTTGAGCTCTTTTCTCTTTTTGATAAGAAATGCCATCAACTGTACAGGAAAGCTTATGAAGCAAGGAATTTTTTAAGCAAAATTTAAGCATCATCAGAAATCATCATTAGCTTGGGTGCCACAGTGAACAGTATTACCACAGTAGCAACTATGTAGAAAACCAAAGAAGTTTCCCTGAAGACAAGACCCAAGCCTTACAATTTCCCTTTGTCATATGCAAGATTATCATCTACTCATAAATATCCTACAGGGAAGCCAAGTGATCTCAGTCTGATCACGTTTTATGGATGTGCACCATATGGATGGAGGGGAAATACCTATATTGACAATATAAATCACTGAACAAACAAAATGTTATCTCTGGGGTCCAAAGGCAGACAAATTTACATAAGGAATGAGTTGTGCACTTTAGGAATAAGGTTAATTAACCGTTTCGTAGGTTTATCAAAAAACATGATCAGTTCCGTGAGCTAAAGTCTCCAAGATTAGAAGGCTTTTTGAGTGATATTACAAGTTTAATCAGAAGATTTTAGGGTATTAATATAGGCATCACTGAATAAAATGCTATTCTGGTTTTAGATTCTGTAAATGTAACAGAAAAGGCTTAATGATAAAGGAAGCTTTGACAAATGAGAGTCCCACTGTTATGGAAAATGACCCCAAACTAATTGCAAGCATAAAATATTATGAAGCTCTAGCCAAATATTTGCCTAAGTAGTGTGTTTGCTTTGGAAAGACTTGGAAAGACTGCATTAACATTTCCTCACTGTGCTGTGTTTTACAATTCATAAATAAGTACTCATAAACCATAAAAATATGGATAAATTAACCAAAATTTAATCTGAATGCGTATCTGAACACACTCACAGAATGAGTGGGCTGCAGCTTTTCATGTTTGCTTATCACTAACTATGATTAATGATATCAGTGAATCCGAGAAGGTTTGAAGGTCTAGTGATGAAAGCATGCAAAAACATTTGAGCCTGGTTGAGCCTGCTCATAACTATCTGATCCATAAGCTGGGCTGGAAACATGGTAAACAAGCTATCCCATGAGAGCTTCAGCTTTCAGTTTCCTGATATATTTTGCAATGCCCTGTTTAATATAATTTTCATGCTCAATATTCAAAACGTTTTTCATTCATTTTCTTTTTGAACTTAGTCCTCCAAGAGAGTATTTTATTCTGATATGCACTAACAGATTAATGTGTTTGGACATGCAAGGTGTATTCTTCCCTCTGGTATTATTATAGATGCATGGCATAAAGCTAAATAAATGTTATCTAAGTCTCAAAGGACCAACTACTCTGGATTCTTGAGCCTGTCTTTGCTTCTCTGAAAGAAAGTCAAATTAAGATTGATAGAAGTGATATGTACAAAGAAAGCAAAGCAACTGGCAGGGTCACAACATGTGTATGAGCATTCATCAATGTTTTCCAATACCTATAGAGCAGCAATTTGGCTTTAGGATCAAGTTCAAAGTTGCTTTTGTATTCTTTGGGATCTAAGTGCTTGTTTCAGCTGGCCTCAGACTTTGGTTATCGTACCAATTTTCTCTGAGGTTCATCCTGACATCATCCATATTTTTCAGCAAAAGGTGCTTCCCTGTTCAAAATTCCTAATTTCTCTACTTTGTAGTATCCACAAAGAGCCTACACAAATTCTTTTCATAGCTCTAAAAGTTTCTAGCTATTAGATGACCCAGTCAGATTCCAATATGCCACAGACCACTTAATGCCATCAAATTATCTTCTGACTGACAGCAGTCACTTTTTATTCAACACACTTGAACAATTTAGAGGATTTTGGGAAACTGAGAAGTTGGTGCAATTTTTGCTGTTTGCTGCAATTATTCTCCTTGTTAAGTATTAGTGCTTTGTTTTGAATTTTGATTAATCTATTTCTAAATTTCAACAATTATATATGATTAAAGGTCCTTTAGCACTTGGCATTTTCTTCAGTGAGAGTATTTATGTGCTCTAATGAGGTCACCTCTCAATCTCCTTGTGGAAAAACAAATATTTTTTACTCTATAGCATTTCTTTTGTCTTCAACCCCCTTTATTTTTGTCTCCTGTCTGCTCATTTTTCATCATTTTACTATTCTACTAAAATCACTGAGCACTCACTGAGTACACAGTATTCCACTGTGCTCACAGATGCCACAGGAAACCCCCTGTTAACCTTCATTTTTTAAGGATTAATCCCTGCTTTGTACACCAGGAATCACAGTCACACTGTTGCACTAAAGCTTGCTTTTCTTGACTGCTATAACTCTTAAATCCTTGTACCTCCTTACAAATTTCCAGCACACAATCTGCATGACTGGCATTCACTCCTACACAATCTCTAATGCTTTATTCAACTGTGCTTATAAAGGCTTTGTCTGAGAGATTCAAAATCATCAAGTAAAACTAAGTTCTTCGTGTGATTGGTGCACCCCTTTTTTGTTTAATAGAACACAAATTCTTAGGTCATCTCCAAAGTCCACCAGGAGTAAATTCAGCTCTGTCTCCAGATAAATGATCGACATATTCCATACACTTGAATTATTACACTTAAAACATTCCTTGAACAGGAATATTTGCTCTGAACATCTCTCCACCTCAGTGTTTCGTTTCACCTCAGTCATTTTGGCTGTGAATTTAACCCAGAAGACCTTCCCCTTCGGTCTGACAGGAGAACAGCAGAAGGGATGAAACATTTATCTAGTTCTCTAGATAACACCACAATGATGGATAACTTCACATTTGCATTTTTGCAAGGACTAAGAAGAATTTGGTCCTTTCCACATGGCACTCATCTGACAAACCAAACCCATCATGAGCTCTACAGGAAGAAGTTACATATGAGATCAATAAACACACATAAGCACATTTGCTTCACCACTGCTACTCTTAAAAGTATGAATGAGAAAACTGCAGCAGCAGCAGCTCTGACAACAGGTTGGAATCAGGGCACAGTTATGTTTCTTCTGGATTAAATTTAGTAGCATTAAAAGTTGATCAGATGCTGTATCGTTGCAGTCACGAGGCAAAACTTGGGCCTCATAAAGATTTTTTTTTTCCTTTGCTCCATAATTTTATCATTTACACCTCAGCCATCGGGGTGCACAAACGACCTTACAAATATGCAAGTCACTGAGAGCATCTGGCGGCTTCGTGCTCAGCCACCCTTCACAGAACGCATCATTCGCAAAATAATACAAGCACACCTTGGGGTACTGCTGCTTGCACCAGCAGCTGCATCAATGTCTCTGTAAGGAATACAGATTTGCATGGATTTTAGCTGGCTACAAAACTCACTTTCATACTGGTGCTGACTGACTGTCATCAAGTTTTTGTTTGTTTGTTTTTTTTAAGAAAATAAAATTGGCATATTCTAAACAACAAGCGCACCAGCTGTATGGAAGTATTGAAATCAGACAAGTTCTTAAATTCAGTAGAGTACAAAGCCTGAGTTACAGAATATTTTATTATTTTTTTTTCTAAGCCTAGTGATAGAATCACAGAATCATGATACGTTTTGGCTGGAAGAGACCCTAAAGATCATCTGAAGTTTATAATAATGTTCCAATAATACGTTCATCATAAAGTTCCAATCCACTGCCACTGGCAGGGACACTTTCCACTAGACCAGATTGCTCCAAGCCTTGTCCAGCCTGGCCTTGAACACCTCCAAGGATGAGGTATCCACAGCTCCTCTGGGACATTTCATGTTTTGTTATCAGCTGTTTTACAGTCACAGAGCATTTCTACATTTGCTACAGCAGGGTGGCTCTCTTGACTGCCATGATGCTGATTTGTCAAGTAAAAGTAGGATCCAGGACTCAAACTGAACCTGAAAAGAGCTTTAGGAACCATGAGGGGAGGATGCACCACCACAACTACACAGCACAATGATAAATAACAGGAACTTCTGACCTACTTCGGGTCACGGTCTGACTTTTAAGTCAGAAAGCGTTTCAGTGTTCATTTTCCCGCACTGAATATTTGGAACTCGGGATGTTCCAAATACACCTCTTAATCCTAATTAAAAAGCTCCACTTCCCTGTGGCTGTAGGTTTGTTCTTGTTTGGTTGAAGTAATTAAAAAAATAATCACAAGTAGATAGAAATTACAATATATTTGGTTTCCTTAGATGAACCCTCTTCCTGGAGCATCTCTGAATAATCAAGTAGTCGCAACCTGTTGTTGTGACTAGTAGAGCAGCTGAAGAGAACTTTCATTTAAAAATACCAGAGATGTGATTAGTACTTTTTTGTGCACGAGGCTTTTTTCTGGGCTGCTGTGTGACTGGGATCTCCCCCAGAAAGTCTTGATACAAATGACCTGCAAAGTCACATGTGAATAAAGAGATAAGAGATGGTTATTTTGGAGAGCTGAAAGCAGTGTATTGCTCTTCCTGATATAAAATCACAGCTGAGCAACCAGGCTATTGGGGTCTGCAAGAAAAGTCTTTCTTTCCTTTCTCCCTATTCTCTTCTCACTTGCCTATTAAAATCCTCCAAAACTTCCCTGAAGTTAATGAAATGTCACCAAAGCAAAAGGAATCAATTTCAGGCCATTTATGTTGCCTCTACATTTGATCTTCTTCTTGATGTTTCACTTGTCTTTGTCTTCCTTTCTGATTTCCCAAGAGAACAAAACAAGCAGGATCAGAGCCCAGTTCATTGCTGGATTTTCATGCCAGCATGAAGCCATTTCTTTCAGTGCTTTCTGCAGGTATGAAATTTGATTTATAATGTTTGGATGTGACCATCCACAGAGTGATTAGTTACAAATGAAGCATGTTGAAGAAAAGTTAATGAGATGAGATTCATGATGTCATTTTTCAACCCAAAGTTTGTTAAGGATTTCTGTTTTATTAAATGTCTGAGAGGCGATATATCAAATTTAAGATTTCAGATTTGAAATATAGAAAGATCTTTAACTGTCACAACAACATCAGATAAAGTATCAATAATTTCTGTTAGGGATACAATCTCAAATTGAATTTCTTTTATTCTATGACAAAGTTGATAACAGAGCAAAATGAAACATTTCAATAATTTACATTCTATACTTCTGAGAATAAATATTATTTCTTTGTTAAGCATCCTGGAAATTGACACATTTCACGTACAGAGACATTTAAGTATTAAAATAAGCAATGATTTGCAATCAGACTAGAACTTCAAGTTAAAATTACAATATTAACATGGTCCATTGCCTCTACCCATTCCTGATGTTATCACGTGCAAAGATCTGTTTCCCTTTGGTTTTGTTTATGCAGGTTTTGTTCATGTTTAGGTAATTTAAAACATAAGTTCAGCAATGTATGCCAGACACAACCTAGCTCTGATATTCCTCAGATTCAGAACTCCTCTGAAATGGTTTTTAATAATCTGTCTCTCTACAGTTTGTACAAGCAACATCACTTTCTCCTGATGTTGGCTGTGCCAGTAGTCACACTCAACAGTACTAGTACTGTACTCAGAGGAAAGCTATATTTGACTTAAGAAAGACAGCAAAACTCATCTGCAGCTGTAACACATGTTTCTCATTACCTTCTGGAGACCAGACTTGGTTAATATTTTAATAAAAATGTTTCAAAGGAAAACACAAGACAGAGGACAAAATTTTGGAGGACAGATTCTGAATAATTTTTTACCTTTGTAATCCATCATGGAGCGTGGAGTTATGAAACATTAAGTTTTAAGTATATTTGGTTTGGGTAGACTTCTGCTGAAGTGCTTTATTCTGTATTTCTACGGAAAAAATATGAACTACAAGGTTTGTATTTCTCATGACAATAGCATCCTTAAGTAATACAGAACAATCATCTGTCAGAAAAAAAAAAAAATCCCCCCAAGATCTCAAAGGATTTGGAGATTTTATCTGATGGCATCTAATACACTTGCACCTCCAAAAGGGGAAACATTTAGCATTCTGCCAATGCAAACTCGGCAGAAAACTTTGTTTGAATATGTCTATTGAACTGGTGGATATGTTTTGTTAAACATTTTAAATGTAGCAAGCAAATTCAGCCTTTTTTTTCCCCCCTGCAGGACAAGTTACTGTTTCCTTAATTTAATGTATTCTGGCCCCAAAGGAACTTGGCATTTAAATGTGTGCATAACTTTAAATTGAAGCTTAGTCTCCTTAAAGACAATAAGACTCCTCACATGCTTGAATACCTCACTAGGCTGGGATCTATAGGCCTAGTCCAAATTCAAACTGTCTTTTCATTTATTTTAATGAGCATTACATTGGATGCTGTATGAATTTATTTCACCATTGTCATCTTCCAGTATTTCTCCCTGGGGACTGAGTGCAGATACTTGAGATTCAACATGTGTTGCTTATCACTTTCAATTAGAAAATATGCCATGTTTCCTATCTTCCCGCTCTTTCAATGGCTGAACACAGAAGGACTTCCCACAGGATGCCTTTCAGATTTAAATCTCACCTTCTGGAGATGCTCATATGAGGTTTTTTATTTTCATTTCCTGTGAATATTTGTGCCAGTAAAACTTTATTGTCTGGGTGTGTGCAGAGAGTGAGCAGAAAAGGCTTGTGAGCATAGGAAATCCTTTATTGCTCAGTTTTTTACACCTTTAATTACACCTGCTGAGCAGGTGAGGCACGGCTAAAGAAACCAGGCAGAGAATTTAATTTTTTCAATCACATTTTTCAATGGATTAGCTGAAATTTCTCTAAATCCCAGAGTGCTGAGAATTGTATGAAGGCCAACACAGAGGAAAATCTTTCAAGGAGATACTAGGACTCAGCTCAGAGTGACAAGAGAAATGGCAGCCAGGGCCACACACAGAGGAATACAGGGAACCAAAATGACAGCTGACAGAAGATGTTTGAATATGCATTAAATCTGGGAAAGTAGTAAGGCCATTTTGTGTTTAAAGTCTCACATAGCACAGATGAGAATTGTTAAATAGCTGCCACATTCAACATCAGTGGATCGATTTCAGTGGTGAGAAAAGTGTTTGTGAAGTGTTACAAGCATGCATGAGTTGTGTGCTGAATGATTATGTTTGATGATAAGACTTGTGAGTAAATACGTAAAAATGTTTTCAGAGGAAAAAAATCTCTCTCCAAGCTGGGATTAAATGATGTAGAGTTCATATTTATCCCTATGCACAAACTTAATATGCTACAAAATTCTATAGAAATATTTACAAGCCCAAATAACATGTTCACATTACAGACAACCTCATAAATCATGTGGTGAGGATTTTGGGAAATGAAGGAAATTCCCTTCACGCTTGAATAATTAGAAGCTGGAGCTCAAGGCCGTAGATGAGGGGAAAAGATGATCTTCTTCCTGTGGAAAAAGCTGGGTTATCAATCCAACAGGACAGATTCCTTAACACAATAGCTACCTTTCAAATTAGCTCCTGTAAATTAACCAGCTCAACTAAACATTGGCAGGATCTTATCACTGCAATGCACAATAAAGTCTGCACTATTAAAATTCTACCGAAGAAAACTTAGTGTGAGATAAGGCAGACATGAATGATCATTTAACATTAATCCTGATGACAACCATTTCCACTTTGCTGTTGAAATTCCCTCCTTCCTACATTTTCATTTCCAAATACAATGCAAACAACACGCTCTAATCAATCACTTATACATCCACCATAATTTTTATATAAGTCTCTCTATCTCAGATATATAAGCCAATGAAGATAATTTATCTTCCCTCTTGCTTTGCATTCTCGTTAAACGAAAGGAAAGGCAGGGAAAAGCAAGGTAGTACAGAGAAGTAGCAGGTAGGATATAGAGTTTTAGGGTCCACAGGCAGTTTCAACACTGACGTTTGCCTTCAGAATTCCTTCAGTGATGAATCACAAATGTTGACACAAAGATTGTCCCACCCAAAAGAGATATATTTGTCTGGCACGGCGTCACCTAAATGTGATTACATTTTTGCACACTACCCCTAAGTCAGAACAAGCCACCTTGATCTTCTCTGCAAAGTGAAGCCAAGCCCAGGCTTGTCTCATATCGTGTCAGCTGGTCATAGAACTGTGGAGTGGGTTGGGTTGGAAGGGACCCTAAAGACCATCTCATCCCAACTCTCCTGCCATGAGCAGGGACACCTTTGGCTAGACATGAACTTGAGCTGTTCTGAATTCCCTTTACCACTGAGTGTAAGGAGTTAGTTAGGACTTGGGGTAGGTGTTCTGTAGCTGGTGAATGTTGGAGAAGCGGTGCCTGCAAGGCACAGTTCAGATCACTTAGGATGTGACTGGTCTGCTGACTGTGTTTGGCTTTGGTGTCTGTAGAAACAGACTTGGACAGAGCTATTTCTAGTTCATAGCACATTCAGGTGGGGCAAAAGGTATAAAGAAGTGATCAAAAATCCCCAGTGTTTGCCCTGAATAGGCATCAAAATCTGCAATTATATTTGCATTAAGCACTTGCACACTGGCCCACTTTCTGAGGGGAATGAACAGTAAGGGTAGTCAGTCCGTAATATCTCCAAGAGTAAAAATACATCAGGTCACAATAGAAAGTTGCCAAGAGATGCTTTAGTTTAGTTATCTGAGCTTGGAATGGTGAATTTGCTGCCCACCAAAACAAACAAACAAACAAACCCACAAACAAACTTAATTCTTCTGCCATTATTATGGCGGTAAAAGGACCAAAATGTCTTCTCCCATATCATCCTCAAACCTTCTAGCCACCTTTATTTCAATAAGTCAGCACAGTAAATTTTCCAATTTATAAAGAAAAAATAAAGGCAGTAAATACTTCATTAAAATATGAGTTATTCCTAAGATGTATCTATTTTTAAAATTTCATTGACCTCTAAGTGGGTTGGCATAATGAAGACCAGAAAATAAACCTTTTATTAATAATGAGGACCCTTTGTTCTGAAACCCCTCACACAGATCAATATATTGGAACCAGTGAAAATTTTGCTTAGAGCATGATTTGATAAAAATGTAAGTTTCTTTAGTTTTTATTTCCTTTTTTTTTCTTTTTTTTTTCCTGGAAAAAACAATTTGATACAGCTACTTCTAAATGAAGACAGCATTTCATTCAGTCTCTATCAGAAGATGCAACTGGAGATTTCAAAGTGTGAGCAAAGTATTAAATGAGAAAGAAAAAGAATAAAGGCAATATTTTTGCCAGAATTCACAGTGACAATAGAAAAAGATGTTATGGAAAATATATGTAAAACTATTTGAAAATTAAGCCCATATAACAATGGCTCTGAAAGAAACATGAACTAAAAATTACAATGAAAAAAAAGGGAGGATAAAATGCAACCCTTATGCATGGAAACAAGAACAAGGGTTCAATCAGCTCATGCAAATGCAAATCAAGACATTTAACATTTTGAAGAAGAGCAATATAATGCAGCAGGAAGAATTTGTAGACAAGAACACATTCTGGGGACCTGATGGATTCTACCTGAAGAGCAACTCAGGCTAACCTCAAAAGAAATATTTAGAATGAGTCATGGCTCCATCTGGCTTCTCTGCACACGGAGCAGGTATCGGTAACCATGAACTTTTAATCTCAAAATATCAAGAGAACAAACTCCTGTCAGAGTTATTCTGGGTATGCCTACAAGAAGAAAACCCTGTTGCTAACAGAGCAAGTACTTTTACTGGTTGCAATCATGCCCCAGGAATTTGAATCCCAGAAATTTAAGTCTTACAGTGTAAGTTCTATGCTGCCACAATAAAACCAGAACCAAAAGTTTCTAATTGCTAAGAAAAAGAAATTGGACAGGATTGTCATATTGTATTGCAGCCAAACATAAGAATAAGACCAGGGGACAAAGTGGCTGATCAAAATGAATTCCCAGGATCTTCCAAATATTTACCTTTTTAGTTGTTGATAAACCAACACACAGCTAGGAAGGTTTTACATGTCAGAGTCCACACCGAGTTACCTTGCGAAAAAAGATGAGATGATCACGTCTCACTAGATAAATTGCCATTAATACCCAAAGAGGATATGATCCATTTTATGTATTTGAATAAACAACTCTTAACTTCTCCCCATGCCTTCTAAAATGAACAGTGCTGTAAATCTTGTCTGCTTCTGGGCTGACTCATGCTCAAAGCAGACTTGGGGACGAGACAATGGGACAAAGAACAGATAAATTAAGAAAGACAGTTTTCAACAGCACATGGGATGGCCAAAAACACCCCAATCAAACAAACAAAAAAGCCCCACCTGCCCAGACCAGAAACGTCCAAATCTTCAGTGGACAGTTGAGATGGCAGTTTCCATGGAACTTTATCTGAGAAAAGTTTTTCAGGCTGAGATTTTTTTTGGTGCTGTTGTGAAAATTTTAATTGCTTAGATAAATATTTTCATGCATAAAAAGCATACATACATGCTAATGCATTTATTTCATACCTATATGCATGGATATAAATATGTCAATATGTATTAATACAAGTCTATAGAGGCAAAAGGAGAAAAAGAAACCCAACTTATCATTAATTTGGTATTTTGTATACTAACATTGTGAGCTATGAAAATGGCATTTCAAAACTTATTCTACATCAGACCTATCTATTCCAGGACGAATATCCATGATAAAGTTCTTCTTAATTGGTACCTTATTTTAAAATCATTATTTCTACATGTTAAATCATTGAAACTCTTGTTTTCATCTCAATGCAGAAATGAATTTTTTTTAATCACTAATTTTCATGGAAAAGAAAAATATTTTTCCTTTCTCCACTATTGAGTAATGTTAGTGGACAGCATGGCAAACTTTTATCCTTTCCTCTGACATTCATACCCTTTATCCTCCCCTTGTTATTTTTTATTATTCATTTCCTTTGTCAGTCAACAGTGAGAAGTGTTGCTTAAGGTACATATCATTTTGACAGTAAATTTACTTCAGTGTCTGGCTGTATGAAATGAAAGGGAAATATGTAATAAAAAACAAACCAAGGATAATGAGGATCATTGAAATGGAAATCAGCCAAAGAACTTCCTTGATAAAATAAAAAACCTGATTTCTAGGTAAACTAAAATTTGGCAAAACATATTTGCTGAAACCATGCAAAAATAAGGTGGGATTTTTTTTCTGCATGGGAAATTCCTGCCCTGTGAGGGAGTGAATCCATCTTGTTGCTACTTATGAGGATGCTCAGTCTTACAGGGTGCACAGCAGCGTGCAAAGATGTCAAGGTACTTGATGTCAGTGGGAGTAAACTAAACTAATTACTGCAAGCTTCATGTTCCCGTGCTTTGATTTTTTTATTAGCATGCATTAAACACCAGTTAAGCCACACACTCAGAGAGATCTCTAAGTGAGTGAACCAAGCACCTTGTCAGAAACATTTGGAACGTGGCAGGCAAACCCAGCCTGGGGAGACCTCACCCCAGCCAGGCTTCTCAGCAACATCATAACACATCATCATAATGCATATGATATTTAAAACTAATCCATCATCCTGGGCAATGCAAATTGAACAGGGATACGACATGAAGGAAGTAGAAACTCCATGCACGCTGCAGAATCATTGTATCAGTTTACAAATTAATGCACATGATTTGTGGAAGATTTAGAAGTCCAAAGGTATTTGATTTAATGGCCCCTTAATACTGGAGAATAGGCTTAAAGCACAGACAATTTGAAATCTTCATTTAGGCAGCACTAAATACATGCAACTAAGTGCTATATTTAAGTATTATAGAAATATTTTAGCTCCCAGTGTCTCTTGGGGCTAGTAAAATTCCTATCTGCGAAATCACTAGGAACAGTCAGTCAATTAAAGACAGATATGTAATCTCCAGCAATAACAGCTCCCTCTACTTATTTTCCAATTTTAAAGTTTCCTCTATGGAAAAAAAAAAGAATTCTCCTCATCAACCTCTTGATGAATAGGCACCTTCTCTATCCATTTTATGCTATTCGCTTCTCCCATCAAGAGGATTCTGTTGAAACTTGTTTTCATGGTGTTTTGAAATCAGTGTGTGGATGTGGAATTAAAAAACCCCACATGCTGTCATTCTCACTGCTCTTTGATCACCTCTCCATGGGCATTTCTCTAGGGTCACGCAAAAGGTCTGACTTGGTGAGGATAAAAAAGAAACCATAAAAAGGATGTTGTTGTGGCAGAGAGCACAGGAAGCACCTGAGACAACCAGCTTCAGTTCCCTCTATATCACAAGCTGGCCACGATCCTGTAGGCAAATCCTTTAAATGAGACATTCTAAAAGTGTTTTATTACCAGCAACTGGGGACAGGCACTCAAAAGTGTTTCATAAGTGGGAGGCTATAAACACACACACACAAAAATCCAGCCTAGAGGTCTTCTGTAACTTTGACTCTTCAAGTTCAGTTTTACAGTCTTCCCTCTTGAAAACAGTGGAGGATAACCGGGGGATAATCCAAAATCACACCCTGTCCCTTTGTTTTCAATACTTGTAAAATAAAGATAAGAAAATATATCCCCTTCAGCTCTGTGCAAGGAGGATATCATTAATGCTAGGAAAGCTGTTTCAAATTTGTGGACCAAAAGCACCTACAGCTACTCTTAATTCAGGTACATATCCAAAACCAGCTGATTCCCTGAGCCTTCCAGCTCTCTATATGTCTCAGGCTGCCTATTTGAAATCTGAGTGTCTTTCAAGGCCTTTGAACATGGTCTTGCACAACATCCTTGTAGCTAAATGGGAAAGACATGGGATTGATTGGTGGACTGTTTGATGGACAGGGAATTGGTGAGATGGCCACATCCAAAGGGCTGCAGTCAGTGGCTGAAGCAGAGCAGTGGGAAGTGGTGTCCCTCAGGGGTGAGGAACTGAGACCACCAGTATTCAACATCCTTATTAATGCCACGGGCAGTGGGACTGAGTGCATCCTCAGCCAGTTTGGGGGTGACCCCAAGCTGAGCAGTGCAGTTGATTCCCTAGAGGGAGCTGATGCCATCCAGAGGGACCCTGGCAGGCTGGAGAAGCAGAGAAGTGTGGCCACTGTGAAACTCAACAAGGCCAAGTGCAAGGTTCTGCCCCTGGGCTGAGGCAACTACAAGTATCAGTATGGACTGGGTGATGAATAGATTGAGGACAGTCCCATGGAGAAGGAATTGGGGATACTGGAAGATGAAAACTGGACATGAGCTGGCACCGTGCACTTGCAGCCCAGAAATGCAGCTGTGCCATGGGCTGCCTAAAAAGAGGCAGAGCCAGAAGGTCAATGGAGATGTTTTCTTGAACAAAACCTTGTCTCCTCATCTAGAAAATTAATTCTAGATGTTTTGGTTTTGAAGGTTCACTGTTATTAAATTTTTAGAGGAAGGAGGGGTTTTCTAGATGGAGGAGAAACTGCTTGTTTCAAATGTCAGCTATCTCATATGTAGGGAATTTGAACAGTACCAGAAAAAAATATTACGGCTCTGGTCTATAGTCATATAATCTGCATTATAAAGAAAAGACAAATTTATCCTAAAAAAAAAATTAATCCCTATATTTCAGTTTAGGCCTGCTGATTTTTGTGGTCAAGTGCTCTGAAAGAGGGAATCCATAACTTATTTGTTACTCTCCTCTCCACTTTCATGCCCTCATTTCTTGCGCTATGACTGAAACATGAAAAAAAACCACAGCAAATTCATGATTGTGAATATAGACCTTAAAGCCCAGCTGAGATTTGAGGTGTTTCACTGGGCCTTTCCCAGCTGCTGATTAATCTTTTGGCTAAAGAGAGATCAATAAATTCCAGCATTACATCCACACTGTACAACTAGAGGCTTCTCATGCTCTCCATTACAACAACCAGAACAATTCCAAAGTGAATCACTTTGCATTTTTCAATACATTTCTGCAGATCCTACAGGCCATTTTGGGTCATCGAGCACATGTAACAGATTTCTTATGAGAAAACTGTGAATTTATGCATGCAACAAATTGTTGGGCAAAGTTTAGAAGTTTTAATATCTTTTTGACTATGCTAAACCAGTGAGGTTTAAAAAAAATATTTAGTTGCAGAACAGTT
Organism: Pseudotriccus pelzelni; assembly: GCA_035584735.1. NCBI lineage: Eukaryota > Metazoa > Chordata > Aves > Passeriformes > Tyrannidae > Pseudotriccus > Pseudotriccus pelzelni. The sequence continues at coordinate 69,270,206 of JAWMRA010000130.1, forward strand.
TATTCCTTGCTGTGAAAAATGCTCTTAAAGTAGTTGTTTGTTGTAGAATTGAATTCCTCCAAATCAGCAGTGCAAATGGAAATATTGTTATTCACTGAACCCAGACATAAAGGAAGCGAAGGAAAACACTCTGTTAAGCAAACTTTTTGATGCATACTCAAACAGGAAATTTCTCCTTTGTGCTTGCTGATCTTTCTACATAAGGAGTTAGGACTTCTGTGTTGTCTGTTGCCAGGTCTGACACTCAGAAAAGGTCGATTTTTTTGTTCCCAGATCTGCACTACATCAGATATATGCAAATATATACACCCTATATTCTCCAAACCAGTACAGCACACTAATGCTTCATTTTCGGAAAATTAATAATGGAATATTAAATATAGTTTGGTTATTAAATAGAGTTTGGTTGAGGGCCAGGAGGAGGCACTTACTTTGCTTGTGGTAATTTGAAGGCAACCTGATGAACAAAAAAAAAAAAAACAAAAAAAACCCCCCAGCTTTAGTGACCTGAACAGGTTTATACTACGAAAGGTCAAAGTTGGTAAGCAAATATTAATATAATGATTATGATGATGATGATAATAGTGATAACTATGATGATAATAATAATAAAATAAATTATAATATTTTATACTTCAGATAATACATAATTATATATTGTGTATAATATAACTAATATGATATATTCTTAAGAGTATTAATATTAATATTGTTTCAATTAACTAATCCATTCAACCAGTGCCAACAAATGATACAAGTTTTTCCACCACCTGCGAACCACAAAGGTTCATTTGCCAATTAAGAGCACCAAAGGACTTTTTATAGCTTCTTAATTTTAATACTTTGATCAAGACAGCACAGCTCTGCCCTATCACAAAGCATTTTGTGTAGCGGCGTGTCTCAATATTTCTACTTCTACAGAGAGAATTCATTAAAGTGCAGTGGATTTTTGTTGCAGGACCTTGTTTCACAGAAACACAGCAAACAGCAATAAACTGCATACTGGAAACCTGAGAGCAGATTACAATGCACCCAACTATGGCCATTCAATCAAATCTGAACAAGATTTGTATGGTCCTTCAGAGGGTTTTAGAAAGAGCAATATGAAAAGACTTGAGTTTGTTTGTTTCTTTGATTTAAAGAAATAAAAAAAGGGTGAAAGGTTTAGATGTGCTGCAGTGATAAAACAGAAATATCAGCTTTATTGTGGGTCCTTTCTGATATTCCCTCTCTTTTTTTTCTATTCTGCACCAATTTTGTTGATAAAAATGGATCCTATTGTTTTTCAACAATTGTATCTCGTCCAACATATTTTCTCCTGCCCTAGGGAAGACACATCTCAATACACCATTCATCTGGAGACAGCACTGGTTGGCCTTATACATCACCGTACATGAAATTTTCAGTTCCTTTCATCCAGCTGCCAAGAATTATCCATTCAGACCCATGAAATTAAAGGGAAATGCACTTGGAAAAAAAATAACGGTGGAGGAAGGCCCCAAAAACAGACTTGGGGAATGATTCACAGAACCTGTTTTAAAGTTAGTGTCCTTCATTTAGAACTAGACACTAATGTGGCTGTCAAGGTGGGATGCAGCCTTCTCTGTGCTACCACACTTTAGTAACCACTGCGATGATAATTAAAACAGACTGAAGCAGTAAACTGTATAAATAAAAGGGAAACAACATCTAAGTTCATAATATTTCCTTATTTTATTGTGATTTTGACACAAATGAAGACAAGATATATTTTATTCATTTTCTATTTTCACTTTAGGCTTTGCTTGATGGCCCTTAGGGACACAGGAGTGTGCATGTAAAGAAGTCTATAAATTAAACCAAACCGTGTTTATGGTAATACTACCACATCTTTACAATGTGTTAACTTAATGTGAGCAAACTACAGTTTTCGTGGCAGTTCATTTGCATTTCCTTCCCTGCAGTTTCCCGGGTATTTTGAGAAATCAGTACTTTGCTTCCCGAAACTGCTCTAGTGAAGGGAAAATTAAAAAAAAAAAAAAAGGAACAACAACGTACTCTAACTGCTCTCAGCTCAATAATTTCCCTCTAATGATGTTCATAGAATCATGAAATCATAGAGGGGTTTGGGTTGAAAGAGACCTTAAAACTCACCTTGTTCCAACTCCCCTGCCATGGGCAGGGACACCTTCCACTATTTTGTACCATTAAGATACAGTTCTTCCCTGCCAACAGGTGGAGATGGAGAGACTGAATCTATCTGAAACTTGCTGCTCATTGATTACCAAGACAGTTGGATTATGGGGAAAAGCCCTGGGTTTGGGTGCTCATTCATAAAATTACAGTATTTTGAACTTCAGATGTTAGAAGTTATAATTTCACGTCCTTTAACAACCATGGAGTGCTCAATCTTCAAAGAGCAAAACCATCTGGTAAGAAAAATTGGAAAAAATATATTTTTCCCCTTCTCTAGAACTATTCCTAGACTCTGTATCAAGGATGAGGACAGAAAGATTTTCTTCTGGGGTTTTGGTTTGTTTGTTTTAATGAGTGACTGGGACTGGCATTTCACACTTCAGTAGGTACCAGCCTATCAGTCCAGATCTTTATTCTGCACCTGCCTTTGCTCCCCTTAGCACCTGAGCAATTCTTTCCTGCAACAGGTAACTGCAGGGGACAAAAGTGTCACCAGAGGTTGTTCATTTAAAGATGCTAGAGATAGTCCTTCACCCCCACAAATGTAGTTTCATCCAAATGTCTATGAGTGATGCTCTGAACATCATGAAATTAGTGGTTAAGTTATCACTGATGGCAGAGGGAGAAGGGCATCATCCAGTAGCTGCTGCTGCTACAAGTCATGCTCACCTACCTAGCGAAGTATCCAAAAATGTAATATGTAAAATCATAGAATACCCTGACTTGGAAGGAACCCACAAAGATCATCCAGTACAATTCCTGACCCTGCACAGGACTGTCCCCAAGAATCCCACCCTGTGCCTGAGAGCATTGTCCAAATGCTTCTTGACCTTTGCCAGGTTTGGGGCTGTGATCATTCCCTTGGGGAGCCTGTTCCAGCAACCAGACACCCTCTGGGTGAAGAACCTTTCCCTAATACCCCACCTAAACCTCCCCTGACACAAATTCAGGGCGTTCTCTCAGGTCCCATCACTGGTCACACAGAGAAGAGATCAGTGCCTGCCCCTCTGCTGACCCTCATGAGAAACCTGCAGACCACAATCAGGTTTCCTTTCTCCTTTTCCTGAAAAGGACTAAAAGTCTGTCTGTCTCTACATGCACATGTACACTGTTCACACACACACACATGTACACATGTGCATATGTAGGATGTCCTACATAAAAAAAACTGGAAAGAAAATGAACAAAGATGTTAACACTCGACTGTTTCTTTAACAGGTGCATTTCTCTTTCCTGAAACGCTCTCATATTTTCATAGACATATTTCCATGTCATAAATATTGCTATTGTGCCTCATTCCTCCTATAGGGATGATGGGAAGAAAAGCAAATGTTTCCTCTCCATATTATGCACAAATTAATTGAGTGTAAGAAAGTTCTATTGAATCTGTCTAAAAATACCCTGCTTTCAGTTGTCATCCTCAAGTCATATGCTTTTTAGGTTCTCGTGCAAGTGCATGAGATTAGTATACACCCCATTTAATCTGATCATGATTGCCTGCTATTTTAATTAACCTTTATTGGCATATCTATATTGCCAAGAAAATATACTTTGAGAAGCCCCATTAATAACAGTATTATTCATTCAGGGTCTTTTTTCAGCTTCACCCATCAAATTCTTTAGACAGATAATAAATCTGTGCAGCCTAGGGTTATTGGTAAGCTCTTTGTTTTGTTTTGTTTTTTTTAACAACAGATTTAAAAGTTAATATTCTGAGAAAAAGATACTTAAGAAAATAATTTCTTCCCTACCTTACAGAGAGGAAAAATGAGGAAAAGGTTATATTGCTTGTCCTTCTGTAGTCAATGCTGGGTTCAATCTGGGTAATATGACAGATAACCCAGATAATTCAAATGTTTAATACCAATAAACAGTGATCATACCCTCCTCCTTTATATCCTTCCTTGGTTATGGGTCATACAGGCTGGGGGCAAGGAGATGGTTCAAATCCCTTTTGTTTTTGCCCAGGAGCACGACACAGTTTGGGGGCAGTCATTGAAACACTGTGTGGCAATGGAGAACTTATTTCCTTGAGTGACACCTCTACAGCTGATCACCACTGACCTGGAGACTTGTCACCAGGGAAAAGATAAGCACTGAACCTTGGCTGATTAGCTAATTCTTCCTTCTACCCTAAGGCAGGCATCTGTCCTGAGCCTGCCTGCATTTCCTAACCCACAGAAGGAGTTCCTGAAGGCTGTGTTTTGGTATATTTTCCAAGATCTTCCAGAAATCAGATGTTTTCTTTTTTTTCCTGCTATTTTTGTTCTCTGCCATTAGACTCAAACTCCATATGTTGCCTCCTTCTACTATAAACTTACTAAAGAAATCTCAGCAGAACGTCCCCCCACTCTTAATTGGATCTCTTCCACTTTGGTTGGGAAGACAGAGTCCTTTAAATGATATATGGCTGATTAGTTGTTCTCAAAGGAGTTTGAATGAGCCATCTTTACTATCACCTTGTTCTGCATAAGCACAGACATCTCAGCCACAGCAACATTTGCTGCTCTGCATCCATCACTGATTGCACACGTTAAAGGATCACCCTGATTTCACTTCTTTCTTTCTTTATTTATTTTACATTTTTGATAGACCTAGCAAAATGCATGTGTAGAATTAAGATTTTCCTTTTGCTGCCATTTGAATCATAAACACAACCCTCCACGCAAGTGAAAATCACAGCTCTGGCCTTATGGGCTACTCCTGAAACAGCCTTGTGAATGAGAAATCACAGCACTTCACAAATCCTCTCCAATATTGAAACTCATGCAGAGATAACAAGGCGAGAATGAGTCCTGTTTGTTCTCAGTTATGCTATCACATTTGTAGCTGTTTACCCCTTGAAAAACAGGCAAAATATTTTGTATTTCAACCATGATCTGCAAGCAGAAAAAGAAGGCATAATTTAAGAGACAGAAATACCACAGTTACCCCCTCAGTATTTGATGGGGTTTTCAGTAACATTGCTTATGAACCCCTGTAATTTTCTTTAGCATGAGACAAGAGGTAAAGTAGTTGGTAGTAAAATTTCGAATGGGAGTAAGAGTAAAGTTTTCCATAGCTGGAAATGTAGAGAGAATTGGAGATGACAGGGTGGGAACTGAAGAGGAGAAGGAAGCAGTGAGAGTTACCTTTGAACATTTAGTGCTCTTAATTTGGATATTTAGAGTCCTTTGGACACTTAGTGTTCTAAATGTCTTTTTTCACAGTTATTTATGTTTCATTGTTAGTGCTGTGAGAGAAATCCAGTAAATACTGATGGGAAGGTATCACTTGGTTCCAAAGAAATTTGGAACCAATCAGGATAAGGAATCAGGATAAGTCCACTGGCAAAGCATGGAATAGCACTAAATTTTTTTCCTTGTACAAATTAAGAGTTGTGTGTCATATGGTAAGAGGAAAAGCACTGTTTATCTTAATGATAAACAGTGAGTTTATTAGAATAAATGAAACTATATTCCTGCCTAAAGTAGCTCTTCTTTCCCCTGCTCACTGTCATGCTTATGGCTAAAATCACCCTCAGTTATCCTCTGGACATCACCTACAGCTTTAAAGAAGCTGTGTCTGTTTTATTCCACATGCATCTCTTTGCTACAGTTAAACACACAGAGAAAAGAAACTACCCATGTTAACTCATTATCCTTCAGAGGGAATTAGTTCAGAGGGGTATTGTTAATGGATCTTCTGTTCCTTAAATCTCAGGTTTTCCAAGTACAGCCTTCCTCTACCAAAGAGAGATGTCAGGAAAACGCAATGGGACGCTCAGTGTGCTGTGATAAGGAAGTAACCATCTGATATGAAAGACTCCTGCCTTCTCCCCTAGAAACTGTGCCTATATGGTCATAAATTACTACTAGAAAGGGTGCTAGGAGATGACTCAAGTGCATGTGGGTATTTCATGAATTCTGTAGCACCAAATAAAAGTAATTTGTGTTCTTTCAGAGCAGTTTTTGTGGAGCTTGTAGCATTATATTTCCCATTTTACAGACAGAGAAAATGGTTTACAGGCAGTGAATGATTTATGAAAGATCAAACAATGTATAAAAAGTTAAACCAGGAACAGAATTCAGAATGTTTCATTGTCATATCTGGGCAATACAGAATATGTATTTGGTATGTGTATATTTGACTGGGAAGTTTATCAAGACCACAGAAGGAGCCCAAAGCTCACAAACTGGGTCATACACCTAATTCTCTTCTTTGAAAGTATGACTCTGCAATCTTCTAGTGTTAGAAGAGCCCCAGATTGTGTGTGACACTGAATCTGAAGCTCTTGAGCACGGCACTGCATGAAACTCAGATAATTATCCACACTGCAGTGCTGAGTAAATAGCTTGTTGTTGAACTTCTTTCTACATCCTTAATTCCAGCAGAGAAAACATTTGTCATTAGACAAGGCCAGAAGGACCATTTCTTAACTGCAAGGACAGTTGAAGAGTTTCCTGGATGGACCATTACTCAATTAAAGGATAGATGTTCACTTGCTCCATTCTCTCTGCTTTCTCCTGCCATTTATTGCTTAATTTTTTGCCAAAGACTGATTAACTTTTATGTGTCTGAGGAGTGATGGATGGTGATGTCAAGATAAAAACAGTTTCAGAAAAGCTTGCTTACAGCGTGCAGTGTCCTACTTCACGGATAATTATTGGCTCCACAGGCTCACATACAGCAGCCTGAATTTCCCTTTCTTCTATTCTAAGAGTGACCTTAAAAAGATTTGCTGAAGGATTGTTTTATTTCTCTGCATGCATATCTCTAATTTATTGTTTAAGTAGATAAATAGAGAATAAGGCTGAACAACACATTGCTTTAGCAATTATAAGTGGAAGAAAAGGGTATCTCAGTCTACAGGGAATCATTCCCCTTGTACTAAGCAAACATACAAAATACTTATATTTCATAAACATTCAGTAATGTTATACAAGACAGAAATCAGAATAATCAGAAATTCAGGTTGATTTTCTTTAATATTATATCTGTAATATTCTAGATAATATATATTTTTATTAGACACAATAGGATAGCAACTGATACAAAGGAAATTCCCTAACAAGGGTCTTTTCTCAGAGAAGAAAGGATGTCTCCATATATAAATATATATATTAGCATACAGAGGCATATATATATATATATGTATATAATGTTTTATTTTTAATATTTATATGTGATATTTGTGTTGTGGTTTATTTATATATATAAATAAACCACAACACAAAGCGGCCAGAAGCAATTCAAGCAGTGTTTAGCTGAGATCTCAGCAGCTAAGCAGGACCAGCTCCTACAAATAATTGGACTGGGCACAAAATTAAAATTGTGTAGCCTTGGACAAGGCAGGATTGAAGCCTTCATTGAACTGACCACTGGAAACCTGTTGTTATGTTGATCTTCACAGCAGATGCTTGGCAGAAGCATTAAGATGGGACAAAACCACTCCATAGTTCTATTGCTGCCTGTTACATGAAAGAAGACACTGACACACTGAAACTGCAATTTCATTCCCACCGGTTGCCCTCTGTGCTTGAGGGACGAGGCTTTTGCCTGGCAGCGGGAGCCAGGCAGGTATCCTTCCTTTCTGAGAGCCCCCACGGGTGTGGTGCTGACAAGAAACTTGCCCACTGCCGTGTTCTGAGTCCCTGCCCAGGCTGGGTTGGGAGCCTGGGGCTGATTTCACTCTAAAAGCCTGCGTGAGACCTTTTGCTAATTCCACAGTGCAACACTCAGTTCGGGTTAGGATTATTCAAAGAACTGATTTTAGTTCAAATGCCACAGAGAAGGGCAGGAGTGGCTCAGAAAGAAATTACTGTTTTTGATACTTTCCATGCGTGCTCACAAATTATTTTAATTAAATCCAGATAAACTCCCAAACACAAGTGTTGTGCTTCAAAACCTTTTATTTCAGAAGTGGTGACATGAATCTCTTTGATTTCCTCATCTCCTCCCCTTCCTCTGCTACCGAGCTGAAACAATTAGATTAATTCACCATGAATTTGTGATTAGTTTTGCTAATTCTGAAACTACATTACTTTTTGTTCTTTTTTTTTTTTTTCTGGCGAAAAAGCTTTTCAGCTTTTCACCGCATTCTACTGAAGAGCTGTGGGATGGCAAAAAAAACCCCACATAGGTGCACAATTTATTATGAAATGTTGGATCAGCAAGACAAGAAAAAGCCTAATAGACCAGCATATTGGCCTGGGTATGTGTGAATTGCCAAAGCAGTACCTGCCCATTGAAACACTGCAAATATTTAAACATTCTCCTGCAGCCTCAGCTTGGCCATAGCTGATCTGGAAGTCTTGGGGCATCACGTTAAACTTACCACAATTTTCTTCAAGGCAACAAGTTCCTATAGGTATCATGTTGTCTACGTGTCATAACAACGCGAAATGTTTCTCTGTGAAGAAGTTATTGACCTTCTTCACGTAACATAGAATATTGTATCTTTTCATTTGGCCTCAAGCTGATGCCAAACTCTAAACAAATCTTCAGTTATACCAAAGTTATCGTGGTTATCACATCAGAACATACATCCCCCAGAAGAATCATCCCTTCCTTAGACCACTACACCCAGTGGCCTAATGAAATGTTTTCTGTGATCTCCTTTCTTCCAACCTCAAAAAGAAAATCGTGAAAAAAAATCATGAGCTTTTCGTGAAATGTCCCTTTTATCTTGGGTTCACGGTTATTTCATATGTGGAAGAAATCTCTGGGACTCTTCTGTATCCTGCAGTACCTGTGGAGCTGCTGTGGACATGTGCAAGAGCAGGCTGGACTGGATGACCTTTAAAGGTCCCTTCCAACCCAAACTCTTCTGGGGTTCTGTAGTGAGTTGTCCTTGTGCTGGGGAGGAGCAGGGCAAGATGACAACCTGTGTCGTGGGATCACACAGGCGTAGTTTATGATGATAAAGAAGGAAAGCGACTGATCCACACCTTGGAGCCCACTGGTACAGATTTCTTTTCTCTTCTTAGTTGTCCTGATCTATAGCAGATTGGGGAGCAACTGGGAAAATGGAGAGCTGGGAAGTGAGTGTTAATACTTCAGTGTGGCCAATCACAGTCTGAGTGTTCAAATTCCTCTTTCATTTAGCAATGCAGAATAACCTTCAGTGGTTGAGAATTACAGTAATAGCCAAAAAACTCCTGATCATGGCAAGCAGGGCAAGTCAGTGAAAAACAAAGACTGCTGTTACTGGAAAGCAGACCAAAATCATGTATTCTTTTATGGTAAACTCTTTCCCAGCAGGAAATTATTTCCCACCCAGCCCTAGGAAGAGATTTGTTTCCTATGTATAAGCTTGACCCTCCTGGACCCTGCAGCTCAGACAGCAAGGGGCCCTTGACCTCTGTCTGCAGAGGTGGAGGCAAAGTGGTAAAAACAACACTAAGTTAATATGGAACCTGGTTTTCTCAAGTGCCAGCCACTTCTCTCAACTCCCAAAAAGAATGCAAGCTCAGAAAAGATCGTAGGAATGCAAAACTTTCCAATTACTTTTATCCCCAAAGATCCTAGAGGATTTATCTGGTGCCACAATGAATTGCACAAGTGGAGCTTTTCAGCCCTGCTAATGTTGACCCTTTATTGTGTTTGAAGCTGAAGGGGTTGGCTCCATTTCACCTGGCTATGAAATAATTTAACACTCAATCTTAGTTGCTTTCCAGTAGTGCTGATTCTGAATCTGGCAGAGCACCGAGGTTTAAGGAAAGAATAAGGAAACAAATGGTAACCTGAAGGGATTCCAGACATGAAAAGCTATTTTCTGTACAATATGATATTGTTATTGCTGTCAGTATTTGTGGCCATCACAGTGCCTGGAAATCCTAGTCCTGGACTGTGATCACAGTACACTAAATACCAGTCTCTACAATAAGAAGGGTAAAAGATGATGAACTTTTCTATTTTATTCCTTAGGGAGCATCTTCTTTCTGTCCATAAAGTCAACTAATAATGATAAACCACCAGCATCTTTATTTGGGATGAATGGACTACTGACCCTCGTTTTCATTGTCAGGAACTCTGGGAAATCGATTTCCATGGCAATGCAATGACACTCCAAGTCATAGTTGGTTTCTCTGTGCTCCTGCTGCCTTGGAGATTTCAGCTTTACAGATCAGGAAACCAGAATATAGAAAGGAATTACTTGTCCAAGGTTACAGGTCAGGTTGTGGCAGAAACAGGAATAGAAACTGTGGCTGGCAAGGCACACCACCTTTTCTAATTAAAAGACCAAAGTACCTTTTCATTCTCCAGCTTCCTGTAATGTGCCTAGGGAATTACAGAGTAAACCCAAAGTTCTTTGTTTTCTTTTTCTGAATTCAAAAGAAAAGACAACTTCGCCTAGATGTCATTGTTAGTTAATGAAAATACCTTGAATTTAAGGAGGAATCAAAACAGTTCCATTTAATTACTGGTATAATTTTGCTTGCTTAGTGCAGAAAAGCAGTTTTTTCAAGCTGACATGGAAAAGCTTTATACACCTAATTGTTGTCCTTGGAATAAAAAAATATATCACTTAGAAATTAAACAGAAAGAAGTGTTCTGAATTCTTAAAATTGTGCAGAAGCATGACATATAATGGAAAATAATTAATTGTTTCTAGATTACAATAATGGTGTTCCTGCTTTTCCAAGCAAATGAATACTGAAAGAAGAGTATGTCATCAAAGTGTAATCAAATCCAGCTTGTTTTATAAATGATTAACAGGGACAGAAGCAGAACTCGGGTTTTTTCAATCTCACACTAACACTTCAGTGAGACACTGAAGTGCCCTGCATTAACAAAGCTCAGAAATGATATAAATGCAAATATAAAACTCATCCCTCGTTTCATTACATTAATAGAAGATCAATACGTGGGCACAAAAGTAGAAGAGTGCGTCACCTGAAGTGGACTGTGGCAAATTGGCACAGCAGGACGGGGAATACAAATTGCATGATGTATTCACGCCACCTGAGTAGTGTTTAACACGCTGTGGGTAGGGGATGATCGACTGACCAGCGATGTACGAAAGGCACGGGCTGATCAGAACCCTCATTAGCTGCAAACTGAAGTGCCCTGGTGATGGAAATCAATACCTCCTCAGCATCAGGAGAAAGGCAGAGAACCTTCATCTGCAAACCCTCATGCGTGGCAATTGAGGTTTCTCGTGCAGTTTTGCGACTGTTCAAGTGAAAGGGACCGACACCACAGTAAAGATTTATAGGGTGAGATCCACAACGAAGTTTTCACTCTGGTTTTACCCAGAATGAAGGGTATTGAGTCTCAAGGAGTGATTAAAGCAAACTGAGAAGGTTATATCACAAGGACAGTTCATTTTCCCTTATTAAATGGAAAGAACGAAATGCAAAAAGGACCATGAGATTTAAGGAACAAAACTGATCAATCAGCTGACACAGTTCTGCCTGGCCAGGTCTAAATGAGAAGCAGTAACAGGAAAAGGTGGGCACATCTGCATGGACGCATCTGGCTCTACCAATATATACAAAAGGGATTTCTAAAGGCTGACAACTGTAAAATTATCAAGGACAGAAACACCCAAGTATTTCACGAAAGTGCTGCCAGGGTACTCCACTGTATAACTGATCCTTATGAGCTTGAACTCTTATCAGTGAATATCTGCAATGAAATAAATTATTTACTCTAGATCTTGGGTAGGTGGGGAGGGGAACTGTAGTCCTCCTGTTTCACTTTAAGGACTATACCTGTTGGAGTGGTATTTATCAAGACTTCATCACAACATTTTGGGATGTGGTAACTAAAATAAAAGCAAGTTCCTTTTGAGAATGAGAGTAAAGATTTATTTTTTTTTCTTTAAAGCCTAGCCAAAAAAAAAAAAAAAGGCTATTCCTCCTGCCTACTTCTCAAAGCTGGTATTTTATATATGACTGCCTCTATTGTTCCATTTAGGGTCAAAGCAAAGTCAGCACCTTTATGTTTTCTATGAGTTGAAACTCCTTTGTTAGTCACCTTAGAAACATGCACCTGGAAAACAAACTGATCTGGACGATTTTAATTTTGATCTTTCAGAATAATAAAATATTCAAAAAAATGATAGGTTTAAGTCACTTTGCTTTTTTCTTAATCTGCTGCAGAAGTTTAAAAGGAATGGGAGGGAATACTACAAAGCAATATAGTGAGTTTTGTGCTGCCACCTTCTTCATTTTCCAACTTCAAGAATCTGCTACAGACTAGAAAAGAAGACTCATGATAGAAACTAATGCCTTTCCTCACCCCCTGATTGTGCTGCTTTGAAACAGAAAGAGGTTATCACTCTATTTTATATTAAATTCTGAACCTCTGTATGGAAAGCTACAGGACAGCCAAAATTTAAAGTTATCATTGACCCACAGTGAGTAAGAATTAGAATTGCAGAATTAGAGGTAAAATGACTTAACATCTGTTTGAAATGCCTTTTACTTCAGAGACCAATGCTTGCTCTGTGTCATATTTTTACTCTGGATTATAGAATTTATTGTTTGTATTAGTCACTATTTCTTCTTGGTCTCACTGTGTTTTTTAAATAGCAGACCACTGAGCAGACAGTCCTCACTGGAAAACCAGGCCATGGTATTAAAAAGCTTAATTCTTTCCCTAGTGATACATAATTAAAAGATGACCCATCAATAATAACCTCCCTTTTATTTTAAATAACTTTTTTGTTAACTACCTTTGATTTCAATGTTGGCCTGATTATAATTATTATGTTGCCTTAGTATTAATGAAGTTATTTCTCCTAGTTTATTTTATTTCTCAAAGGCCATTTCTGAAGGAAAAGGCAGAGATGTCCTTAGAAGTTCTAATATATCTGATGCCTCAGTTCAAAATGAATCGCTTTTCAGTTCTATATTTTTTCTTTCCCTTAGAATGTTCACAAGGTCATATTTCCAATATTTAGGGTAGATGCTGTCTTTGTCCTACCTTACACGAAGAAGTTCTCATTTGGGGGGCAGCCTAAACTTAAGTGAACCAAAAGACATGAGGTATAACAAGAACTGAGAAATCAAGACAGTCCATGACATACGAAACCAAAGGCACAAATCACTGTGCTGTTTGCAAATGGAGTGCAGGGGTGGGTGTTCAGGGAATAAGAAATTGAGTACCCATAGTATGACTATTCAGTATTATGATACCTGAATTCTAGTCCATGTAGAGGAATCAATGACAGACATCTGTCTTTTACAAGAAAAGCAAATGAAGAACCACCGAAAAACCTTTCTAAGACAGCAAACAGGCAAGAAATGCTGATGGGAAGCATGACGTGGAACAAAGAGATATTTCATAGAATTATAGAATCATAGAATGGCCTGGGTTGGAAGGGACCTCATTCCAACTCCCCTGCCATGGGCAGGGACACCTTTCACTAGACCAGGTTGTTCAGGACTCCATCCAGCCTGGCCTTGGACACTTCCAGCGGTGGGGCAGCCACAGCTTCTCTGGGCAACCTGTGCCAGGGCCTCACCACCCTCACAGCAATGACTTTTCCCCTAATATCAGATCTAAACCTACTCTTTCTCAGTGTGAAGCCATTCCCTATCGTTCTGTCACTACACGTTTTATTTGAGGCAGAACCTCATCTGTCATTTCCATACACTGAGGATTCAAAACCCTGTCACCTTTTCTGAGCAATGCCTACAATGCTTATGCCGAAATCCAAGCGGAGACATGGAAGTCTCTTTCATTTCCAGTGAGTCACAGAATGGATGAGGTTAGAAGGGACATCTGGAATTCATCTTGTCTCAGTGCCACTGTCCAGAGACGTCTCTGGGGTCATGAAGACAACATGAGAGCAGCATCCCATTTTTTTCCGCTGTCTGTTGGAGATTCAGAACTGCAGCTCCCACCTGTGGGAGAGAATTGCAGTCACCAGCTCTGAGGTGACTGGCACTGGAGGTGGAATAATCTTGTTCTAATAACACAGGTACAATCCCTAGGCCAAAAAACAGAAGAGAAAGAAGGATGAAGGAGAAAATCTAACTGTATGCAAATGAGATCCAGATTCTTAAACTCCACAACTGTAAAACTGCCTTTGGACAGGGGATTTCCACGTTGCAGTTCACAGTCCGTAAGTCCATAAGCTGTCTGTGCATTTTAGACATCCATTACCCATTCTAGCTATGTACAAAACCTTGTAAACTCCTGTATCCTCATCCCACATTAACCACTGAGCTGTGGAGACACATTACAGAGTGCTCTTTTTATTCCTTTCCTTGCCAAGGATCTATAAAGCCTGTAGAAAAGAGGAAATACTCAACAGAGTGCAAATGTTTAAGCTATTCCCTCTTTTACTTTTAGTGGGAATAAAGCACCTAACTTGATATAACTTAATATATGAAGACACAGTGAAGTTCTTATTTATATATTGCTTAAATATATATATTTCTGCCTTAAGATGCCTTACTCCCTTTCAGGACATAACTTTCCTGCTTTTTGCAAGATAGAAGTCCGTAAGAATGTCAAAAGATCAGGTGAAAAATCACATGCCTTGCTAAAATAAGTATTATACCACATTATATTACACTATTCTAGTTCATCATGAACTGCCAAAAAAGTGACAGCTTCAGAGTGCAGAAACAATATCTTTGTTCTCTGATTTTTAAAACTGAAGAACAGCTTGATATACAACTGGAAGCTGGAAGAAAGAGATTTAATGCAAATTCTGTGTTAGTTTTGCTTGAGCTGGAAATGCTCTGGCCAAAAAAAAGGAAAAAAAAAAATGTCTGATACTGTAACACAATAAGAAGTTTCTCATTTTGAATACTTTTGGCAACACTTCTAATCTCTGATAAGAAAATATTTGTTATAAGTCCCAGCATCCCATCAGAGTATTTGTCAGTGTGAAGTTAAGAGAGTGAGTATTTTTAACTGGAGGATTTTTGTGTTATACTGAACTGTGAAAATGAAAAGACACACTCATGTTACTTAGACATAAATGATTCGAGAGCTCCTCCTTCCACAAATGCTTTGCAAGAGGGACAATAGAATTTTTACTCACTCAAGAAAGTTTACCTAACAGCCTCAGGAAATGCACAATTTAGTGTTCATTTTTTTGATGGGAGGAGAGGGATTCTTGCCCAAAAAGCATTGTTGCATTTGCAAAAAGTGATTTGTTTTCCTTCAACTACAAAGATGCTTTAAAATAAAATTTAAAAATTAGGAGAAATGTCTAATAAAGTCGTTTCTGGTCCAGGTTATAAGGAGAATATTGGAGTTTTGATTAATTTAAATATTATGAATTACTGATGAACTGCTAAATTAAAACCGTCTTTTCATTGACTTTGAGAAGCTGAATTCCCGAGTTTTTAACCCGAGTGCCATTTCTCTATGTTCACATATTTTTGTGTCAGTTTTTATTTGAATACAAAGTATTAGACTCCTGTTAAAATAAATTCTTTCGAATGACCTAAGAAAATGTTTATTTAAAGCTTAATATTCTACTTAAGTAGGTTAATCTAAAATTAAAAAAACACACAAACATTATCAGTCAGTTAAATTAACATTATAAAAATCTGTTACCAACACAGTTCCAACTGCTTTTCAGTAAAAAGTGGATTTTTAACTATCAGTTTCACATTAAAATTTTTTTATTTTTTCAGAAAAAGAGAAAAATCTGAAAGATCAAGATTTTAGTTGCTTAATTTAGACATGTCACAATATGTAAAGATTAAATTATTTGACAGAAACTGTGCAAGGAAAGTGATTGTGATTTTAAGTAAAAAAAAAGTTGTCTTAGATTTTCCTTTAATAGATATAATTTAAAATGTCAAATTCAAAGGAGCATGTACGCATAATGCAAGTTCATTAAAACATGAACATGCTCAAGTTTGGTCCAAGTGCTGGTAAAATTTATTCTCAAATTTTAGATTAGATTATATTTAGTCTAGGCTTTCTGTAAATGCCTTTATTAATCTCACATTTTCACAATTCAGAGTATGGGCGCAAAATGCAGGGAAGGTCATTTTTTCCTCCAGTGACTTGTTTGTATCTGTGGTGTTTTCATCTATTTCTGCACTACACCTACTGATCCTGACCACTTTATCCATGAGGCAGGTCTAAACAAAGGTCTGTAATTTCGAGACCATTCATTGCGAAGAGATTTCCCAGGAGATGTCACAGGCTCAGCTGAGATCTGTAGGTCACAAACACACTCTCCAGTGTGTTCTCAAAGCCAGAAAGCTGTTTTTTGGTGCAATGCTGACCCCAGGAAGATTTATCCACCTTCAGCTCCTGTGCTAGGCCTCCTTCCATCCAGTGTGGATTAAGTGGATGTACACTGGGCAGACTCTAGGAGGGGGCCAGGGTGTTGGGCTTTGTGTGAGAGAGGAGATCCATGCCTTTTCTGGCCGTACAAATCTTCATTTATAACCCACCTAGCGACATTTTTTGTGAAAACAATTAAAATTTACCTCCAGCATCAAACCAATAACACAACAACATGAAGACAAAGGTAAAAGATACGTGGGGAGGGGACAGAAGAAAAGTAAAAGGATGCTTAACCTAATTATCCTTAGATCAAATCCAAAAGATCTCTCTTTCCCTCTTTGGGTCTGTCTGATGTACTGTTGACTTTTGCTTTACTCCCCTGGCCACTGGCACAGGGAATGGGGCATGTTCTCTTGCCCATTCCCTGTGCTCAGATTGCTATATCAGGAAACAGGCTTTTCTTGGCAAAGCATTCCGGTTTTTATGTTCAATCCTTTCCTTAAATCTCCCCGGGGTTCCATTTAGATTAAAATCCTCCTTTCTCCCACCAAACACTATTGATCCTTAATTTATTTAGGAGGCAGTTTCAGCACTCCTTCTTCCAGCTATTGACTGCCCTCACTGCCTTGGAAATGATAATGGCCCTTCAGAAAAATAGGCGCTATCTCTTGCACTTGAGTACGCATTAGAAAAATACTAACAGCTCTCCCCCACTTGGGCAGACAATGAGTAAACCTCTTTGGGAAGCTTTTTCTATACACTGAAGCTTGTATTTCATAATAATGTGCAAAATCCTCAAGATACATCAACAGAATTGATGCTCGTAGCTCATTAGTGGGTGTTGGTTGAGACAGAAGTGAAAGCAAAATGATAAAAGAAGGTCTTAATAAAGTTGACTAAACAGTTTTCTTAAGGAAAATAAAAGAAGACAGGGCTCTCAGCTCTTTAAATCAGGATCTGTACAAAATCTGTTACAATTACAATGTCAACATTAGTTGACATTAGTCTGATGTATCTTCTTCTCAGACTACCTCACAATCCATAAGTCTATTACCCTAAAAAAAGAATTCATAAGAGAACGAACTGTAACACCTGCAGGTCTGCATGTTCTTTCAGAGATCTGAATTACATCCTTCCACAGTTATGAAAGACTCTCTCTCATGTACCGTCTGATGGAACACCAGTCACCCATTTAACAGCACTTCTAAACCCACAAATACACCTCAAAACAACCTCAAAGAACAAGCAGAAAACTTAAGTTGCATCCCAGTTGGCAGCAAGTGACTGTCCAGCTGTATTAACGTAGAAACATCTAAAGGAGAGGAAATGTTTGTTCTTTAACTGTTGGATAGAGGAAAAATGACACTTGAAAAATAACGGCTCTGCAAAGTGGTCTGTCCACACTGTTATACTCTTTTCTGTGATCCCATTAATGAGTGTTAATGAACAAAACCTCGCACAATCTCGGTGAGACAGGAAAGTGTCCACGTTCCCTGGCTGTGTGGATGAAGAAATGACAAAGAGAAGTCAGAAACATCCGAGCCCCACAGCACAGGGCAAGAATTTGGGTGTCTGAGCAGTAACACAATGTACTGGCCATATTTTCTGACTTCTCTGCAGTTACTCACATGGCTGGGAGAACAAGCACCCTGACCTTTAAAAAATCCATCATGAAAATTTCCTTGGTGTTTTCACTTTGCCTCAAATGAAGGGCAACTACTCTCCGTGAAAAACTCTGCTAGATCATTACATTTGCTACAAAAAAAATGTTTGTTCTCACCTGTTGTTCTATGTGTTTATTAAAATAAATCAGGGCTAATGCAGTCACCTCTCAAAGTGAATTTGCCTCCTAGCAAAATATTCAGTTTCCAATTTAGACTATAAGAAAACAAAATTGTGGACTTCATTGCATAAAAGCAATATGGATAGAGTCTCTGACATCAAAACTCATTATCAAGGTAATAGGTATCATGCCCCATTACTTTTAATGTATTTATTGGTTACAATTATTGCAGCCTCTGCATAATAATTTTAGAAAATAATAAATGTGCTAATATTTGGCTTGCAAAAGTAAAGCATTCATTTCTAATTTTTGCTGTTTCTTGATCAAGTACTTGAAGAAAACTCTTCCTTTAACCCACACATCCTCTGTCTGCCCCAGACTGCTCTCTAGAAGGAAGAAGATGAATTATTTGTTATATATAGTGCCTCCTTCTTCTCTGCACACATCTGAAAAAATGTCTTATCCTCCGGAAGAAAACTAGACCTAAACAAGAAAACTTGGTCCTTTTTTTCCCCTCCATGTCTTTGTGAGTATTCACTACAGATACAGGCCAATACCTAGAAGATCTCTTGCTGCTCATTTCAGACCACCCATGTTTGAATCAGTTGTCCCATTAAAACAGTTATGAGTGCTGACTCACCCATCTCAGTGGCTGAGAAACTGAGGGATTACAGTTATATTCCAAATTTGCTAAGCCAAATATGAAAGCAGGAGACAAAAATTCCACACAGACAAAAGTCTTCTGTACAAGATGAAAACCTACCTGTCCTGCAGCTTCTGGTCCATATGGCCCATCTTGGACTTGATGATCTTGAAGGTCTTTTCCAGCCTTCATGATTGTATTTTCCTGATTAGTAACCAATCCCATATACAGAGAAGAAAAACAACAACAAAGGAACCAAATTCTAACAGTCTGGTATTTTGCCAGCATGTAATGAAAGGTACCTGATCCAAGGAGCTTTTGGTCATGTTCAGCACCATTTTGAGGTAAAGCAGGAACAGGATCCAAACCCATGCAAAATAGGTGAGAAAGGGTACAGACAGGGGGGTTTAGCCCTGGCAGTAGAGCCTTTCAAATGAGACTGAGGTTTTCACCACCAGGATTTAACAGCTGTTGGTGGTACCTTATTTGAGGCAATAAAGGTGCTGAGCTCATGCTCAGGCTGGAGAAGTGGCACAGTGCTCCCCACTCCAAACCCCAGCACTCAAACTGTCTGAGCTGGGAGATGTGCTGCCAGCAGAGCTGTGACTCACCTGCCTCCCTGGATCGTAAAACATCCTTGGACTTCCACTAAATCAAAGATGCTCTGGGAGCCAAGAGGATAGAGAAAGAGCACTCTGCAAAACCCAAATGTGATTTATTGGTTTAGACAGGAAAGATTCATCGCCTTGAAAGAAAGGAGTGAGTGCAAGTAGAAGGAGCAACCAACGAGCTTCTCCCATGCTCAGACAGGAGCAGTCACCTGTGAATATCCCAGTCATGGCATCAGAAATATGATAGACCAGCACCCAGGGCCTGCAGAATAACACAGATATCTCACTATGTAATGATTAGTCACAGTCTGAGCCCCAGGACACATAAGTTTAAGATAAAATGAGCAACAAGAGAGGGAAGCACCAAGCTGTTCAAGCTCCAGAGGTGATTGCAGGTGGGAGGAGAATGAGAAGGGGCGATGCTGCAGGGGCTTGGGCAAAATGATAACACTGCAAAACAGCCTTTCCATGCCCTCTGTTCCCAGATTCCTCACTCCTAACATGCAAAAGTATTTCAACAATAACAGGGTGAGGACCCAATATATGTGCGAAAATTTAGGAGTTTAATTATATAAATGATTTTAAGGTAAATTGTATAGAAATTATTTGTTCTGTAGATGTGCAGCCTTAAGACAAGGCAGAAAACTCAAAATAGGACTTTTTAGCTGTAGCCTTGACCTTATGGCTACAGGCTGCTGTTTTGACTCTGAATATATAATTTAATCCCAGATATTAAAACTTAAACCTAAATGGTCTTTCCCACTGGAATTAAGTGCTTAGGTAACTTGAAGGACTTTTTTTCTTTTTTTTAACCATAAATTGGAGGATAAAGGGGATGTCCAATTTCACATGAATTCTGAGGACAAACATTACAATTAAAATCATGTAGTACAACAATGGATTCCAAGTGAGAATCTTAAAAAAATGTCTTTTTCTAACTCTCCATTGCATTTCCAGCAGAAGCAGACATTATTCTTCAGACTCCAGCTAAGAGACTGAATTCCAAAAATGAAGAGACAATCTGCAGTCCCACACTGAGAAAAGAGCCCGAGCTGCAGCGTGCAAGGAGGGACTTGAGAACACACAGTACAGTCGATGATAAAATGTTTGTTGTTACCTCCCTGGAAGTTGTAGAAAATCAATATACCCATCAGTGCCAGGTCCACTGGCTCTAACAGGCTGAGGATTTCTTATGTTCTGTCTGCAGCCTGAGCAGGGAGGGAGGTGTTTTGTATGTGTGTGTGTGCATGTGAGTGACGGGGATGTGCAGTGAGCTGGAAACCAATTAAACTGTGGTGTTAGATAGGTGAGGAAAAGGGCTCTGTAAAAACAGGATAGCGCCAGAAGCTGGAGTTTATAAAACACCTGGTATCCAGTGAATAATAATAACATTAAACATGCTCTGAACTAATTTATTTGTAGAGAGAATTGGAGTAAGAAAAGAAAAGCTTAAACAAAATGTCAAGTTCTGGCAACAAACGTGGAGGAAAAGACGAAAGACTGTCAGGTCTGGTGCTTAAAAATAGCCCAATAGTACAAAAGAGCAGCTAATAATTAAAGGCTTGAGGACTAATGATGCTGGCTGCCAGACCTAATCTCAAGTAACCCAAAAATGTTAAGGACTCTAAAATGATAAGGACTCTCACTGAGGAGAAGGGAAGGAGGTGGGAGGAAAGTATGGGTCACTACAACCAATTTGCCAAATCTCTTGCGTTTATCATCTGTACATCCTCAAAAGATACTGATCCTCAAAAGATGCTGATCCTCTGAGATATTGATTCTCAAAAGCCTTTGGGCGGCTGAGGATGGAAATGTGGTACAGTTGGCACAGATATCCAACTGACCCCACCATGCTCTTTGGGCTCCTGCACCTTTGTTTCACATGCCTCATTCAGGCAGAGAACTGCAATCCCTGATGCCTCCTAGTTGGTGATGTGGAAGGTAATAGAGACACGAGGAGAGAGTTCAGATGGAAATGGTCACAGCCCACCTGCCTGAGGCAACAACTTAAACTGTCCAACCTGGGGGCCCAACCACCCATCTAGATGTCAATGGAGAGATCAGGGGAGAACCACCTCCAGAGGACAAAAGAGGTTGTAGGAAAACCAATTCATCTTGCTTTTCATATTCCCTCTCTCTCCTTTGTCCAGCTTCTGCTGTCTTGGTCAGCTCTAATATTCATCTCCCCTTTCCCAGCTGCAGCTCAGTCCAATTTTGACACCAGGAGAGCGGCAGTGCCAGTCTCAGAGAGCAACTTTGCCTCTCAAATTACTCAACCCATCAGCTGTATAGCTGGGTCAGGCATGTACACATATCCATGTGTGAGCAGAACATACAGAGCCGTGTGCCCAAGGGAATCTCTGAGAATTACTGGAGTGAAGATTTTTTGGCATTAGAACAATCATTTGGAAGCAAAGCCACACTTATGCACATGCACACACTAAAATCGAGGCAAGAAAGAGCTCTTTGTATAGCAAATAAATGGAGCTGTAAACAAACCAGTTGGAGACTGTTGTTTTTATATAGCCAGACTAATTAGCACTGGTTTCAATGTTTGAATAAGGAAATAGTTGGGAAAAGATAAGTCAGCATTCTTCATTAGCATTCTGCATGGAGTAGCAAAGACAACTGCAGTAGGATGACACTTTGTTGGTCATTTTGAAACACAGGGAGAGAATAAAAACTGCTTGCTCTGAACATCCAATTTTACCTGCTGCAATCTCATTATTTTCTACAGGATTGCACTGTCAAAGAAATGGAGTTAAACACTGAAATAAGCTCAAAGATATTGGCAAAATCAGGTGAAATTGTACACAGTATTGAAGCATTACCCTCTCCAGTTTCTTTCATAAATACTAACAAACTTTTGAGTCTTTTTAGCACCTTTCCTTTCCTTTCCTTTCCTTTCCTTTTCCTTTCCTTTCCTTTCCTTTCCTTTCCTTTCCTTTCCTTTCCTTTCCTTTCCTTTCCTTTCCTTTCCTTTCCT